>CM067217.1:18590601-19115475 GCA_034190945.1 Octodonta nipae
TTCCAACCGACTGGCTGTGCCTCGCACGACTGACACACAATCTTAGTTTGGGAGTGGTGTTGATTTCCCATATAATAGCTTGGTGGTCGCTAGTAGTAAACTCCTCATCGACCGCCACTACAGCCCCTTTAATTAGTTGCTGCTAACGAATGTCACATCGATAATGGAGATGGCTGTGCCTTTGCGATATGTGATTACGGCTCCTGTGTGAGGAGTACATTTGTGGGTTTTTTTTTTTTTTTTTTTTTTTTTTTTTTTTTTTTATCCGAAGAGGGGGGAAAATACATTGCGTACTTAGCTAGCACGTGCTAGCCGTCGTGCGGGACTCCCGATGCAATGACTTCAAAGCAAGAGTAAATCGTTGCATTGAAACCAGTATACCGTATACCCGCTAAAACCCTAACTCTTTCTCCTATAACCATGGTCCCTGCGGCACTCTTACTCAATACTACTTCGCAAGGGTGGTTCATTGCAGATGTTTACTGCTCTTACATTGAAAGCCTCTAAAGCCTACTCCTCGAACGTATTGCGGAGTTCTTTGAGGATAGTCTCCGCATAATCTGATACCAAGTTCCAGGCTTGGGGGCCCTTCAGCATGGCTTCTACTAATTGTTCTGGGACGATATTAGTCTCCAGAATCCTCTCCACTTCAGCACGTTGATCCTGAAACCGGGGGCAGGAGAAGAACACGTGTTCTGCGTCCTCTATCACGTCCGTACAGTGTGGGCAGTTTGGGGAGTTTGCCCTCCTGAACCTGTGCAGGTATGCTCGAAAGCATCCATGTCCAGTCAGGAGTTGAGTGATGTAGAACCCAACCTCCCCATGCTGGCGGTTGACCCAACGACTGATGTTAGGTATCAATCGATATGTCCACCTGCCTTTAGTAGAGCTGTCCCACCTCTCCTGCCATTGCCCTAGACTCATGGCTCTTTCATCGCTGTTTCCTGTCGGTTGGTCTTTTTCTAACTTTCTGCGATAAAGCCGTCCCTTTCTGCAGCCAGGATGTCGATTGGTAGGGTAGAGGCAATCACACTCACCGCCTCGTAAGACACAGTGCGGTAGGATGATGCCACTCGAATCGCTGAGAGCCGCTGGACTGATTTCATTTTCCGGCGGTACGATGGTAGCTCGAGCGATTTCTCACCATACCGGTGCCCCGTACAACAAAACAGAAGTAGTTACTGTTGCCAGTAGCTGTCTTCTTATCTGTCTAGGGCCTCCGACATTCGGCATTATTCTAGATAATGCCCCCTGTACCCCAGCTGCTTTCTTGCTGGCCGCGATTATGTGCTCTTTGAAGTTGAGCCGTGTGTCCAGGAGCACCCCAAATAGCTGATGAAGGGCTGCGACTGTATGTAGGTGTCGCCTATTTTGAGGGTGATGGTTTCCCTTGCCTTTCGACTGCTAACAAGAAGTGTTTCGGTCTTTTGCTCTGCTAAACTCAAGTCCGCTGCGAGCATCCAATCTGAATTGTGGCTATAGCGAATGAGAAGGTTGTTTGTATCTCCTCTATGTGCTTGCGCACTATGATCAATGCCACATCATCGGCGAATGCCACTAGCCTGACGCCTCAGGCAGACCGAGCAGGAGCAGGTCGTTGTACATTACGTTCCATAAGAGGGGGCCAAGAACAGAGCCCTGAGTACACCTCCTGTGATCTTATAGTCTACTTGCCCATTTTCAGTTTGGTACAACAAGATGCGGTCCTTGAAATACGCTGAAACCATTCTGCGCAAGTACTGAGGAACTTCCATCCTGGCAAGAGCCTCCAAAATGCGGTCCCAGCGGCCGAGTTTAAGGCGTTCTTGATATCCAGGGTGGCTATTAGACAGTACTTTTTTCCACCTCTCTCCATCTCTTTCCGAGATAGCCTCTCTGGCGATGTTGGTAACGAGTGTCACGGCATCGATGGTTGATCTCCCCTTCTGAACCCGAATTGGTTGGTGGAAAGTTTTGGCTCAACGTAGGGCTCCAGCCTATCTGCTATTATTCTTTCAAGGAGTTTTCCCGCAGAGTCCAACATACAGAGGGGACGATATGATGACGGTTCGTCTGGAGGTTTCTTTCCCCTTTAGGTAGGAGCACAAGCCTCTGCTTTTCCACTTAGTCGGGAAAACCCCCTGCTTTAGGCAGGTCTCATACATGTGTAGAAACATGTCAGGCCTATTGGCTATGGCGCATTTTAGCGCGATGTTAGGTATGCCATCTGGACCGGGAGCCTTACCGTTTTGGAGCCGGTTGCACGCGCCCATCAGCTCATTCATAGTCACTGATGGTATATCTTCGTCCCTCACCTGCCACGAAGGATAAGCGGGTAGCTCAGCTTCGCAGGAAACAAGTGAGTGACAATGCGGTGCAATGATTCGGGGCAGTTCGTTGATGTCATGGGAGGGGCCTTAATTTTATGCATCACGATTTTATACGGTTTTCCCCATGGATCTTGATTAACTTCGTCACACAACTCCTTCCAGTAGGATCTCTTGCTTGAGAGAATGGCTCTTCGTAGTTGTTGTCTTTTGATCTCATAGTCGAGCCTTAGTTCTTCTGTTGTGACCCTGTCGCGTCTCCGTGCTCGTTGATGCAGCCTTCGTGCTTTGAGACACTCTCGTCGGTGTTGTGAGATCGTGTCGTTCCACCAGTAAACTGGTGGGCGGCTGTTGTTCTGCCGTCTCCTTGGCATGGAGCATCGCAGGACTTGACAACGCTTGTCATTACCTCTTTGGCAGTGGCTTCTGCGCTTGTTGCTATTGACAATGGTTCCTGCTCCATAACCAGGCGAATGAATCAGCATCGAAAGCATTTTTGTTCCAACCGACTGGCTGTGACCTCGCACGACTGACACACAATCTTCGTTTGGGAGTGGTGTTGATTTCCCAATAAATAGCTTGGTGGTCGCTATTAGTAAACTCCTCATCGACCCGCCACTCACAGCCCCCTTTAATTAGGTTGCTGCTAACGAAATGTCACATCGATAATGGAGCTGGCTGTGCCTTTGCGATATGTGCTTACGTCTCCTGTGTTGAGGAGTACCAGGTTGAGCGAAGACATGGTCTCAAGGAGAGCTCGTCCTCTCGCGCTCGTTTCCCGGCATCCCCAGTCAATTGCCCAGGCGTTGAAATCTCCTGCGATGGCGACCGATTCACGCTTCCGTACATCCTCCGCCAAGGTGTCCAAGAATAACTCGAACTCCTCGAGCTGTGCACTAGGAGGTGCATAGCAGCTATAGAAGTGAACCCTCCCACTTTGGCTCTCACAAGCCATGGTTCGGGGGTATTTGGGAGTTGTTGGAACGGAAGTTTACCGCAAGCCCATATCGCTGCTCTGTCCGTTGTGTCATTTACCCAGGACAGGTGTCGAAGTTTTTGTACTGCTCGCAGATTATGGCTACGTCGCAATCCAATTCCCGCACCGCTGTACCAGTAGGTCTTGGGCTGCTTCGCAATGGTTGAGGTTGAGTTGCAGTACTTTCATTTACGGGCTTGTGCTGCTCTCATCGCCTGTTGGTAGATCGGACATTTCCAACTACCCGCAACGTGCCGGCAGTCTGACCTACTATCTTTCTCTTTGCAGAGTAAGCACTTGGCAGGTTGTTGACAAGCCGAGGCATTGTGACCAGCGCCTCCGCATCTGTGACAACAACTGCTTCGGTCAGTCTTGCCTCTGCACGCCTGGGCGTTGTGCCCAAAGTGCCAGCATTTGAAGCACCGTCGAAGGCTGATCCTCTCGCGAACACGTACTGTGCCCCACGCAAGTTTCAGCTTTCCAAGTGCGATGGCTTTCTTGGCCTGGACCTCTGGGAGACAAACAACTGCCGTTTGTGTTGATCTATATGCCCGTCGAAGTGATTTCACTGCCTCCTCAGTGATCTCTGCCAGGCCGTCGATATTATCTTTGAGCAGGTTTACTACCTCTTCCTTGGTACTGATCTCGTCCAGGTCTTTAATTTCAATCTCGATTTGGGGTATTCGAGATTGTACAGTGGCCCCGCTTGGGAGCTTATTCTTGATGGCGTTACAATAGCGCTCCATCTCCTGAGCGTCTGCCTTGGCGAATAACAAAAGTAGATCTCCCTTAGCTGTTCGTCGGATCTTATTGACTTTTTTGCCTATATCCTGCAAGGTGGGATCATTCTTGATACCTCGCAAGATATCTGCATGGGAGCTCTTCTCGCCTTTCTTTATAAGCAGCGTACAATGTTGGGCTGGTTTTTGCTTATTGGTCCTCGGGGCCTTTTTCCGCTTTACCACTTGCCAGTCAGTCGACTGGTTTGAAGGTTGTTTTTTGGTCTGCGGTTTAAACTTGGGTTTTAATCCATTGTTTCGCTCCGCTTCTGAATTGACCACCCTACTTGTTGTTGCCTGGGTGGTTTGCCCGATGTTCTGGCAACCTTCTTTACCGGGCTTTAGCTTGCTAGGTAGCACCGGTTTTAAGAGTTTTAACTAGTGGTGCCTTACTTGATGGGGCTACTGAAGCGAGGCCTTCGGTGGCGAGGTCCTTGCTACTGAGGCTACTTTTATTGAAGCCGCCTGCTTTGTACCAGGTGTGTGTGTGTGTGTGTGTGTGTGTGTGTGTTTTTTTTTTTTTTTTTTTTTTTTTTTTTTTTTTATCCGAAGAGGGGGGAAATACATTCCGTACTTAGCTAGCACGTGCTGGCCGTCGTGCGGGACTCCCGATGCAATGACTTCAAAGCAAGAGTAAATCGTTGCATTGAAACCAGTATACCGTATACCCGCTAAAACCCTAACCTCTTTCTCCTACAACCATGGTCCCCTGCGGCACTCTTAGTCAATACTACTTCGCAAGGGTGGTTCATTGCAGATGTTTACTGCTCTTACATTGAAAGCCTCTAAAGCCTACTCCTCGAACGTATTGCGGAGTTCTGAGGATAGTCTCCGCGTAATCTGATACCAAGTTCCAGGCTTGGGGGCCCTTCAGCATGGCTTCTACTAATTGTTCTGGAACGATATTAGTCTCCAGAATCCTCTCCACTTCAGCACGTTGATCCTGAAACCGGGGGCAGGAGAAGAACACGTGTTCCGCGTCCTCTATCACGTCCGTACAGTGTGGGCAGTTTGGGGAGTTTGCCCTCCTGAACCTGTGCAGGTATGCTCGAAAGCATCCATGTCCAGTCAGGAGTTGAGTGATGTAAACCCAACCTCCCCATGCTGGCGGTTGACCCAACGACTGATGTTAGGTATCAATCGATATGTCCACCGGCCTTTAGTAGAGCTGTCCCACCTCTCCTGCCATTGCCCTAGACTCATGGCTCTTTCATCGCTGTTTCCTGTCGGTTGGTCTTTTTCTAACTTTCTGCGATAAAGCCGTCCCCTTTCTGCAGCCAGGATGTCGATTGGTAGGGTAGAGGCAATCACACTCACCGCCTCGTAAGACACAGTGCGGTAGGATGATGCCACTCGAATCGCTGAGAGCCGCTGGACTGATTTCATTTTCCGGCGGTACGATGGTAGCTCGAGCGATTTCTCCCATACCGGTGCCCCGTACAACAAAACAGAAGTAGTTACTGTTGCCAGTAGCTGTCTTCTTATCTGTCTAGGGCCTCCGACATTCGGCATTATTCTAGATAATGCCCCCTGTACCCCAGCTGCTTTCTTGCTGGCCGCGATTATGTGCTCTTTGAAGTTGAGCCGTGTGTCCAGGAGCACCCCCAAATAGCTGATGAAGGGCTGCGACTGTATGTAGGTGTCGCCTATTTTGAGGGTGATGGTTTCCCTTGCCTTTCGACTGCTAACAAGAAGTGTTTCGGTCTTTTGCTCTGCTAAACTCAAGTCCGCTGCGAGCATCCAATGCTGAATTGTGGCTATAGCGAATGAGAAGGTTGTTTGTATCTCCTCTATGTGCTTGCGCACTATGATCAATGCCACATCATCGGCGAATGCCACTAGCCTGACGCCCTCAGGCAGACCGAGCAGGAGCAGGTCGTTGTACATTACGTTCCATAAGAGGGGGCCAAGAACAGAGCCCTGAGGTACACCTCCTGTGATCTTATAGTCTACTTGCCCATTTTCAGTTTGGTACAACAAGATGCGGTCCTTGAAATAGGCTGAAACCATTCTGCGCAAGTACTGCGGAACTTCCATCCTGGTAAGAGCCTCCAAAATGCGGTCCCAGCGGGCCGAGTTAAAGGCGTTCTTGATATCCAGGGTGGCTATTAGACAGTACTTTTTTCCACCTCTTCTCCATCTCTTTCCCGAGATAGCCTCTCTGGCGATGTTGGTAACGAGTGTCACGGCATCGATGGTTGATCTCCCCTTTCTGAACCCGAATTGGTTGGTGGAAAGTTTCGGCTCAACGTAGGGCTCCAGCCTATCTGCTATTATCCTTTCAAGGAGTTTTCCCGCAGAGTCCAACATACAGAGGGGACGATATGATGACGGTTCGTCGGGAGGTTTCTTTCCCCCTTTAGGGAGGAGCACAAGCCTCTGCTTTTTCCACTTAGTCGGGAAAACCCCCTGCTTTAGGCAGGTCTCATACATGTGTAGAAACATGTCAGGCCTATTGGCTATGGCGCATTTTAGCGCGATGTTAGGTATGCCATCTGGACCGGGAGCCTTACCGTTTTGGAGCCGGTTGCACGCGCCCATCAGCTCACTCATAGTCACTGATGGTATATCTTCGTCCCTCACCTGCCACGAAGGATTAGCGGGTAGCTCAGGCTTCGCAGGAAACAAGTGAGTGACAATGCGGTGCAATGATTCGGGGCAGTTCGTTGATGTCATGGGAGGGGCCTTAATTTTATGCATCACGATTTTATACGGTTTTCCCCATGGATCTTGATTAACTTCGTCACACAACTCCTTCCAGTAGGATCTCTTGCTTGAGAGAATGGCTCTTCGTAGTTGTTGTCTTTTGATCTCATAGTCGAGCCTTAGTTCTTCTGTTGTGACCCTGTCGCGTCTCCGTGCTCGTTGATGCAGCCTTCGTGCTTTGAGACACTCTCGTCGGTGTTGTGAGATCGTGTCGTTCCACCAGTAAACTGGTGGGCGGCTGTTGTTCTGCCGTCTCCTTGGCATGGAAGCATCGCAGGACTTGACAACGCTTGTCATTACCTCTTTGGCAGTGGCTTCTGCGCTTGTTGCTATTGACAATGGTTCCTGCTCCATAACCAAGGCGAATGAATCAGCATCGAAAGCATTTTTGTTCCAACCGACTGGCTGTGACCTCGCACGACTGACACACAATCTTCGTTTGGGAGTGGTGTTGATTTCCCAATAATAGCTTGGTGGTCGCTATTAGTAAACTCCTCATCGACCCGCCACTCACAGCCCCCTTTAATTAGGTTGCTGCTAACGAATGTTACATCGATAATGGAGCTGGCTGTGCCTTTGCGATATGTGCTTACGGCTCCTGTGTTGAGGAGTACCAGGTTGAGCGAAGACATGGTCTCAAGGAGAGCTCGTCCTCTCGCGCTCGTTTCCCGGCATCCCCAGTCAATTGCCCAGGCGTTGAAATCTCCTGCGATGGCGACCGATTCACGCTTCCGTACATCCTCCGCCAAGGTGTCCAAGAATAACTCGAACTCCTCGAGCTGTGCACTAGGAGGTGCATAGCAGCTATAGAAGTGAACCCCTCCCACTTTGGCTCTCACAAGCCATGGTTCGGGGGTATTTGGGAGTTGTTGGAACGGAAGTTTACCGCAAGCCCATATCGCTGCTCTGTCCGTTGTGTCATTTACCCAGGACAGGGTGTCGAAGTTTTTGTACTGCTCGCAGATTATGGCTACGTCGCAATCCAATTCCCGCACCCGCTGTACCAGTAGGTCTTGGGCTGCTTCGCAATGGTTGAGGTTGAGTTGCAGTACTTTCATTTACGGGCTTGTGCTGCTCTCATCGCCTGTTGGTAGATCGGACATTTCCAACTACCCGCAACGTGCCGGCAGTCTGACCTACTATCTTTCTCTTTGCAGAGTAAGCACTTGGCAGGTTGTTGACAAGCCGAGGCATTGTGACCAGCGCCTCCGCATCTGTGACAACAACTGCTTCGGTCAGTCTTGCCTCTGCACGCCTGGGCGTTGTGCCCAAAGTGCCAGCATTTGAAGCACCGTCGAAGGCTGATCCTCTCGCGAACACGTACTGTGCCCCACGCAAGTTTCAGCTTTCCAAGTGCGATGGCTTTCTTGGCCTGGACCTCTGGGAGACAAACAACTGCCGTTTGTGTTGATCTATATGCCCGTCGAAGTGATTTCACTGCCTCCTCAGTGATCTCTGCCAGGCCGTCGATATTATCTTTGAGCAGGTTTACTACGTCTTCCTTGGTACTGATCTCGTCCAGGTCTTTAATTTCAATCTCGATTTGCGGTATTCGAGATTGTACAGTGGCCCCGCTTGGGAGCTTATTCTTGATGGCGTTACAATAGCGCTCCATCTCCTGAGCGTCTGCCTTGGCGAATAACAAAAGTAGATCTCCCTTAGCTGTTCGTCGGATCTTATTGACTTTTTTGCCTATATCCTGCAAGGTGGGATCATTCTTGATACCTCGCAAGATATCTGCATGGGAGCTCTTCTCGCCTTTCTTTATAAGCAGCGTACAATGTGGCGCTGGTTTTTGCTTATTGGTCCTCGGGGCCTTTTTCCTCTTTACCACTTGCCAGTCAGTCGACTGGTTTGCAGGTTGGTTTTTGGTCTGCGGTTTAAACTTGGATTTTAATCCATTGTTTCTCTCCGCTTCTGAATTGACCACCCTACTTGTTGTTCCCTGGGTAGTTTGCCCGATGTTCTGGCGACCTTCCTTACCGGGCTTTAGCTTGCTAGCTAGCACCGGTTTAAGCGTTTTAAGTGGTGGTGCCTTACTTGATGAGGCTACTGAAGGCGAGACCTTCGGTGGCGAGGTCCTTGCTACAGAGGCTACTTTTATTGAAGCCGCCTGCTTTGGGGCCGCCGGTGTTGATGCAGCCGGTTTTGAGTTAGCTGCTTTTGAGGCAGCCGTTTTGGGACCTCCTTTTGCTGTCCACCTTGTGTCTGAGTGTTTGACACCTTTACTGGCGATGTCTGTGTTGTAGCAGGTTTCGCTACAGGAGGTGGCCGCGTCGTTGACGTCTGATATTTGTCATATTCTGACTTAATGGCGTGTGCCAGTTTCTTGATCTCATGATGTACATTGTGCCTAGGCCCAATGAACTTCAAGAGCTCATCGATCTTTGCTCCTAATTTGTTTGGAGCGCCACTCTCATTTGTTGCCCTTTGTTGGACGTCAACTCCACTATTCGCCTTTTGGAGGACCTGGCTGGATAGTGTCTTGCTGCCAGCTCTAGTTGTAATGGTCGATGTTGTACCATTACTAGTGTTCTTCTTCTTGTCACTATGTGACGGAACCAGTGATAATTCGCTCCCCCCAGAATCCGTGGAGCGTGCACCGGCCACCGAGGCTTTCACTCGATCGGAACCGGTGGCGGGATTATCCTCTGCAGAGGTACCCACCTGGGGTATTAAGTTCACCTTATCACCCATATCCATAAATGGTTTATTTTCGGGGTTCCTTCCCCTATCTGATTTTGGTCCGCCCTGAGGAAATCCTCAGTACTCCCCATTGCTGAAGAGCGTTCCCCTATCCGCCACCTGGGGAGGCGCCCGGTAGTGGACCAACAACCACCCCGGGTGTGTTTTTTTTTTTTTTTTTTTTTTTTTTTTTTTTTTTTTTATCCGAAGAGGGGGGAAATACATTGCGTACTTAACTAGCACGTGCTAGCCGTCGTGCGGGACTCCCGATGCAATGACTTCAAAGCAAGAGTAAATCGTTGCATTGAAACCAGTATACCGTATACCCGCTAAAACCCTAACCTCTTTCTCCTAAAACCATGGTCCCCCTGCGGCACTCTTTGTCAATACTACTTCGCAAGGGTGGTTCATTGCAGATGTTAACTGCTCTTACATTGAAAGCCTCTAAAGCCTACTCCTCGAAGGTATTGCGGAGCTCTTTAAGGATAGTCTCCGCGTAATCTGATACCAAGTTCCAGGCTTGGGGGCCCTTCAGCATGGCTTCTACTATTTGTTCTGGAACGATATTAGTCTCCAGAATCCTCTCCACTTCAGCACGTTGATCCTGAAACCGGGGGCAGGAGAAGAACACGTGTTCTGCGTCCTCTATAACGTCCGTACAGTGTGGGCAGTTTGGGGAGTTTGCCCTCCTGAACCTGTGCAGGTATGCTCGAAAGCATCCATGTCCAGTCAGGAGTTGAGTGATGTAGAACCCAACCTCCCCATGCTGGCGGTTGACCCAACGACTGATGATAGGTATCAATCGATATGTCCACCGGCCTTTAGTAGAGCTGTCCCACCTCTCCTGCCATTGCCCTAGACTCATGGCTCTTTCATCGCTGTTTCCTGTCGGTTGGTCTTTCTCTAACTTTCTGCGATAAAGCCGTCCTCTTTCTGCAGCCAGGATGTCGATTGGTAGGGTAGAGGCAATCACACTCACCGCCTCGTAAGACACAGTGCGGTAGGATGATGCCACTCGAATCGCTGAGAGCCGCTGGACTGATTTCATTTTCCGGCGGTACGATGGTAGCTCGAGCGATTTCTCCCATACCGGTGCCCCGTACAACAAAACAGAAGTAGTTACTGTTGCCAGTAGCTGTCTTCTTATCTGTCTAGGGCCTCCGACATTCGGCATTATTCTAGATAATGCCCCCTGTACCCCAGCTGCTTTCTTGCTGGCCGCGATTATGTGCTCTTTGAAGTTGAGCCGTGCGTCCAGGAGCACCCCCAAATAGCTGATGAAGGGCTGCGACTGTATGTAGGTGTCGCCTATTTTGAGGGTGATGGTTTCCCTTGCCTTTCGACTGCTAACAAGAAGTGTTTCGGTCTTTTGTTCTGCTAAACTCAAGTCCGCTGCGAGCATCCAATGCTGAATTGTGGCTATAGCGAATGAGAAGGTTGTTTGTATCTCCTCTATATGCTTGCGCACTATGATCAATGCCACATCATCGGCGAATGCCACTAGCCTGACGCCCTCAGGCAGACCGAGCAGGAGCAGGTCGTTGTACATTACGTTCCATAAGAGGGGCCAAGAACAGAGCCCTGAGGTACACCTCCTGTGATCTTATAGTCTACTTGCCCATTTTCAGTTTGGTACAACAAGATGCGGTCCTTGAAATACGCTGAAACCATTCTGCGCAAGTACTGCGGAACTTCCATCCTGGCAAGAGCCTCCAAAATGCGGTCCCAGCGGGCCGAGTTAAAGGCGTTCTTGATATCCAGGGTGGCTATTAGACAATACTTTTTTCCACCTCTTCTCCATCTCTTTCCCGAGATAGCCTCTCTGGCGATGTTGGTAACGAGTGTCACGGCATCGATGGTTGATCTCCCCTTTCTGAACCCGAATTGGTTGGTGGAAAGTTTCGGCTCAACGTAGGGCTCCAGCCTATCTGCTATTATCCTTTCAAGGAGTTTTCCCGCAGAGTCCAACATACAGAGGGGACGATATGATGACGGTTCGTCGGGAGGTTTCTTTCCCCCTTTAGGGAGGAGCACAAGCCTCTGCTTTTTCCACTTAGTCGGGAAAACCCCCTGCTTTAGGCAGGTCTCATACATGTGTAGAAACATGTCAGGCCTATTGGCTATGGCGCATTTTAGCGCGATGTTAGGTATGCCATCTGGACCGGGAGCCTTACCGTTATGGAGCCGGTTGCACGCGCCCATCAGCTCATTCATAGTCACTGATGGTATATCTTCGTCCCTCACCTGCCACGAAGGATAAGCGGGTAGCTCAGGCTTCGCAGGAAACAGGTGAGTGACAATGCGGTGCAATGATTCGGGGCAGTTCGTTGATGTCATGGGAGGGGCCTTAATTTTATGCATGACGATTTTATACGGTTTTCCCCATGGATCTTGATTAACTTCGTCACACAACTCCTTCCAGTAGGATCTCTTGCTTGAGAGAATGGCTCTTCGTAGTTGTTGTCTTTTGATCTCATAGTCGAGCCTTAGTTCTTCTGTTGTGACCCTGTCGCGTCTCCGTGCTCGTTGATGCAGCCTTCGTGCTTTGAGACACTCTCGTCGGTGTTGTAAGATCGTGTCGTTCCACCAGTAAACTGGTGGGCGGCTGTTGTTCTGCCGTCTCCTTGGCATGGAAGCATCGCAGGACTTGACAACGCTTGTCATTACCTCTTTGGCAGTGGCTTCTGCGCTTGTTGCTATTGACAATGGTTCCTGCTCCATAACCAAGGCGAATGAATCAGCATCGAAAGCATTTTTGTTCCAACCGACTGGCTGTGACCTCGCACGACTGACACACAATCTTCGTTTGGGAGTGGTGTTGATTTCCCATATAATAGCTTGGTGGTCGCTATTAGTAAACTCCTCATCGACCCGCCACTCACAGCCCCCTTTAATTAGGTTGCTGCTAACGAATGTCACATCGATAATGGAGCTGGCTGTGCCTTTGCGATATGTGCTTACGTCTCCTGTGTTGAGGAGTACCAGGTTGAGCGAAGACATGGTCTCAAGGAGAGCTCGTCCTCTCACGCTCGTTACCCGGCATCCCCAGTCAATTGCCCAGGCGTTGAAATCTCCTGCGATGGCGACCGATTCACGCTTCCGTACATCCTCCGCCAAGGTGTCCAAGAATAACTCGAACTCCTCGAGCTGTGCACTAGGAGGTGCATAGCAGCTATAGAAGTGAACCCCTCCCACTTTGGCTCTCACGAACCATGGTTCGGGGGTATTTGTGAGTTGTTGGAACGGAAGTTTACCGCAAGCCCATATCGCTGCTCTGTCCGTTGTGTCATTTACCCAGGACAGGGTGTCGAAGTTTTTGTACTGCTCGCAGATTATGGCTACGTCGCAATCCAATTCCCGCACCCGCTGTACCAGTAGGTCTTGGGCTGCTTCGCAATGGTTGAGGTTGAGTTGCAGTACTTTCATTTACGGGCTTGTGCTGCTCTCATCGCCTGTTGGTAGATCGGACATTTCCAACTACCCGCAACGTGCCGGCAGTCTGACCTACTATCTTTCTCTTTGCAGAGTAAACACTTGGCAGGTTGTTGACAAGCCGAGGCATTGTGACCAGCGCCTCCGCATCTGTGACAACAACTGCTTCGGTCAGTCTTGCCTCTGCACGCCTGGGCGTTGTGCCCAAAGTGCCAGCATTTGAAGCACCGTCGAAGGCTGATCCTCTCGCGAACACGTACTGTGCCCCACGCAAGTTTCAGCTTTCCAAGTGCGATGGCTTTCTTGGCCTGGACCTCTGGGAGACAAACAACTGCCGTTTGTGTTGATCTATATGCCCGTCGAAGTGATTTCACTGCCTCCTCAGTGATCTCTGCCAGGCCGTCGATATTATCTTTGAGCAGGTTTACTACGTCTTCCTTTGTACTGATCTCGTCCAAGTCTTTAATTTCAATCTCGATTTGCGGTATTCGAGATTGTACAGTGGCCCCGCTTGGGAGCTTATTCTTGATGGCGTTACAATAGTGCTCCATCTCCTGAGCGTCTGCCTTGGCGAATAACAAAAGTAGATCTCCCTTAGCTGTTCGTCGGATCTTATTGACTTTTTTGCCTATATCCTGCAAGGTGGGATCATTCTTGATACCTCGCAAGATATCTGCATGGGAGCTCTTCTCGCCTTTCTTTATAAGCAGCGTACAATGTGGCGCTGGTTTTTGCTTACTGGTCCTCGGGGCCTTTTTCCTCTTTACCACTTGCCAGTCAGTCGACTGGTTTGCAGGTTGGTTTTTGGTCTGCGGTTTAAACTTGGATTTTAATCCATTGTTTCTCTCCGCTTCTGAACTGACCACCCTACTTGTTGTTCCCTGGGTAGTTTGCCCGATGTTCTGGCGACCTTCCTTACCGGGCTTTAGCTTGGTAGCTAGCACCGGTTTAAGCGTTTTAAGTGGTGGTGCCTTACTTGATGAGGCTACTGAAGGCGAGACCCCGGGGTGTGTTTTTTTTTTTTTTTTTTTTTTTTTTTTTTTTTTTTTTTTTTTTTTTTTTTTTTTTTTTTTTTTTTTTATCCGAAGAGGGGGGAAATACATTGCGTACTTAACTAGCACGTGCTAGCCGTCGTGCGGGACTCCCGATGCAATGACTTCAAAGCAAGAGTAAATCGTTGCATTGAAACCAGTATACCGTATACCCGCTAAAACCCTAACCTCTTTCTCCTACAACCATGGTCCCCTGCGGCACTCTTTGTCAATACTACTTCGCAAGGGTGGTTCATTGCAGATGTTAACTGCTCTTACATTGGAGGCCTCTAAAGCCTACTCCTCGAAGGTATTGCGGAGCTCTTTAAGGATAGTCTCCGCGTAATCTGATACCAAGTTCCAGGCTTGGGGGCCCTTCAGCATGGCTTCTACTATTTGTTCTGGAACGATATTAGTCTCCAGAATCCTCTCCACTTCAGCACGTTGATCCTGAAACCGGGGGCAGGAGAAGAACACGTGTTCTGCGTCCTCTATAACGTCCGTACAGTGTGGGCAGTTTGGGGAGTTTGCCCTCCTGAACCTGTGCAGGTATGCTCGAAAGCATCCATGTCCAGTCAGGAGTTGAGTGATGTAGAACCCAACCTCCCCATGCTGGCGGTTGACCCAACGACTGATGTTAGGTATCAATCGATATGTCCACCGGCCTTTAGTAGAGCTGTCCCACCTCTCCTGCCATTGCCCTAGACTCATGGCTCTTTCATCGCTGTTTCCTATCGGTTGGTCTTTCTCTAACTTTCTGCGAAAAAGCCGTCCCCTTTCTGCAGCCAGGATGTCGATTGGTAGGGTAGAGGCAATCACACTCACCGCCTCGTAAGACACAGTGCGGTAGGATGATGCCACTCGAATCGCTGAGAGCCGCTGGACTGATTTCATTTTCCGGCGGTACGATGGTAGCTCGAGCGATTTCTCCCATACCGGTGCCCCGTACAACAAAACAGAAGTAGTTACTGTTGCCAGTAGCTGTCTTCTTATCTGTCTAGGGCCTCCGACATTCGGCATTATTCTAGATAATGCCCCCTGTACCCCAGCTGCTTTCTTGCTGGCCGCGATTATGTGCTCTTTGAAGTTGAGCCGTGCGTCCAGGAGCACCCCCAAATAGCTGATGAAGGGCTGCGACTGTATGTAGGTGTCGCCTATTTTGAGGGTGATGGTTTCCCTTGCCTTTCGACTGCTAACAAGAAGTGTTTCGGTCTTTTGTTCTGCTAAACTCAAGTCCGCTGCGAGCATCCAATGCTGAATTGTGGCTATAGCGAATGAGAAAGTTGTTTGTATCTCCTCTATGTGCTTGCGCACTATGATCAATGCCACATCATCGGCGAATGCCACTAGCTTGACGCCCTCAGGCAGATCGAGCAGGAGCAGGTCGTTGTACATTACGTTCCATAAGAGGGGGCCAAGAACAGAGCCCTGAGGTACACCTCCTGTGATCTTATAGTCTACTTGCCCATTTTCAGTTTGGTACAACAAGATGCGGTCCTTGAAATACGCTGAAACCATTCTGCGCAAGTACTGCGGAACTTCCATCCTGGCAAGAGCCTCCAAAATGCGGTCCCAGCGGGCCGAGTTAAAGGCGTTCTTGATATCCAGGGTGGCTATTAGACAGTACTTTTTTCCACCTCTTCTCCATCTCTTTCCCGAGATAGCCTCTCTGGCGATGTTGGTAACGAGTGTCACGGCATCGATGGTTGATCTCCCCTTTCTGAACCCGAATTGGTTGGTGGAAAGTTTCGGCTCAACGTAGGGCTCCAGCCTATCTGCTATTATCCTTTCAAGGAGTTTTCCCGCAGAGTCCAACATACAGAGGGGACGATATGATGACGGTTCGTCGGGAGGTTTCTTTCCCCCTTTAGGGAGGAGCACAAGCCTCTGCTTTTTCCACTTAGTCGGGAAAACCCCCTGCTTTAGGCAGGTCTCATACATGTGTAGAAACATGTCAGGCCTATTGGCTATGGCGCATTTTAGCGCGATGTTAGGTATGCCATCTGGACCGGGAGTCTTACCGTTTTGGAGCCGGTTGCACGCGCCCATCAGCTCATTCATAGTCACTGATGGTATATCTTCGTCCCTCACCTGCAACGAAGGATAAGCGGGTAGCTCAGGCTTCGCAGGAAACAGGTGAGTGACAATGCGGTGCAATGATTCGGGGCAGTTCGTTGATGTCATGGGAGGGGCCTTAATTTTATGCATCACGATTTTATACGGTTTTCCCCATGGATCTTGATTAACTTCGTCACACAACTCCTTCCAGTAGGATCTCTTGCTTGAGAGAATGGCTCTTCGTAGTTGTTGTCTTTTGATCTCATAGTCGAGCCTTAGTTCTTCTGTTGTCACCCTGTCGCGTCTCCGTGCTCGTTGATGCAGCCTTCGTGCTTTGAGACACTCTCGTCGGTGTTGTGAGATCGTGTCGTTCCACCAGTAAACTGGTGGGCGGCTGTTGTTCTGCCGTCTCCTTGGCATGGAAGCATCGCAGGACTTGACAACGCTTGTCATTACCTCTTTGGCAGTGGCTTCTGCGCTTGTTGCTATTGACAATGGTTCCTGCTCCATAACCAAGGCGAATGAATCAGCATCGAAAGCATTTTTGTTCCAACCGACTGGCTGTGGCCTCGCACGACTGACACACAATCTTCGTTTGGGAGTGGTGTTGATTTCCCATATAATAGCTTGGTGGTCGCTATTAGTAAACTCCTCATCGACCCGCCACTCACAGCCCCCTTTAATTAGGTTGCTGCTAACGAATGTCACATCGATAATGGAGCTGGCTGTGCCTTTGCGATATGTGCTTACGGCTCCTGTGTTGAGGAGTACCAGGTTGAGCGAAGACATGGTCTCAAGGAGAGCTCGTCCCCTCGCGCTCGTTTCCCGGCTTCCCCAGTCAATTGCCCAGGCGTTGAAATCTCCTGCGATGGCGACCGATTCACGCTTCCGTACATCCTCCGCCAAGGTGTCCAAGAATAACTCGAACTCCTCGAGCTGTGCACTAGGAGGTGCATAGCAGCTATAGAAGTGAACCCCTCCCACTTTGGCTCTCACAAGACATTGTTCGGGGGTATTTGGGAGTTGTTGGAACGGAAGTTTACCGCAAGCCCATATCGCTGCTCTGTCCGTTGTGTCATTTACCCAGGACGGGGTGTCGAAGTTTTTGTACTGCTCGCAGATTATGGCTACGTCGCAATCCAATTCCCGCACCCGCTGTACCAGTAGGTCTTGGGCTGCTTCGCAATGATTGAGGTTGAGTTGCAGTACTTTCATTTACGGGCTTGTGCTGCTCTCATCGCCTGTTGGTAGATCGGACATTTCCAACTACCCGCAACATGCCGGCAGTCTGACCTACTATCTTTCTCTTTGCAGAGTAAGCACTTGGCAGGTTGTTGGCAAGCCGAGGCATTGTGACCGGCGCCTCCGCATCTGTGACAACAACTGCTTCGATCAGTCTTGCCTCTGCACGCCTGGGCGTTGTGCCCAAAGTGCCAGCATTTGAAGCACCGTCGAAGGCTGATCCTCTCGCGAACACGTACTGTGCCCCACGCGAGTTTCAGCTTTCCAAGTGCGATGGCTTTTTTGGCCTGGACTTCTGGGAGACAAACAACTGCCGTTTGTGTTGATCTATATGCCCGTCGAAGTGATTTCACTGCCTCCTCAGTGATCTCTGCCAGGCCGTCGATATTATCTTTGAGCAGGTTTACTACGTCTTCCTTGGTACTGATCTCGTCCAGGTCTTTAATTTCAATCTCGATTTGCGGTATTCGAGATTGTACAGTGGCCCCGCTTGGGAGCTTATTCTTGATGGCGTTACAATAACGCTCCATCTCCTGAGCGTCTGCCTTCGCGAATAACAATAGGAGATCTCCCTTAGCTGTTCGTCGGATCTTATTGACTTTTTTGCCTATATCCTGCAAGGTGGGATCCTTCTTGATACCTCGCAAGATATCTGCATGGGAGCTCTTCTCGCCTCTCTTTATAAGCAGCGTACAATGTGGCGCTGGTTTTTGCTTATTGGTCCTCGAGGCCTTTTTCCTCTTTGCCACTTGCCAGTCAGTAGACTGGTTTGAAGGTTGATTCTTGGTCTGCGGTTTAAACTTGGATTTTAATCCATTGTTTCTCTCCGCTTCTGAATTGACCACCCTACTTGTTGTTGCCTGGGTGGTTTGCCCGATGTTCTGGCAACCTTCTTTACCGGGCTTTAGCTTGCTAGCTAGCACCGGTTTAAGAGTTTTTGGTAGTGGTGCCTTACTTGATGAGGCTACTGAAGGCGAGGCCTTCGGTGGCGAGGTCCTTGCTACAGAGTCTGCCGCTAGTGAGGCTACTTTTATTGAAGCCGCCTGCTTTGGGGCCGCCGGTGTTGATGCAGCCGGTTTTGAGTTAGCTGCTTTTGAGGCAGCCGCTTTTGGGACCTCCTTTTGCTTTTCACCTTGTGTCTGAGTGTTTGACACCTTTACTGGCGATGTCTGTGTTGTAGCAGGTTTCGCTACAGGAGACGGCCGCGTCGTTGACGTCAGATATTTGTCATATTCTGACTTAATGGCGTTTGCCAGTTTCTTGATCTCATGATGTACATTGTGCCTAGGCCCAATGAACTTCAAGAGCTCATCGATCTTTGCTCCTAATTTGTTTGGAGCGCCACTCTCATTTGTTGCCCTTTGGGGCACGTCAACTCCACTATCCGCCTTTTGGAGGACTTGGCTGAATAGTGTCTTGCTGCCAGCTCTAGTTTTAATGGTCGATGTTGTACCATTAATAGTTTCTTTCTTCTTGTTGTCACTATGTGACGGAACCAGTGATAATTCGCTCCCCCCAGAATCCGTGGAGCGTGCACCGGCCACCGAGGCTTTCACTCGATCGGAACCGGTGGTGGGATTATCCTCTGCAGAGGTACCCACCTGGGGTATTAAGTTGACCTTATCACCCATATCCATGAATGGTTTATTTTCGGGGTTCCTTCCCCTATCTGATTTTGGTCCGCCCTGAAGAAATCCTCAGTACTCCCCATTGCTGGAGAGCGTTCCCCTATCCGCCACCTGGGGAGGCGCCCGGTAGTGGACCAACAACCACCCCAACAAGACCCCGGGGTGTGTGTGTGTGTGTGTGTGTGTGTGTGTGTGTGTGTGTGTTTGAAAACAAGTTGGCACGGGCGGAACTATGTGTAGCTCTCTTGATGGTCCGGGTGTTCGTCCGTTGAAAGTTTTGCCCCTGTAAAGGAACGGTCGCCTGACGTTTCACCAAAATCTCACTTGGCATTTTCATGAGGCTTTTCCTCTTCATCCAACACGAAGGCTGGCTGCAGGTTCGGATCTTTCCGGACTACTTCGTATCCGAGATCGTCGGCTAGGTCGTTCTCCGCTTAGTCTGCTCTCCGTGGCGTCTGAAGTGGAAGTGAGCTCCGATATGTGCGCGCCGCTATTTATGCTATCTCCCGAATCTCTTCCTATTTCTTTGCTCCGCCTCCGATTGTGTTGAGGGGGCGGTGCCGTTTGTTTTGATTGGGTGACACCATTGCGTTGTCGCAAATTGTTCCGATGACGTGGTTCTGTTTGTACCGATGGCGGCCGCAGATGTTCGTTAGAAGGGTGGGCGTCCTGATAGTTAGTGACGGAATGCAACGTTGTGGTATTGTTGCGCTCTCTTTTAATTTGTTTTTCTTTTTCCGTAAGATGTTCTTCCAGGCTTGATGCAGGTGTAGAGCTTCGTTACGGTTATTAATTTCTCCTTCATTTTCAATTTCTATAGCTTCCCTAATTGTTCTTCTTTTGAAGTTGTTTTCTGTTGCCAGATGCTTCTCAAAGCCCTTAAAAGACCAACGTCCACTAGAGAGTCACGGAGTCTACAAGATACCTTGCGGCGGATGCGAGCAAGCATATGTAGGTCAAACAAACCGTAGGATAGAAGCCCGAATCGAAGAGCACAAACTCAGCATACGAAACAAGACCACAACCTCGGCCCTGTTCCAACATCAACAGCAAACAGGACATAGAATCAATGAGGGCTCTACTTATCTGGCAACAGAAAACAACTTCAAAAGAAGAACAATTAGGGAAGCTATAGAAATTGAAAAGGAAGGAGAAATCAATATCCGTAACGAAGCTCTACACCTGCATCAAGCCTGGAAGAACATCTTACGGGAAAAGAAAAACAAATTAAAAGAGACCGCAACAATACCACAATGTTGCATTCCGTCACTCGTAGCTAACTATCAGGACGCCCACCCTTCTAACGAACATCTCTGCGGCCGCCATCGGTACAAACAGAACCACGTCATCGGAACAATTTGCGACAATGCAATGGTGTCACCCAATCAAAACAAACGGCACCGCCTCCTCAACACAATCGGAGGCGGGACAAAGAAATAGGAGGGGAGATAGCATAAATAACGGCGCGCACATATTGGAGCTCACTTCCACTTCAGACGCCACGGAAAGCAGACTAAGCGGAGAACGACCTAGCCGACGATCTCGGATACGAAGTAGTCCGGAAAGGTCCGAACCTGCAGCCACCCTTCGTGTTGGAAGAAGAGGAAAATCCTCATGAAAAAATGCCAAGTGAGATTTTGGCGAAACGTCAGGCGACCGTTCCTTTACAGGGACAAAACTTTCAACGGACGAACACCCGGACCATCAAGAGAGCTACATATATATATATATATATATATATATATATATATATATATATATATATATATATCAATTATTCGTCTATCATTTTCTGAATCACCCTGTACAGATCAATACAATATCACAACGGTCCTGAAATCTTTAAAACCACCCTGTATAAGTATAAATCCTCTCCACACTATTGACTGACTCTTTATATTTTTCTATTGTTTAAATTATTTCTGTATACCAATGATTTTAATTCGCCCCATATGTCTAGCATTCTATTCATGCAACTGCTCATGGTCTACCCTATATAACAAAATTCACCTTTTTGAGCCACACTTTATGACTATTATTTTTCTCTACCATTTATTTCAACCACCCGGTATATGTAACTGCTTCTAGAAGTTTTTGAACCCTTGTCTATAATTATACTCCGTCCTACGTTATATAATTCAAATATCCTAACTGCTTATGCTTATATAACAAATTCTTGATACACCATAACAATAATTTTACCCTTACTTCAAACCCCTTGTATAAGCAACTATTTATGTTCCAAACTATATAACTTTTTTAAACCGCCCTGTATAAGTGTAATTCTACTATAGCTTATATTTCAACCATCCTGTATATTAAACTACTTCTGAGAATTTTTAAAGCCTTTTGTATAAATGTAATTATTTTTCGTTCTATAACGCCTTTTGTATAAATGTAATTATTTTTCGTTCTATCACGCAAATATCCGCTCTGTATAGCTCTAGTTCTGCTCCACTCTTATTTCATGGACCTTGTATACGCAACTACTTATGTGTCACCCAATACAATATTTTTAGAAACACCCTCTATAACTAATTCAATTCCAAGTTATATTTCAACCATCCTATGTTTACAACGGCTTATGTACCACCTAATATCACATGCACCCACGCTCACACCTACAACCGTATACCATATAGAAGAGTTCGCCGACATATCTAACAAATTTCATTCCAGGCCACTATAACTTCGTCTCTAACAGAAACTGACTTTATGAATCAAATTGAAAACCATATCATGACATTTAACCTAGATATTTATGATAAAAATTTGACATTAACCATGATGTTTACAGTTTTTTTTTTGCATATATTTTTCCGATTTTCAGAAAACTGGTATGTTTTGCGTTATAGAAAAATGTACGGAATCAAGCTGGAACATATCTTTGTATAATACAATTAATAATATTCAAATTGCGTGAGCACTTTTAGAGAAAACAGTGAAGATTCATTGAAAATCGTTGAAATCTAGTCTCTTATTTACTTTTTTTCTGATTTTCTAGAAAACCGCAAATCTCATTTTATAGACAATTATATGGGACCTTTCTGTAATGTTCCTTAATATAATGCAGTTTAAATCATCAACATAGCCCAAGCCATTTTTGAATAATCGCTCGATATACATAAAAAAAGTTGCATACGAATTGATAACCTCTTCCTTTTTGGAAGGCGGTTAAAAATGGAAGTAGAATACCAAACAAAGTAATAAAATATATATTACGAGGTAGGCGAGATGCATACCTTGAAGTAAAGACGAAGGAAACTAGTTATTCGGGCAATTTTCATAAATTATTACTTTTTCTCTGTATTCTTTAGGAATAATACCACATAAACTTGAAAGTAAAAAGGTTTCAAAGTCTAAATCAGATCCCGTTTTCAATGGTATACGTTAACACAAATGAACAAGAAAAAATTAAAAGGATTCGTAATGAAAAATTTAGGAAATCACAATTTGACATTAAATTACTGCAGATTTGATATATACAGGGTAGCACGAAAGATTAAATTCTAAAGATCATGTGAGATAACAATTATCTTTAGAATTTCATTTGGCGCACCTACGACTTTGTTATAAGATGGTACATTAGCCAAAAATGAGATCAATGGAATTCTGAATTAAAATGATAAGAGAAAACCTAGGAAAAACCTATACAATTGCTTTCATTTAATAAAGCAGATTCTTTCAGTTTTCGTTTTGTGTTCTTCTTTATGTAATATGGTTGAATTTTGAAATTTTATGTTACGACTAAGGTTCCAGGCATGTTCACAAGTTTCTGAACTTTTCGAATTGTCTCTTCTTTATACAATATATGTGTTAATTTATTCGAACATTTGTAGGTCTAGAGGTTCGTCCCATATAAAATTTGTTACATTCGCAAGGAATCTTATAAATGCAATTTTATGAGTTTTGTGTTACATTATTTGCTTTACTTTTTGATATAATTAATTTCAGTGTTTTTCTTGGTTTGAATGTTGTTTTAATTTTAAATCTGTCCCAGTCTTTTCTGTCTTTATGATAGACACTGTATGTATGATATGATTGTTGAGGTAATGCGATTATCAAGGGTATTAGTATTGTTCGGAGTAGCTTGGTGTTGAATGCAAGTGATTGTTTTGTGTTCAATTTGTTCTAACTCTTAAGAGTTATAATAAAAACCAGAGATGTCACAACTATCTATAAAAAATCTACATATTACAAGCAGGGAGCACTTCAGCGTGGGAAAATTTTCAGAGTCGTCCCTTATCAACCGCAAGCGCCGCCTGATAATGTGGCACCTGCGGTTGATAAGAGTCGACCTTGTGGTTGCGGTTGCGTGGGTTGCCGGCCTTGTGGTTTCGTGGTTTGGCGGCGGTGGCTGTGGTTGCGTACGTGGGGTTTGTGGCGGCGTGGGTCGTGGGTGGTTGGTAATCTCCTGTGCGGAATCCATTGGCTGGACAGTGGGGAGCCGTCAGGTGGAGAGCTGATGGGTGAAGTCACTGGTATTGTGTGTTGCAGATCGTCCATTGGTATTGTTATTTGGCGTCATCTTGTGACGTTTGCGGTACTAAGAACAAAGTCGCTGCCGGATTTAGAGCCTGGCATTGTTGATTCAAAGGCATGGATTCAGCCGTGTGGGCGAATGAGACATATTGAAAAAATTGTCTAGAGGTTGTGGGTATTTGTTTTTTCGGTGACGATCGTTTGTTGTCGAAGATATGTCTCAACTGTAATGTTTCATATGTACCGAGACATATATTAAAAATGTATGGCGATTGTATTTGATGTATTTGGTGGTAATAGGGTTCTAGTTTTGTAAGCGTTTCAGACGCCTGGAATATGACGTCACAGAAAAAGGGTATATGTTATTTGTGATAGGATTAATAAATTACTTATATTCAATTTCATTTTAGTTGTAGTATGTTCTTTTTCAAACAAAATGACTCACTTATTTCATAATATTTTAGAGGCATTTTCTGCTGGAAACACAAAATCAAAACTATAACAATATAAAATTTACCATTAAAACTACAACTTCTAAAGATTCAGCGGTGATAAAATAATTTTGTTAACAAAATGAGTTCGGTTCTAGTTTGAAAAACTTAATCGTTGAAAAATAAACAAAAGTACTCAATTATGATAAAAATAATCTTATTTAACAAAAAATAAGTAAGTTCCATCATTCTGGTTCTAGTTTTTGAAAATATTAGAGGCATTTTTGCTGAAAACAGCGTATGAAGCATTCTGATAAAACATAATCCTTGCTGTTACATGTTCGTAATAGTTTTTTACAGCAGTAACTACCAATTACATCACTGGATATAGTTTCAATCTAATATCTCAGTTAAAAGAAACTAGGTTACAGCTTACAGGTAAATGTTAAGGATATTTCCTCGGAAAACGTGTACAGAAATCCTTCGACGTCGAAGCCAACCAAACGAGATGTTCATGCTTCGCAATAACGTTAACTAAACCAAGTAAGTTTTCTAATCGGATTAATTAATATGGGAAGTTGTAAACTCCTACGTCAACTATTAAATCCGCTCAAATCTCTCTCTAAACGGTCACAAAAAAAACCTCCTGCCAGATTTGAATGCTAGCCTAACAACTTCTTATCCGTATATAAATTATGAAAAGCAGCGAATCTGTGAGGGCGAACCCTCGTCCATCAATTGAGTCTTAGTTCCGATAAAATAACACCGGATACGCGCCCGGCTTTAGAGAAAGACATAAATATTCCATAAAGCTCAGAAAGTGGATTTTCCCCTGAATTAAATGACAAAAAGATATGTTGGCTAGAAGCTCGCCTTTGAATGATCGCTAATATTTATATAAGTTCCTTTAAATTCAGAATGATCTGAAATTAAAATATCTCTTTGGTGTTCGGCATATCCGATGAAGTAAACCCTTATAGGATCATAATGAAAGAAAACAGAATTAACTTAGTTTTTATATCACTTTTTATTTTCACTTTACTGTGACTAGTTTCGGCAAGAGGCTATGCCATTATCAAACAAGAGCGAACTGATGAATCATCAGTTGATAATGGCATAGCCTCTTGCCGAAACTAGTGACAGTAAAGTGAAAATAAAAAGTGATATAAAAACTAAGTTAAACTCTGTTTTCTTTCGTTATGAATATGATCGACTATCACAAAGTAACGGCTTCCGCAATCAATTCCTTATAGGATCATTGTATCTATACATCTATCATAGCCTACTTCATCGGAATATACTGCCGAAAGAAATTGAAATACAAAACATCAGGAATGCAGAGCGTCACTAGAAGCCTTCTGTTTTTTTTCGGGTACTGTTGGGGAGAAACTGTACAAAAATTTACCGGTCTGTTTCCTGTCAAAAATGTCAAAAAGTGGCTTTGTTTAAAACAAAATCGACGTGTCAGAGGATTTTTTCGATATGATGTTACTTCCAGAAATAATGAATGTATTCGTTAATTTTCGAAAACACTGTTTATTTCTCATAACGAGTTTTTCAGATGATACATCACATGATGATGATTTTTTTTTTCTAATTTCAAATCGAAGTAAGTAGCTCTAGTAATTTGTCAAATAGTTGTCCTATGTAGTGTGAGTAAATGTATATTTCAATCCTGAGGATATATTGTCGAATAATGTTTCTGTGAAGTAATTTGTAGGTAATTTTGAGTTCGTTTGATTTTTAGGGTTCCGTATATACAATATAATATCACTCCGGAATTCTGCCTCTGTCACATCACACAAATTTTCTCCTAAACTACTGGACGGAAGAGGTTGAAATTTGGTATCAATGTATAGTTTGGTGACCCGATCAGGAGTACATATGGTAAAAGAAGAAATTTTGAATTTAGGGGTACTTCTGGGGGAAAACAAAAAAAACGACCGTCCCCCCCCTGATCTCCGGAACTGCTGAGCTTGAAATTTTAAAAAATATAGGAAATATAGAACGTTGCCCGAACTTTACAGAAAAAATAAGGAGAAACCATTAATATTAATTTTGGGGGGCAAATTATAGAATTAAATGAAAATTTAAAAATAAAAAAATTTCAAACGCATCATGTAATACATCAAATGAAAGGTCCTATTCTGAGGAACACAAATATATTTTTTCATATTTAAAAAAAAACTTAGTTAAAAAGATATTAACGAAAATATACCAAAATTTACCAATTCGCCCTCCCTTATCTCCGAAACTATAAAACGCAAAGTTTTGAAAAAATTGTAGATATAGGGTCTGACCTGAAGTTTACTGGAAAATTAAGGAGAAACCTCTACTTTTAATTTTGGGGAGTAAATTACAGAATTTAATAGAAAATATAAAATTAAAATTGTTTCTAACCCATCATGTTATATATCAAATGAAAGGGATCATTATGAAGAAAACAAATATATTTTTGCATATTTTTAAAATAAATTAATTAAAAGATATTAACAAAAATATAAAAAAGTTTACCCATCCACCCCCCCTTATCTGAAACTATAGGCTGGAAAATTTTGAAAAAAAAGGAACCTGAACTTTACTGGAAAAATAAGGAGAAATCCCTAATATTCATTTTGTGGGGCAAATTATAGAATTACATGGAAAATAAAAAATTATAATTGTTTCTACCGGATCATGTAATATATCAAATCACAGGGCTCATTATTTAAAAAAAATACCCATTTCCCCCGTTATTCCCCAAATTATAAGACCTAATTTTTTTGTTTACAGGAAAAATATGAAGAAATCCCTAATATTAATATTGGGGGCCAAATTATAGAATTTAACGGAGAATAAAAAAAATAATTTTTTAACGTATCATGCAATACATTAAAGAAATACAAATATATATTTTTCATATTTTTAAAATTAATTGTTTACAATATATTAACATAAAGATATTTCATTTCTCGCTTTATTTCCGAAACCATACTACATAAAATTTTGAAAATAATAAGGGGTACTGGGGTTCACTTGAAATTTATAAAAAAAATTATTAGAAAAACCTCATAGTAATTTTAGGAATAAATTATACAATTAAATGGAAAATAAAAATTCAATTTTCAAATTCATAATGTAATATATCAGATAAAAGGCTCATTATTTGAATTACAAATATATCATATTTTTAAATCATAAATATATTAGTAAAAATATTAAACATCGACTTAATTCCCACTTTAGAAACTATACTATTTAAATTTTGAAAAACATATTTTATTTGTATTTTTAAATAATTTGAATAAGAGGTTTAATAATTTATAAATTAAAACTTAAACTATTTTGCCCTTTATCTTCCAAACTAGAGAGCCTCAAAACTCAGACAGTAGATTATAAAAGGCTTCTCTGAAAGTTTATTAGTAACATAAAACTCTAATGTTAATTTTTGGGGGCCAAATTAGAAAATTAAATACATAGGTATTCTGATAAAAATGAAGCGAATCCTGAAGCAGATAAATAAAAAGTCTATGTGTGGAAAATCAACGCGTATATTTTTTATAAATTTAAAACGCTTTATTTAAATTATATTAGGGTAAATATAAGAAAATGCACTCATTCCCTGCTTGTCTGAAACTGGAATATTAGAATCTTGAAGGTGATACAAAAGCCTTAGTATGCCAGTCCAACTCGCACTTGACCAAATTATTATTTATAATTTGTTAATATTATTTGACAATTTTGTAAAACAATATCGACAATGACATATTCCCTTATCAAAATTTTACTTTCAATTATTTACTTTATCTGTTTTCAGAAATTGTATTGAAGAAAAGAAATGCAAATGAACAATAATAGTTTATATTTAAAAAAGAACCAACTTCAGACTTAAAATAAAAACCGATTAGAAACAGTATGCAATCACACTAGTTTCCCTGAAAATCCTAGATGTCGGTCTTTACATCTCGCGTCTTCAAATTTAAAAAATTGTATCAAATACACAAAGAACTTTTCGAGAGGACACTCAATTGTGGGAAACGGAACTGATGAAGGTTCCCTAACCAGAAAAAATATATATTACATATATTGTCTTGCGTACAAAAGATGACACCTCGAAGAGTGTATTCAATATCTCTGACAGGTGGAGTTAACCTGGAAATTTCATCATGACATTCTAATCTAGGAAAATTAAACTTGGTTTTCGAATTTAATGTCAACTGCAAAATCGATACCAGTGGAATTTAACAGCGAATTTATTTATGTGCTTTCATTTATCGGTATCAGACAAAATATCCCATTATTGAAGATTTATTGGCCATTCGATTGACGAAGAATGGTTTCTGATTTATTTGATGGGGTATCTATACTGAAGTAACGTGCAGATGTTAAGAAAACTGAACACGAATGAAGGAATATTGTCAATCAAAATTCAACCGATAACCAATTCAAAAAAAAAAACAATATTAGCTGATTGTAATGTACAGCAAGGTTACGACATCCACATTATAACAATTCAGGGTCAAATATAAATTGGTTATGAAGTTAGTGGCTTATTAAAATAATACACACAAGAGATTGAATACCAAGAAAAACTGAGTTAAAACAGACAAAAATTAATCAAACGTGCCGGCAAGGACACAATTACTTAAATGGTACCACTATGTGATACTAGAAGACAAGATAAAATTTCAAACACAGTTGGCCACGTTGAAATTGTACTGTTCGTCAAACAGGCTACACAATGGAGACCAAATCGAACATCTGTTATAATATAAATAGCTTAAAAAATTACGGATTACAATGCATAGTAACAATAATGACACTAAAAAGTAAAAGAAATGCAATTGGATATTTCAAATGAAAGATATAATATGTTCTATAAAACTGCGTTTGAAGTTGATGTCAATCCTAAGAAATGCCTATATTTAATAAAGCTATTTATACGCCCTGTTGCACACATATTTTTCAGGCTTGGCACCATTTTCAAACGCAGTCTTATAGAACATACTCGTATAATATCTTTCGTTTATTTCAACCCACCCTATACATACAACACCTTGTAGGGTACCCAATATAAGATTTATTTTTCACTCTGTATAACTACAATTCTTCTCCAGCCTATATTGCAACAACTCTATATATGCAACTGCCTATGAGCTATATATATAGCACTTTTGTTTTAACATTTTTTAAATCAAGCTGCATGACTGTAACTCCATGATATACCCTCTCTGCATATTCATCAGCCAATAGCTACCCAATTTAATATTTTTTGAACCACCCTGTTGAATTATAATTCCACTCTACCCTATACTCCAACCATTCTTAATTTGTATCTCTTAAGGGGCTACCCTGCGGGTATAATATTCTTTTACCATTTTTCAAACCACCTTGCATAAAACATAGATTCAACTCCACCCTATATTTCAATTATCATATGTCATCAACTGCTCGTGGGTTTCACGATATAATGTTTTTTCTCTCTTTTTTCGAACCAACCTGTATAACTACAATTTCTCTCCACTCCACTCTATATTGTTACTCCATCGTCTTGAAGTGGTTGACCTCAAGTGGTTGAGATCAACTACTTCAAGAGGATGGAGGTCCAAGGATACTTCGAGGAACGAGTTACATTGTTTACCAACTTCAGACTGACTAAGTTATTATTTTCTAAATATTATTAATAAGAAAATTTTCGATACTATTCTAACTTAAGTACACCTTATATATATGCAGACAAATTAAAAACATACATCTCGAAATATGTTGATGAAATTCCAATATATTTTCAATTAATTTCATCCAAGATTTCGAATAACTAAAATGCTTTAATACCTTAATAGCAGCGCATTCACCATATATTATGATATATTAAGAAGTCTGTAAACAAGATTTTTCCGATTTTTTGCAAAATGGACCATTCCATGTCATTGAAAAAAATATGAAACCAATATGGAAGTTTATTCTATCAAATGAAAGAAGAATGATCGAAATAGGTTCAGAGTTGCCGGAGCACTGAGGTAAGTCTAAAATAATACAACGGAATTGAGAACCTTCTCCTTTTTTGAGGTCGGTTAAAAATGGTTTAGAATCCATTTTGTCAGTTTTCCCCTGTCCTTATAGCAACAAGTTTTTAAAATTAAAGACTAATTATCTATTTTAAGTATTATTAACGGTTGATGAAATACCAAAAACAATACACAGTTGAATTCCTTCTTGAACAGGCTTTAAAACGAGGTGTCACATATGGTAGGGTTCCATTAAAAAAAAAAGAGTACTAGCATTGGGGTGATAAGGGTGAAATTTAATTAACAGTTCTGAACAGCTTCGTAAATCGTTTGAGGTGTTTTTGAAATTTTTAACACAATAAGTATTTTAGGAAATATTTCAGATGCCCTTTTTTGGTTGGGACACACCGTATATTGATATTTGAATTTAGACATATATGTAGAGAGTTTACCTATGTGATAATTCACTGATGTTCACCGTTTTTTTGCATTTATTTTTCTTATTTGCTGATAAGCAGATTGTTTTTCGTTACACAAGAATATAACGCAGTAACTTCTAGATTTCCATTAATACAATACCTTTTAAATTGTCCGGTTGTACAGAAAATTGATTACTTTTAATATATTGGGACATTAATAAAGGTGTTTTATTGGGTTGTTATTAAGTCATATTCGATAAATCAAAACTGATCACTGGATTCACCTTAGGTAACTTTTTCGAGAGCAACATAATAATAATGGTTATTATTCCAAATAATCATAAAAAAATGATTACTTCTAATTCTAAAATGTACATATGTCATATGTCTGAAACAAAAAAAATCTACTTACCAAAATCTGTACTGTGCGCCAAATTTATAAGATGGACCTGGAAAAAGTTAGTGTATTAGAAGATTGAAAAACAACTCAATATTTAAAGAACATACATACAGCAATACTGGTTTATCATAGTGTAGACATGTGTTTCTCTCTCTCTCTCTAAGAATATCAGAGGAAGTATGTCGGTGTAAACAACGAGAGGGTAAATCCAGGCAATTTGTCAAAATTGCCTTAGCACACTTTTTTCTCCATTTAAAATTTCAGATACTTATCTGTTGCAGAAAAAATCCGAGGAGAGAAAACCATAATGAATGGACAAACTAATATAATAACAGGCAGGACGGTTGCAACATCGTGTAGAGTTGAATTATAGTTGGACAGGGTGATTCAGAAAAAGATAGACAAATAATTTATATTGCGTGATCAATACACAGAAACATAGATAAGGTGTCCGCAATATAGAGTGAACAAGAGTTGCACTTTTAAAAAGTGGTCCAAATAATAAAACAAATAAAAAAGTTAAAAAACATGTGGACAGTATAGAAAAAAATATATATTGAGAGAGTGAGAGATAAGAGCGCGCTAAAATAATCAATAGACTTGTACCTTAAATCTGATAAAAACAAGAATATATGTCAGAAAAAAAAGTAAAAAAAATTATAACAAAAAGTTGAAAATAATTATAACGAAATACAACTCTAGACAATAAATAACACATTCAATGTTGCTAGGTACCTACACACAAAGTAAAAAATTAAAACATTAAAAGGTGCTCATTCTGTATAAATTAATTTTTTTTGAAGTCGGTGCCAAGCAAATCTAAAATTCTGCATTGCATACTTATCGACAAATTCATCAAACTTGATTGTTGCTTGGCACTGACTTCAAAAATATACTAAATACGTAGGTAATTCATTTATACAGAATGAGCACATTTTATTGTTTTAATTTTTACTTTGTACCTAACATTGAATATGTTACTTATTGTCTAGAGTTGTATTTCGTTATAATTATTTTCAACTTTTTAGTTATACTTGGAGTCGGTTATATTCTTTAAAAAAATATTTTATTTTCAACTTTTTAGTTTTTTTGAACTCCGATAGTTTTTATTCTTTATTTTGTATGTATAACCTTAATAGACCAGGACAAGGTACCACCGAAAGGCCCAACATTTCAAAATGATATATTTTCATTTAAATTTACAAGGAAAAGTTTACGGACAAAATGAACTGGTATGCGTTGACGTAATAAGCCAAAAATATGTTTAAATAACTAACCGGACAGACGTTCTATAAAGATTGTAATTATTTGTTTTGGTGATATTTATATGAAATAAATCTTGAAAATACCTAACACTATCACGCGGACAGTTAATACAACTTAACCTCTGAATAGTGTGTGAATATATTTAAAGCTTTAATGTGTTAAATACAAATTTAAAACTGTGTTAATTAATAGTAAGAACGACAATTTTAGTAGCGGACATTTGCTCTGTGAGCTAATTGTTTCGAAGACGAAATGAAACAATATAATTTAAATTCTCTTCTATTAAAACATTTTGTAATAATTCCACTTCACAATATATTTGAACTAGTCTGTTTACTACCTTATAGGCTCATATTATTGTAAAATTTTTAACCACCCCTTATAACATTATTATTCTCCGACCTATATTTCACATACTCACGGACCACACATTATATATTTTCTTTTTTAAAACATTACATTTTTCGACCAGCAATTGTTCCTCCTTCCTATATTCCAGCCATCCTGTACATACGGCTGGCTATCGGCCACCATATTTTTTTTAACTGCCTTCTGTAACTATCATCATATAAATCATTAATTTATCAAACGGTTTTATTATCACCCTGTATGACAATATCTCTCCTCCAACCTATATTGCAACTGAGGCTACACAACAAAGGATTTTTAAATCACATTGTATAACTAACTATATTTCAACCAACCTGTATATAAACCTATTTATGGTCACCCAATATAACTTTTTTTAATAACCCTGTATAACTGCAATTTCATTTCAACCCATGTTCTAAGCACCTTGTAAATGCAACTGTTAATAGTCTACCTTATAGGTACAGCTTTAACATTTTTTTAACCTTTAACAACTATTCTACTCCGCCCTAAAATTTCATTATCGCATATATTCTTCTACTGATGGCTACCTTATATAATTATTTTTCCATACGTATGTATGCATACCTTGTGTTAGTCAATCATAACAGTCTAACAACACTTCCGAAAACTCCATATTAAATTGAACTTTTAATATTAGGAGTGACTGTTCTTAACTTATCGTGAAGAACAAACATTTCGCAAAAAGTTCACTATATAATTGAATCGGCTGTGAAATTTGCACTAAGAAATGTAAGAAATGATAAATATTAGTTATTCTATATATTGAATGCATTTAGCACTTTTCTTGTGGTTGTGATTGCTATAACTAAACACCCTGTGTATAATCGCACCAAATAGCAGTTTGGATCTTGACAAGTATTGTCACGGAATTTAGGCCGGGAGTAGATGACACCAAAGCAGTAATTTCACAAAATTGAAAAATTTTATTTTAATCTGTATTTGGGAGGTATGCAAACAAAATGAGCTTGGTACTCATTGATTTCAGGAAGCGAAAATACTATAGTATACTATTTATATGCTTGGGAATTATATAGAAAATTTTCAAATTCGCAATTAAAACTTCCTGTGTCTGCAATTCCTGCACTATTACGTTGGAATTAAAATATTTATGAGGAATTTTTGGTAAGAATATTGGATTTTTCGTCGATTATCTGAAAAACTGCATGTTGAAAGTCACCGAGAAGTATATGAGACCACCTAGGAATCTGCTATGGTAGATTATACTTTAAAAAATTACACACATCTATAAGAGGTTTTGGAAAAATCGACCGATATGTTAAGGATATTGGTCGATTTCCATGTACAGTGCATCCCATTTTGGTTGAGATTGCCAGGTTACTCGGTTGTTATTGAAGATAGAGTCTTGCGGTTTTCATATGCCTGTTCTACTTTTTTGTGAAACTCAGGATGGCCATATCAGATTTTGCATAAGTGTTTCCATTTATAAGATAGAGGGCGATTTTGATAATTTATACTTTTTGGACTCCTTCTATATCTACGAAGTTATTAGAAATACTCTTGCGCTAAGAACTACATGTAATAGAAAATGTTGCATAGAATCCAGTGAAGTACTCAATTTTTTTTCCGAGTATGGTTTTGAAGATACTACACAACATTATATATTTTTAAATGGAACACCCTGTATTTTATTATTTCATTGAATTCGTTATTTTTTCCCTTTAAAATAATGTATAATACAATACACATGGTATTATTAGAAATGCTAAAAAACACTAAAAAGCTGAGTTTTTCGCTAGTAGGCCATGTATTTTCCATTTAAAAGGAGAATCAAACAAATAATTCCATTTGAGATTTTTTATAGGAGTTTATCAGCTAAGAAAAATAATGTTAACAATAATTCAATAACATGAAACACGAAATTTAGGTAAAAGCAACTAATAAATAGTTATACATCGTTCATTATGTATAACAAACAGAACAAGTATTACAAATCAAATATCTATCTTAAAATTAATTTTGGACATTATTTATTACCTTATTGATTTAACTGTTCAAATTGTTGTCCATTTTCCCTAACACATAATTGGCAAACCTTTTCAATACGCCTGAGTGCATTTAAAATTATAACAGGTCGCCTTTGTAAATCCCGAAAAGCTGCCTCCGTTGCGGCACGAAGTTCTTCGCGACTGTTGTGTCTGTTGGAATATATTTTATTTTTCAAATAACCCCACAAAAAAAGTTCAATATAGATAAATCGGGTGATCTTGGAGGCCACCTAATTGGTCCATGTGTTCCTATCCAACATCCTTGAAAATTATTTTCTAAAAAGTGCCCAATTAATCTAGAATTGTGGCAGGGGCGCCATCTTGTTGAAAGTGTATAGAATTGCGAAAGACGAGGGGAACATCTTCCAATGTTTCGGGTAATAAGTCTTCTAGGATTGTCAAGTACCTATTGGCGGTAAGGGTTCCTTCAAAAATGCGGTACTTTATTTTTGTCCCCAGTATGAAACAGGCTACATTAAAACCAAATCGACCCTGCTGTTGTCGCTCAAAAATTAAGAGCGGGTTCTCATCATACCAGTATCTTGTATTCTGCCTGTTAAATATACCGGCACTGCTTATATGAGATTAGTCTGACCAAATAACTTTCCTTACAAAATCATTGTCCCTTCGGGTTTGGTCTAAAAACCAATTGCAAAAATTTAACCGCCTTGCTGCATCACCAGGATATAAGTGCTGGGCAATATTGACTTTGTACAGTTTAAATTTATATTTTTTTAAAATTCTTTGGACCCGTGATTGAGAAACTCCAGTGTAATTTTTTAATTTCGCACAAGAAGTCTGGGGATAGGCATGAACGCTAGCTAACACATTTATTTTATTCATTTCTCGATTTTCTTTGTTATACACCTTTGATCGAGGTTTAGAATATGCACCAAAACTTAGTAAGTTATTCTTTAGTCTAAATATGGTTGCTCGACTAGGTTGATGCCTCTCTGGATATCTGAAAGTTTTAAAAACGTGATTTCATGAAATATCTTCTGGTAAAATACTCGTACTTTATACCTGTGGAAATATAGTTCTAAAGCTTCTTCAACAATCTCATAACATTGATTTAAACATTGCATCATATCGTATTTTTCGTTATTTTGAAAAACGAATTCTCTTCCAGCCATTATCAATTATCAACCAGCAAACTCACGAATACTTATTTATATAATGATCTTGTAAACTCAAACACGATAAAACACAATAGTTACTAACAATGACAGCTTGAGCAGATTGGCGTTTTTCTCTCCAGCGCTCACTAGATAAAATATTGTTCCGAAAGGCGGAATTCTATAATAATTTTAAATGGATTCATGCGAGATGGAAAGGTTTGCCAATTATGTGTTAGGGAAAATGGACAACAATTTGAACCCAGTTAAATCAATAAGGTAATAAATAATGTCCAAAATTAATTTTAAGATAGATATTTGATTTGTAATACTTGTTCTGTTTGTTATACATATTGAACGATGTATAACTATTTATTAGTTGCTTTTAGGTACCTAAATTTCGTGTTTCATGTTATTGAATTATTGTTAACATTATTTTTCGTTGCTGATAAACTCCTATAAAAAATCTCAATTGGAATTATTTGTTTGATTCTCCTTTTAAATGGAAAATACATGGCCTACTAGCAAAAAACTCAGCTTTTTAGTGTTTTTTAGTCTTTCTAATAATACCATGTGTATTGTATTATACATTATTTTAAAGGGAAAAAAATAACGAATTCAATGAAATAATAAAATACAGGGTGTTCCATTTAAAAATATATAATGTTGTGTAGTATCTTCAAAACCATACTCGGAAAAAAAAATTGAGTACTTCACTGGATTCTAAGCAAAATTTTTTATTAGACGTAGTTCTTAGCGCAAGAGTATTTCTAATAACTTCGTAGATATAGAAGGGTTCCAAAAAGTATAAATTATCAAAATCGCCCTGTATCTTATAAATGGAAACACTTATGCAAAATCTGATATGCCCATCCTGAGTTTCATAAAAAAGTAGAAAAGGTATGTGAAAACCGCAAGACTCTATCTTCAATAACAACCGAGTAACCTGGCAATCTCAACCAAAATGAGATGCACTGTACACCTGTGTTCATTTACAAATTTCATCACTTTACCAATAGAATTCTTTTACCAATTTTCAAGTTTCACCAATCCGAATATATACTGTGTTAAACAAGGCCATACTCGTGCAAATCGGTCCACGACAGGAAAATAAATCGGGTAACATAGATACAAAAAAAATACGGCCCGAATTGATAACGTCCTCCTTGTTGGAAGTCGGTTAAAATTAGTTATTGATTACACACAGTTTCTAGAGAGTTTTTATTTTAATCCAGTTGAAATCATTTCCTTTTTAAATATAAATAATTGAGCAACAACTTGTTCTGAATTCCCAATCCCCCGTTTGCACATGACAAGACCACCGCAAGGAAAAACGGAAAATTGAATTCATTCTCATCTGCGGTAGAAAAAACCGTTAAAGAGTGTGACGAGTAAATATATCCTGCGTAAACATTACAAAAGCGAATCGTTTCGAATTTATCCAACACAAAAGAGCGCCAACATTTCGAATTCATTCAGCTACGACGCTCGAAGATGTTTCCTAAGGAAAAATCAATTTCCATTTCAATAATGCGACATTTTTATCAATTATGGGAGTAAATCGTCCAATTCGACAACATATACGAGAGTCCCGGGTAAGATTTAGCGCCAGGATATTTCATTGTCCTGGCGCGGCTGCCAAATAAAATAGGATGAAGTCCATTTTCGTTGAGGGAGGGTCAAATCGTAGTGGATATAATCCCCGAAAATGAAAGCGAAATAATCGAGTAAAGACGGAGTGAATAGCGACAACTGATGCGCCAATAAAAATGGCCATGTGGTTCTTCAATTCTTTCGGATTGAAATGATGAGATGGGAAATAAGGTTTTCTTTTTTTTTCGGAGCAAATTTTGTGACAATGCTAACGCCATTAGAGAAGTGATGTCTTCAAGAAATACAAATGATAACGGGAGATTTCAAAAAGACTGTGTAAATGTTTTGTCTCAGATAATCAGATATCATAAAATTGTGTAACTAATTTTTTAAAACAAATAACGACTAAGAAAATGACAACTAAATAGCAAGAATTAATGTTTTCCGCAATATTAAAATTTATTTAGAAATATTTTATTACAAATTAAATTTTGACATCTAGAAGTTTCAGAAAAAACTAGTCCACAGAGACTTTAACTCGGGAGTTATTTCGTGTCAAACGAAATATAAAGTAGTTTAACTAAAAAACACATGTGTGTAACGCTGTTTTCCTGTAATTCCTACAAATAATTCGTATGTTAACTATCACCTATCAAAGCAATTATATTAGTATCATTTGTAGTAGTATATTGTCTCACGTCGAGAACCTTCCTCAGTTGCACTTCCGTCAACTGGTTGAAATTTCCAATAATTATTGATGTTTTTAGTACATATAACTGAATTTAATATTTTCATGGAAAACTAGGCCACAGATACATCAAAGTTTTTCCTGAAACTCCTAGATGTCATAATTTACTGTTATACTTCATTTCGCTCTGATTCAAAGTTATAATAAAAACAAAGTTTAAAAATTGACAGTTTTTGAGACATTAGGGTTATACACAGGGATCATGATAACTTGAAAATAATAACCATTTCGCTAAAAACTCTGCACAATTCAGTTGTGGGTTATGAAATGGAACGTTTCATCAGAACCCACCAAGATCATTCATTGGTCACACTGATATTGAAGTTATAATTACGCAATTTCTTTTGTCACTGTTATATATACATTTTGTTGAGTTTTTACTATTTGAGAAAATACAAAATATATTATTTTAAGTAGTAGTGGTAGGTGAAAATTACTAGAGAATCGCAAAAATTGATGATATGAGTTTATCCTAAGATGATTAGATAAGAGACCAGTTACCCAAAATTTACTCGAAACTTCTATCTTAAACGTTAAAGAAGCTTCATAAGGATTAAATGTATGCATATATTTTTCATTTCAAAACTCCCTGTCCAAACAAGTCCGTGCAGCTCTTTTTCAAGTACTTGCTAACTTTTTCATGAAACAAACCGGAAACCAGGACCTAAAATCTTCTACTTCAAAACCTTCTTGTTAGCTTAGATGATGACACTTTTGTCATTTGGCCTCATAGCAAAAATTAATTAAACTGCACTCTACAAAACCCCAATTGTATACATTCTAACATTCAGTTTGCATTGGAAATCAGTTCTGTTCTCTTCCGTTTCTTGATATCGTGATACATAAAACTAATTGTGAGAGTTTTTCACATGCCGTCTATTGAAAACCAACCCATACCAATCAATACTTAAATGCCTAATCACACAATCACCCTGCCCAATTGACTTCTCTATTATAATCTTTGGCTTTTAGATCTATCTGATTAACAGACATTAGGCAAAATACACTTAATATTCTTCAAGAAATTCTTAGACAAAACAATTATCATCCAGACCACATTGCGCGCACAATTCGTTAATCTCAACTAGCCTCCAATACATCAACTCCGTTAGAAACAGACCAACAAGACCGGAAAGACTTCCTAGCTTACATTCGAAGAGTCATTGGCAAAATAACAGTAATTCTAATCCAACATCAAATAAAGACAGGCTTTAACACTAATCAAATTAAAGCTGCTCTAATCAAGGGTTTTACGAAATGTCGCGATTGCCCACAAAGCTACACATCCAACCCAGTCACCAGATCTTTTAAGTAATCTATATTCGATTGATATGTTTCAATCAATCTCATTGTGCACTTGTTGATTATTGCCGCCATACTGTTAATAAGCACATCGAATCTAGAACAAAAATCTTTAGCAAAAACTGATACTACATCTTTTGTTATATCAATAAGTAACATCACTTATTCCGATCACAATAAGTAGACTCAACTTCACGTGAACTTTAATTATAATTCCTCCGAGAAGTTGATATTAAAGAAATTATATGTCAATCGGAATCTGAAATGCATGCGGTAACTATGATTCTACAGACGTTAATTCTAATTTGCTAACTCCCCATAAGTTTTTAACTTTTTCTCAGTGTAAAATTGAGACTGATTTTGGATGCTGAGAACTATCTTATACGACCCACGATCCCCTCTTTTTCGAAGGACTTCCGTGTTTTGGGCTTCTCTATCAATCTGAAAAATTTAAGTTTAATCGGTCAAGCCAATAAAAAGGTTCCTGATAAATGTTCACCATCAAACCACGTAAGCCATCAAGTACATAGCAGGTAGTTTTTAAGTCATAACTAATATAATTTTAACAGCAAACTCGTATAAGTAAAAAGATATGGGGAATTTTCGTATTTGGCTTATAGTGTAAAACCCAAAAAAATTGGGGAATTTTAGTTTTCTGCTTATAGTGTAAAAAATAATGAACTGTTCATAATGCCGTCAATAGAAAAATTGTGGCGAATCACAAAATGTTCAAAATGAATGTTTATAAATTTTATTTGTAGCATTTTTCATAAAGGAAAGCTGGAAGAACCGATGTATAGTGAGTGATTTTAAAAAAATAACTTGGTTGTGATAAGATCTGGAACCTTAATCTGCCTCCTAGTCATAGCCTATAACGCTGAGATTAATAACCCTAAAGATGGATCTTATACGTTAAGTAGATCTTGCAGAACTGCAAGTTACATAATTTGTAGAAATATTTTGCAGGAGGATATTAACTGATATTAACCACGATAGCTCTATAGCGATATGCAAAATATATTTTGAAAGCTTATAAAACGCACTTCACTTCTTATATCTTGAATTTTTGTCACAGTGTCTTAAACTGTATTAATACTGCTTTTGAAATTTGGCTTCAACGGTGGGCCCTCCAATGTTTTGACAGTGGCGGATCCAGTCAGTGGAGAAAAAGGCATTGAATTATTATCAGTATACAGTTAACCAATGAAAAAATAGACCAATATGAGCAGGCAATAGTTATGTAGTTGTTTTCTGAATGATACTTGTGGCATATTTTTCAAAATCTAAGTGCTTCTTGGGAAATAACACCACAGTTTAAAGAAAATTGCTGTATATTCCATACGTTTCGGAGTCTAGATCAGACCCCGTTGTCAATGGTTAAGAAACTACGGATTAAAAAGGCACAATTCTAAGATGTAAATTAAAATATTTGACAATGTGTTCTCTTAGAGAATTTTATTTGTAATATATAGGGTAGCACAGAAATTTCTAAAGATCATATAATCATAAAGTTCCTTTCAAATTGGAAGAATTTGAAAGGGAGCTCTTCAGAATTTTATGTGGCGCTCCAAGGTGCGACTTTGTTATAAGATGCATTCGCCAAAAATGCGACAAAGAACTTTGTTGATTCAGTGATCCCATTAAAATTATAAGGGAAAACCTAGGGAAAACCTTACGAACTATCCCGATATTGGGTTGTTCACAAGGACATGACCATTAGCAATTTCTTCCTTAATCATCGACAACCAGGAACGACTGAATTCCACGGATGTAGTAGCGATACAATCGTTTTCATTTAACAAAATTAAAGCAGACTCTTTTAGTTTTCTTTTGATGTTGTGTTCTTCTTTGAGTAATATAACTGAATTTTGAAACTGTATTTTATGACCAAGGTCCCAAGCATGTTCACAAATTTTGGATTTTTGTAATTGTCATTTTTTTATGTAATTTTTGAACAGAATAACAAATTACCATTCTTAGACATTTTAATAACCAAAACACAATCGACATTTGAAACAGAAGTTTACAAAAAACCAACTCATACTAACAGGTATCTCAACTTTAACTCTAATCATCCAAGTTCAGTAAAAAGAGGTATCATTAAATTTCTATATGCCAGAGCAAAAACCAACTGTTCTAATATCAATAAATTCAATGAAGAAAAAACGTTTATAAAAAATGTACTTTCTGCCAATCATTACCCAAATAAATTTATTAATAACGAGTTAAACAAAATGGAATACCAAACAATCCCTAACAACCAACATCAAACTTCACCAAGCAACACTGACTCCCAAGATAATCACATTAATACAAGAACTATACCATACATACAGGGCCTATCAGAAAGACTAAAAAGAGTGGGAATCAGATATAATATCAAAACATCATTTAAAACAAGAAATACACTAAAATCAATTATATCAAAAACCAAACCAAATAACACAACTTAATATAGAAAAAATTGCATTTATAAAATCCTGTGTGAATGTAATAAATTCTATATTGGAGAAACCTCTAGACCTCTGAATGTTCGAATAAACGAACACAAAAATTACATAAAAAAACGACAATTTGAAAAATCCAAAACTTGTGAACATGCTTGGGACCTTGGTCAAAAAATACAGTTTCAAAATTCAGTTATATTACACAAAAAAGAACACAACACCAAAAGAAAACTAAAAGAGTCTGCTTTAATTTTGTTAGATGAAAACAATTGTATCGCTACTACCTCCTGATTGCCGATGATTAAGGAAGAAATTGCTAATGGTCATGTCCTTGTGAACAACCCAATATCGGGATAGTTCATAAGGTTTTTCCTACGTTTTCCCTTATGATTTTAATTGGATCACTCAATCAACAAAGTTCTTTGGTCGCATTTTTGGCGAATGGACTATCTTATAACAAAGTCGCACCTTGGAGCGCCACATAAAATTCTGAAGATCTCCCTTTCAAATTCTTCCAATTTGAAAGGAATTTTATGATTATATGATCTTTAGAAATTTCTGTGCTACCCTATATATTACAAATAAAATTCTCTTAGTTACGTCAAAAATCAAATAATACACATTGTCAAATATTTTAATTGACATCTTAGAATTGTGCCTTTTTAATCCGTAGTTTCTTAATCATTGACAACGGGGTCTGATCTAGACCCCGAAACGTTTGGAATATACAGCAATTTTCTTTAAACTGTGGTGTTATTTCCCAACAAGCACTTAGACATTCAAATAGTTATGTAAATAAAAAGTAATAAACTGCTGAGGAAAAAACATATAATAATACAATTTACTATAATTTTCATCTCGTGCCCCCACCTTAAGAAATTTATAGATCCGTTCAGTTCCAATCAGGGTGTATAAACTCCCATTAAGAAGGATTTCTTATTCTCTACAAATTTTCATTATAAAAGCAAAAAAAAAATCGTTATTTTGTGGGTTTTTATTATTTAAATCGTTTACTTTTACGAGTTTGCTGTTAAAATCTTAGCCATAATTATGTATAAACTGTTATTGACGTGATAGTATAAGAGAATTGCTGTTAAATTTTATGTCCGAGAATGAGTTAAATTTTACTCTATAAACTGGTGTAATGGATTGCATCAGGGTTCTCGTTTGAGCACTTTACTTAGGAACAAATTCAGATCCTTTAACTTTTTTATAATCTAGGCTCAGAGAAACTTTCTGTAACTGCAAATTATGTAAACTGTCAGTGCCACTATCTAACTTGCAAAAGAAAATTTTGTTTGATAGAACAACCACATTTTTAACCTCTTGCCTTCCCAATAACCAAACAGGTATAAGTTGTGGTTAATATTGCAAATTACATTATTATGTGCTTTCCAAAACCGGGAGACTCTAAGCTGCAGCTCCAGACTACGCCAATGACCGCTCTTAGTCAATTGAGGAATATGGGCTAGCAGTTAATTTCGGTACTTTCACGTGGAAAATTAACATTTTTTGAGAACCAAGCTCAGCTGGCTACAAAACTCCTTTTATTCTTTTAATATGTATGAGCTCGAAATAAAAGGTAAACTTTGCGAAAGCATCAGAGCGACATAATCCTGAGTGCACCGTTTCCTGCTCCCATCTAGGACTCGGAAACTCAAAAGTATTCGTTCGGCGCTTAAAAATTGCTTACAGAAAAGAAACTTTAAACTTATGCCCAGCCGGGTATTTATTCCGACAATGTTTTTCATTCCGAAAATGCAAAATGCTCCGTAATTTCTGCTTTACAATAGTGTCTCTCTGGCTTTCGAAGGATATTTTGTCTTGAAAAATGTGCATATTCCTGCAAGTATTCGAGTGGATTTCATCTGAGTCGGAGCTCCTCACGTGGAAAAACTTCGAGAGAATCTCGAATACATTTGCATTTATTTTGGTCGAAATTTACAGTCTAGGAAAATATGTGGGACGAAGAAATGAATTGAAAGTAAGTAGATTGTGCTTATTTTAGAATACGGTGATATGGATATACGGATTTTCTTTTCTGTTTTATGTTCAATTCTATTGTCTGGCCAGATCCCCACTCTAACGAACGTATTTTCCAACTTTTCAACAAAAAAATTCAATAAACCAGACAATTTTTAAACATTTTTAATTAGTTGTATCTCCAATTACCGCTGCTATCGCTAAGTCAATTATGCCAGCAAATATTTAAACGTGAATTGAATGACAACTCTAAGAATTTCAGAGAAACGAGCCACTGGAAACTTCAAAATAGGACTTCATGAAGTTACCCTGTGATTTTTGGGTTAGACATTTCACAATACACATTAGAGAGGTTAGTGAACTTCTCAAAATATTGTGTTATTAACTTTTCGAGACATTAAAAGTTTTTAAAGACAATGCGATAGATATTTCTTGTTGTAGCATGTAAAAAAATGAAGCAGTTTATATCAGTCAGATAGTCGGTACTGACCTTTATTTAATACTCTTTTCGAGGTGTCAATCTTTTGAACGCAAGACAACATATATGATATATATTGTTTCTGGTCGGACACCTTCATCAGTTGCGCTTCCCACAATAGAATGTTCATCTGGAGGGCTTTACATTCTTCCTTTAAATCGTATATTCTCCGTTAGACCACATTTGGGCCATACATTTTCCGTTTGGCTATTTTCGTTGTTGGGTCATATTTGGAGAGTGTGGTTATTTATTCGTTAGGTCCATTTTACAGTTTAACTGATTGGGATTTTTGTACTGTTTGGCTATATGTTGGTCGGAATAATTTTACGGTATGGCTATATTTCAGTTATTAGTGCTATGCTCGATATTTTACGATACATTAGATGTTTACGTTGTGGAGTACCGAGTGTACTAATTAGGATATATACTATGCAACAGTAAGATGGAGGTTATCATATTTTGGAAATGGTTTTTAATATTTTTGTTTTTGATGTGATAAAGTCTTGAAATAAGAGTTTCATTTAATCTACTATATCTTGAATCATCTTATTTAGGCATAAAAATAATGCGCATTCATCGGCTACTACTACTACTACTACTACTACTACTCACATTATCTTTAGTATTAATTTAAAAATATGTTAATACATATACGGAAACCATGAGTACCTAAAAAGGCGCTTCTAGTATTCGAGTAACTAGAAGCGAAAGCAAAAGGCTACGAGAATTATGCGAACCGACCTGAAGAGGGCAGATGTGACTCTGCCGAAACGTTGTTATTTTACTATCAATCCCGGCATATATATATGGTTGATGATTTATTCCGGTGTGCTTTCTCAAAAGATACTAAGTAACTGAAGAATTTCTGGTTCTTGATCTCAATTTATACCTGCCTTGTGAGCCCTCATTAGTACTTAATCTCTCAGATACTTTATCTTGTTTATTAGGTTGGGTTAAATGATGGCCAATTAAAGTGCAATTGCCGTGTTTATGGCTTTTGTCGGTAATTTGAGTAATGGGATTATTTGGGTTTATTGCTGGTTTTGTTGTATTGTTATTTTGATATGGGATTACTGCTTTCCAAAATGGTCATAATTTTAAAGCTTTGTCTCTCTTGTTTATGGTATCTCGAGTTTCAATTTTAATCGCTTCTCGTATTGTTCTGATTTTATAGTTTTCAACAATGGCGATTTCTTTACAAGTATTAAACTCTATTTTATGCCCTGTTTCTTGTTCGTGTCTGAATAAAGTAGAGGTGGTCTGTCTGTTCTTTATGTATAGTTTGTGTTCGTCTCGACGGGCGGATATTCGCCTGTTTGTTTGGCCGAGCATAACTTGGAACAGTTTCTACATGAAATGCTGTAAACTCCATGGTTCTCTAATGGTATTTTATCCTTTGAGTTCCCCAGCAATTTTCCGATTGTTGTTTGGGGTTTGTATGTAGTTCGAATTTTGTGTTTACCCAGAAATCTCCCTATTGTATCCGTTGTACCTCTCATGTATGGTAAAGTTACATGGGCTACGTAGTCTTGGTCATCATTTTGTTTCTTTTTCTCATCCTGTTGTTTGTTTATTGCTTTTCTGATGGTGTGATTAATGTAGCCATTTTTTCTGAGGGTGGTTTTCATGAAAGCTAGTTCTTCTTTTCTAGTTTGCTGGTCTGTGAGACATACCGATCGTGCTATAAGGGTGTTTGCTACTCCTTGGATCTGTGCTGGATGATGGTGTGAATTGCCGTGTAAATATCTATTGGTATGTGTTGCTTTTCTGAAGACGGTGTGCTGGAAGCTTAGGTTGTTAGGTTAGGTTAGGTAAAATTATCACCATTTTGGAAAGCAGTAATCCCATATCAAAATAACAATATAACAAAACCAGCAATAAACCCAAATAATCCGATTACCCAAATTACCAACAAAAGCCATAAACACGGCAATTGCACTTTAATTGACCATCATTTAACCCAACCTAATAAACAAGATAAAGTACCTGAGAGATTAAGTACTAATGATGGCTCACAGGGCAGGTATAAATTGAGATCAAGAACTAGAAATTCTTCAGTTACTTAGTATCTTTTGAGAAAGCCAAATATGAATTTGGCGAAACGTCAAGTGATCTTTCAAACGAATACAGACGAACGGATGCACACCGGAATAAATCATCAACCACTTATTTCCATCCGTGAAACAGTGTACACAAACACACACACACACACACACACACACACACATCCGGGGTGGTTGTTGGTCCACTACCGGGCGCCTCCCCAGGTGGCGGATAGGGGAACGCTCCTCAGCAATGGGGAGTACTGAGGATTTCCTCAGGGCGGACCAAAATCAGATAGGGGAAGGAACCCCGAAAATAAACCATGTATGGATATGGGTGATAAGGTGAACTTAATACCCCAGGTGGGTACCTCTGCAGAGGATAATCCCGCCACCGGTTCCGATCGAGTGAAAGCCTCGGTGGCCGGTGCACGCTCCACGGATTCTGGGGGGAGCGAATTATCACTGGTTCCGTCACATAGTGACAAGAAGAAGAACACTAGTAATGGTACAACATCGACCATTACAACTAGAGCTGGCAGCAAGACACTATCCAGCCAGGTCCTCCAAAAGGCGAATAGTGGAGTTGACGTCCAACAAAGGGCAACAAATGAGAGTGGCGCTCCAAACAAATTAGGAGCAAAGATCGATGAGCTCCTGAAGTTCATTGGGCCTAGGCACAATGTACATCATGAGATCAAGAAACTGGCACACGCCATTAAGTCAGAATATGACAAATATCAGACGTCAACGACGCGGCCACCTCCTGTAGCGAAACCTGCTACAACACAGACATCGCCAGTAAAGGTGTCAAACACTCAGACACAAGGTGGACAGCAAAAGGAGGTCCCAAAAACGGCTGCCTCAAAAGCAGCTAACTCAAAACCGGCTGCATCAACACCGGCGGCCCCAAAGCAGGCGGCTTCAATAAAAGTAGCCTCTGTAGCAAGGACCTCGCCACCGAAGGTCCCGCCTTCAGTAGCCTCATCAAGTAAGGCACCACCACTTAAAACGCTTAAACCGGTGCTAGCTACCAAGCTAAAGCCCGGTAAGGAAGGTCGCCAGAACATCGGGCAAACTACCCAGGGAACAACAAGTAGGGTGGTCAATTCAGAAGCGGAGAGAAACAATGGATTAAAATCCAAGTTTAAACCGCAGACCAAAAACCAACCTGCAAACCAGTCGACTGACTGGCAAGTGGTAAAGAGGAAAAAGGCCCCGAGGACCAATAAGCAAAAACCAGCGCCACATTGTACGCTGCTTATAAAGAAAGGCGAGAAGAGCTCCCATGCAGATATCTTGCGAGGTATCAAGAATGATCCCACCTTGCAGGATATAGGCAAAAAAGTCAATAAGATCCGACGAACAGCTAAGGGAGATCTCCTATTGTTATTCGCGAAGGCAGACGCTCAGGAGATGGAGCGCTATTGTAACGCCATCAAGAATAAGCTCCCAAGCGGGGCCACTGTACAATCTCGAATACCGCAAATCGAGATTGAAATTAAAGACTTGGACGAGATCAGTACCAAGGAAGACGTAGTAAACCTGCTCAAAGATAATATCGACGGCCTGGTAGAGATCACTGAGGAGGCAGTGAAATCACTTCGACGGGCATATAGATCAACACAAACGGCAGTTGTTTGTCTCCCAGAGGTCCAGGCCAAGAAAGCCATCGCACTTGGAAAGCTGAAACTTGCGTGGGGCACAGTACGTGTTCGCGAGAGGATCAGCCTTCGACGGTGCTTCAAATGCTGGCACTTTGGGCACAACGCCCAGGCGTGCAGAGGCAAGACTGACCGAAGCAGTTGTTGTCACAGATGCGGAGGCGCTGGTCACAATGCCTCGGCTTGTCAACAACCTGCCAAGTGCTTACTCTGCAAAGAGAAAGATAGTAGGTTAGACTGCCGGCACGTTGCGGGTAGTTGGAAATGTCCGATCTACCAACAGGCGATGAGAGCAGCACAAGCCCGTAAATGAAAGTACTGCAACTCAACCTCAACCATTGCGAAGCAGCCCAAGACCTACTGGTACAGCGGGTGCGGGAATTGGATTGCGACGTAGCCATAATCTGCGAGCAGTACAAAAACTTCGACACCCAGTCCTGGGTAAATGACACAACGGACAGAGCAGCGATATGGGCTTGCGGTAAACTTCCGTTTCAACAACTCCCAAATATCCCCGAACCATGGCTTGTGAGAGCCAAAGTGGGAGGGGTTCACTTCTATAGCTGCTATGCACCTCCTAGTGCACAGCTCGAGGAGTTCGAGTTATTCTTGGACACCTTGGCGGAGGATGTACGGAAGCGTGAATCGGTCGCCATCGCAGGAGATTTCAACGCCTGGGCAATTGACTGGGGAAGCCGGGAAACTAGCGCGAGAGGACGAGCTCTCCTTGAGACCATGTCTTCGCTCAACCTGGTACTTCTCAACACAGGAGACGTAAGCACATATCGCAAAGGCACAGCCAGCTCCATTATCGATGTGACATTCGTTAGCAGCAACCTAATTAAAGGGGGCTGTGAGTGGCGGGTCGATGAGGAGTTTACTAATAGCGACCACCAAGCTATTATATGGGAAATCAACACCACTCCCAAACGAAGATTGTGTGTCAGTCGTGCGAGGTCACAGCCAGTCGGTTGGAACAAAAATGCTTTCGATGCTGATTCATTCGCCTTGGTTATGGAGCAGGAACCATTGTCAATAGCAACAAGCGCAGAAGCCACTGCCAAAGAGGTAATGGCAAGCGTTGTCAAGTCCTGCGATGCTTCCATGCCAAGGAGACGGCAGAACAACAGCCGCCCACCAGTTTACTGGTGGAACGACACGATCTCACAACACCGACGAGAGTGTCTCAAAGCACGAAGGCTGCATCAACGAGCACGGAGACGCGACAGGGTCACAACAGAAGAACTAAGGCTCGACTATGAGATCAAAAGACAACAACTACGAAGAGCCATTCTCTCAAGCAAGAGATCCTACTGGAAGGAGTTGTGTGACGAAGTTGACCAAGATCCATGGGGAAAACCGTATAAAATCGTGATGCATAAAATCAAGGCCACCCCCATGACATCAACGAACTGCCCCGAATCATTGCACCGCATTGTCACTCACTTGTTTCCTGCGAAGCCTGAACTACCCGCTTATCCTTCGTGGCAGGTGAGGGACGAAGATATACCATCAGTGACTATGAACGAGCTGATGGATGCCTGCAACCGGCTCCAAAACGGTAAGGCTCCCGGTCCAGATGGCATACCTAACATCGCGCTAAAATGCGCCATAGCCAATAGGCCTGACATGTTTCTACACATGTATGAGACCTGCCTAAAGCAGGGGGTTTTTCCGACTAAGTGGAAAAAGCAGAGGCTTGTGCTCCTACCTAAAGGGGGAAAGAAACCTCCAGACGAACCGTCATCATATCGTCCCCTTTGTATGTTGGACTCTGCGGGAAAACTCCTTGAAAGAATAATAGCAGATAGGCTGGAGCCCTACGTTGAGCCAAAACTTTCCACCAACCAATTCGGGTTCAGAAAGGGGAGATCAACCATAGATGCCGTGACACTCGTTACCAACATCGCCAGAGAGGCTATCTCGGGAAAGAGATGGAGAAGAGGTGGAAAAAAGTACTGTCTAATAGCCACCCTGGATATCAAGAACGCCTTTAACTCGGCCCGCTGGGACCGCATTTTGGAGGCTCTTGCCAGGATGGAAGTTCCGCAGTACTTGCGCAGAATGGTTTCAGCGTATTTCAAGGACCGCATCTTGTTGTACCAAACTGAAAATGGGCAAGTAGACTATAAGATCACAGGAGGTGTACCTCAGGGCTCTGTTCTTGGCCCCCTCTTATGGAACGTAATGTACAACGACCTGCTCCTTCTCGGTCTGCCTGAGGGCGTCAGGCTAGTGGCATTCGCCGATGATGTGGCATTGATCATAGTGCGCAAGCACATAGAGGAGATACAAACAACCTTCTCATTCGCTATAGCCACAATTCAGCATTGGATGCTCGCAGCGGACTTGAGTTTAGCAGAGCAAAAGACCGAAACACTTCTTGTTAGCAGTCGGAAGGCAAGGGAAACCATCACCCTCAAAATAGGCGACACCTACATACAGTCGCAGCCCTTCATCAGCTATTTGGGGGTGCTCCTGGACACACGGCTCAACTTCAAAGAGCACATAATCGCGGCCAGCAAGAAAGCAGCTGGGGTACAGGGGGCATTATCTAGAATAATGCCGAATGTCGGAGGCCCTAGACAGATAAGAAGACAGCTACTGGCAACAGTAACTACTTCTGTTTTGTTGTACGGGGCACCGGTATGGGAGAAATCGCTCGAGCTACCATCGTACCGCCGGAAAATGAAATCAGTCCAGCGGCTCTCAGCGATTCGAGTGGCATCATCCTACCGCACTGTGTCTTACGAGGCGGTGAGTGTGATTGCCTCTACCCTACCAATCGACATCCTGGCTGCAGAAAGGGGACGGCTTTATCGCAGAAAGTTAGAAAAAGACCAGCCGACAGGAAACAGCGATGAAAGGGCCATGAGTCTAGGGCAATGGCAGGAGAGGTGGGACAGCTCTACTAAAGGCCGGTGGACATATCGATTGATACCTAACATCAGTCGTTGGGTCAACCGCCAGCATGGAGATGTTGGGTTTTACATCACTCAAATCCTGACTGGACATGGATGTTTTCGAGCATACCTGCACAGGTTCAGGAGGGCAAACTCCCCAAACTGCCCACACTGTACGGACGTGATAGAGGACGCGGAACACGTGTTCTTCTCCTGCTCCCGGTTTCAGGATCAACGTGCTGAAGTGGAGAGGATTCTGGAGACTAATATCGTTCCAGAACAATTAGTAGAAGCCATGCTGAAGGGCCCCCAAGCCTGGAACTTGGTATCAGATTACGCGGAGACTATCCTCAAAGAACTCCGCAATACGTTCGAGGAGTAGGCTTTAGAGGCTTTCAATGTAAGAGCAGTAAACATCTGCAATGAACCACCCTTGCGAAGTAGTATTGACTAAGAGTGCCGCAGGGGACCATGGTTGTAGGAGAAAGAGGTTAGGGTTTTAGCGGGTATACGGTATACTGGTTTCAATGCAACGATTTACTCTTGCTTTGAAGTCATTACATCGGGAGTCCCGCACGACGGTCAGCACGTGCTAGCTAAGTACGGAATGTATTTCCCCCCTCTTCGGATAAAAAAAAAAAAAAAAAAAAAAAAAAAAAACACACACACACACACATATATATATATATATATATATATATATATATATATATATATATATGTCTCTTGATAACGGCTCCAACGCAGGGAAACGTCGTGCATTTAATAAATTCAGAGGCGGTTCTCACTCGGAACTTAGTGTTTAAAATTAGCTAAATGTCAAATTCGGTTTCATGAGAGTTTATTTCCAGAGAATCCAATTTATCAGTTATTCGATTTAATAAAATGTTAAAATTTTCTCAACTTCGGCATCGACATTTTGTAATCGCAGCAAACGAATTTATTCTCCCGATGTTAAATTGACTCACACCCTGATTCAAAAGTTTTTTTATATTCAAATAGAGTCTTTCCCTTCCTTTGTTATGAGATATTCTGCGTTGTTATCAATCATTTTATTTCCGAGTGTGTTTCCCCTTCCGGAAAAGCTTTTAAAGCATTTCGGGTGTATTATTTCGGTTTATTGAAAACTTCCTAAAACCCTTGAGACCATGACAAAACAAAATTCGCAAAAAGTTTTGCATATTGAAAAGTTCAATTTTTTTGTATTTCAATGGAAATGGAAAATCTGCTAAATGTGTCGTTTTATCGTCGCTAGACAGTCGCTTCCTATTAAACGTCAACTCAAGATCAAATCACAACAGCAAAACTCTTCGGTTCTTTTAAAATGACTAGCGGTAGCCCAGTGGTTGAAATTCGACCATTATTCATTATTTTTTTAATTTTGAACTTTATTGATTTTTCTTGTAAGAGTTGAGATGAAATTAGTAAAGTAGGCGAGGCCTTTGCTATCCTCATTCGAAAAAATATATATATAAATATATTACTGTAGAATAAATGTACCTAACTTATCTATATATAATTCCCTTTTCTTTATTTTTGATTTGTTTAGTAGCTATTGACGACCTTCAGTGCAGAATATATAAAGAATCTTTATTAGCCAGATATAAAAAATATTACTAAAATAATCGACTTTTACTTACAAAGTTGTATGCCTTTTATTCTATTCATTTATGACGACAGCAATTACTGAAGTGTCCAAATAGAATGTGTTTATATGAAGTTTGCGCATTTACAGAAGAATCCATATCAAAACTTTTATGTAGGTACACAAATTAGAGATTCATTGTTGACTTAATATTAATTTACATTATATGAAATTATTGTTTAACAAATCAATTACCTAATTCCAGCAACATACACATAGCACAGTCTAACTGGCGTCCTTAAAATGTTATTTAAAGAGGGGTTACAAAAAGGCACGACCCACCGTACCAATCTGAAGAGCTTAAAACCAAAATAAAAATTTACATAAATTACGTAACAATCAGCACTCATGTATGAAGTAACGTTACCACTGGCGACTAAAATGTATATCCTTACATTTGGCGCCCACCTTAATTTAATTTTTGGCGTCCAACGTGGGACACGAACCAACGATCTTGAGATCAAAGGGCTGATGCGTGGTCACATTAAAGGAATATTAGATAAGACTCACTGTTGGTTAATCATTTAAATTTTTTCTTCCAAAACAACGATTTCAGAAAATCAGAAAAGGCAGGTAAATCGAAAATAGTCAGAATTTAGTAAGGGTAATTAATCTGTAGAAGTTCCACGGAACACTAACTAATGCTTGCATAAAAACTCTCTAAGGGATTAACTGAGAGTAAGCAAGTACATAGATTGATCAAATAGTCAGGAGGAGTGACATTTATAATACATTAAAAAAACCGACTTCAAAAGAAAATTAACTAAAAAGCATAAAATAATTGTTAGCTACAATTAAATACTTTCGATGAAGTCGGTGCCAAGTGAAAGTGAAAATATTTTGGGAAGTACATGGATGAGTACTTCGCAACTTCCCTGTTCAAATTGGCACCGACTTCAGAAAAAGTATTTAATTGTACCATAACATTATTTTATGTTTTATTTTGAAGTTGGTTTTTGTATTATTTAATGTATTTATTTTACAATTTATAGTGGTGCAATGGTTTAATTGGATGCAGTTTTCAAATCTAATTAACTTTTTCGATATTGCCTAACATACGGTATTTTACTTTCATTTATTATCTTGACCAACCTCGTTTACTGTTGAATAAAATAACTTGTTTTGCAGATATGTATATGTACTAAGAAAATTTTGTATTTTTTTGAACTTAGGTGGATCCACTGTACTGTAGACGATCTGAGTTTCATCATTCTTTACATCTGTTAATTATACTGATATTCATTTAATAGTGGCCCCTCCGCGGAATTTTATAATAAATAGTTATACAGTTTTAATTGATATAACATAATAGAACATAGTTGTTAATTTTAATTAACTTTGTCTGTTAATGATTTGAGTTGTTATTAAAAATAAAGGTAGTTAACTTAAACAAAATTTATATTCTTTATGAAACCTGGTACACAATTTGGAAAATTGATATGAAGATCTACTATACAATTTGTAATGATATGGCATAATTAGATGCATTTTATAATTTTTGTTAGCCCTGTCTGATAAGATTTTTATATATTATGAAAAATAAAGGCATTTTACTTTTAAGCAAATATGAATTTTGCTGACAAACTTCGTATATAGTTGAAAAAGTGACATATAATGATTACAGTTCATGTTTACGACCATACAAATATTGTTACGAAGAATATTTTTTCTCTAAACAATATTCATAACAACTTATGAAGACACACTGTTATAGCAACCAACTGAGAACCTCCACTTTGAAGTTGATTAACTGACATTTATTTAGATTTACTTCCAATCAACTTTCAATTTTTAATAATACAGCACAATTGCAGTTTTCAACTCTAATAAACTTTGCTTAATTACAATTTGAGATATTAAACAAAAATAAAGCTCACTTTTAAACCTAATTGATATATTTTTTGAAACCTAGTATATAGTTGGAAATGTTACAAAAATACTTATTGTTTCTCATTTGATAATATTTTACCAGAACGAACTGTGACCGATGACTCCACCAAGGCATAGAGTATATGATAATAGGTAAAAATAGTTTTCCCGATTTTCTAAGAAACAGTACAAGCTATGTTAATGAAAAAAATATGGAACCACTTCGCCAATCCCTGAAACAGGATCCAGTAAAACGGTCGAAATTCCTTGAGCCGTTTCCGAGTAATGGGTGAACAAACATAAAAAACGAAATGAGAACCTCCTTCTTTTTGAAGTCAGTTAAAAAATTGGAGATCACCCATTTTCAAGATTATTTAGAATAATTTTCGTAATGCTCTTATTTTTAGAGACTTTCGAAGTTGATCTGTACGATTTTGGGGAGTGGGATCATGACTACTATGATTTTCACAAACTGCTAGCATTACCTTTTGATTTTCGATTATATAACTAATGTGTTTTTCAGAAATAGTTGTGTAGAAAACTTAAAAAAATATAGCATCGAACGTTTGTAACTTTAGTAATTTAATTAGTTATCTTTAATTGACGCATTCGTGACTATAAAAGATTTTAATTTCCAGTCTGTTCACTCCTCCGGAGACGCTTTTAAAGCATTGCTGGTGTACTATTTCGGTTTATTGAAAATTTCTTAAAAGCCTTGACACCGTGACAAAACAAAAGTTTCGCCCATTTAAAAGAAACTTGGATATATTCATATTTGAATTTCACTGCAAACGGAAAATCTGCTAAATGTCTCGTTTTATCATCACTAAACAGTCGCTTCCTATTAAACCTCAAAACGAGATCAAACCGAAGTAGCAAAACATAACAACTCTTTGATCCTTTTAAAGAGATACTGAAATGCTCTAGCAACTCTTTGTCCATTGTATTCTGCCGTTTTTGTGGCCTATTCTCGTACGACCTCATCTCAAACACAGAAGTTTAATCAACCCTACCTGAGAGCTGGCTGGGTACAAAGCAACGGCACTGGGGAGACTAGAAACGGGCCAGGCCTAGTAACGCGGGATGCCGGGGCGATTACACGTGGGGTTCCCGGGATAAATTATATTCGCTTGCGCCCATCGTCGCCGCAGCAGTGGCGGTATTGTTGAACAAGCGACAATTGTTTTCATTTCCTGCTTCGTATACGACTCGACCGATTCAAACGTAACACGTAATTTCCAACGTGATTTCACGAAATGAGATTTGAGTCGCATCAACGGAATATCTGCTTAATAAGCTGGTAGCCCTGTATCTAGTTGAAGGTAAATTATACATGTATTTAACTAGTTACTTATATAAGCGGTAATAAACTTGATATATGTTCAAGATCAGTATGCATATATGTGGCAATGTTTCCCTAAAGACGAATCAAGTTTTTGTCTCATACTGCACCTTCTTAACCTCAAACTGCTATAATGAAATATTGGTGAAGTTGGCAAAATGAAGTATATTAGCGTTTACCCAAAAACTAAAACATAATTTGAGGTAATTAAAAATACTAGTGGTCGCCCAGTGGTCTAAATTCGACCCTATTTCATGAAATTGTAAAAAGTATATTTTTATAAGAAACAGAGTTGTGGAGAAATCGTAGAAGTAGATGTAATGACCAAAATTGTTCACTCATATTGCCAAATCTATTGCAATAAAATGTAATCAAATATGGGTATTCGAAATATTTTTTACAAATGAATGACCCCTCAAATTTTTGGCTGGAACCGCTACTTGCAAAACATACGATGTAATAATTGGAAGATTGTTCTTTGCAACCTAAGTTTTCGTCATTTACGGTTTCAATCAAGTTCAGGAATATTAAAGAAAAGAGAGGACCAACAACTCTAGGAGAACTTAAATATTTAATACATTCTCTATTGTCCGCTGTCTGATAATTTTTTACACAATATTTAATATGAAAGTTACTGCAACGCGTCAGAAAATCAATACTGATCTACTACATTGACTATCTTACCACTAAACACTAACTAACTAACTAACTAACGCTTGTATGCCACTTCCAGAAGTACATTCTCTAAGAATATAATATCATCTAACGATCGCTCCCTGCTTATATAATTATTCAATATTTTGAGTTTTGACCGTCTGGTGGCGGCGGCACTGTCAGTTGTTTGGCGTTGACAGTATGGAGGTAAATAATGATTTTTTATTATATTTTATTTAATGAATGAACCAATATTATAAATTAATATTACCATTCGGCACTGAAGGTCATCACTAGCTACTTAACAAAACAAAAATGAAGAAAATCGGTTGAGGGACAGAGGAGAAAATGGAAGCTAATCCTTTTGTCTTTGCCTATTTATATAAAGATTTTTTCTACTTTACTTCACCTTCATTTCAGACATTGAGGTCTTTCAACTTTTTGAGTTGGCTCCATTTATTTACTATTTTCTGTGATTCGCAGAAGATATGTTTGAAACAGTCATATCTGCCTTTCTTATTTGATCTTTAGGGTTGCATTGATCCTATAGTCCTCAATCAATGGATCTGAAAAAATACGGATGTCATGTAGGTAGGTGTTCTATGTACAGTAACATATATCCATTGAAATATGGTCTACTTCCTATTCGGTGCCTTAATTTGTCTACTCCCTAAGTCTCACTAGAATACTACTAAAACAGACACTCCAGAGTCGACAAAAAATGTTCTCGTTTGAGCTCAGGACCTCATTCTACCATTTCCAAGCCTCACTAGAATACTATTAAATGAGTTTCAGAGTTTAGATCGAACTGAGGGTCTCAATCTTCTTTCTCCTCACGTGTCACTAGATAGCTGAACTAAGTGTGAATCCCAACCGCTTCATGTATTTATACTTGTCGCTGGGTTGACAAGTGATGTCACGTGATGAGCAGGTCGCGCGGTGATAGGTCTACCGGTGGTGGGCGTGTTCTGACTGTTTCAGGAAGGTGCGTGGTATTGTCACATCAGTTAAGGCAGGGGGTGTCATCTTTCTATTTTAATAGCTTCACGAATCGTAGAAGCCCTAAGTGAATTGAGGAGTATGATGGTCCTGCCCTCCTCAAAATTAATAGTGAGCTGTTTGTATATGATGATATGCGTTGGCCGAAGTTGAAGTGTTCATCTATACGTTTATTATTGATGCATCTATTGGTACGACCGATATTTATTTGTTCATTGGAATCCTGGTTAGGCCAGCTATCGTCTGGTTGAAGTCGAAAATTGTTTTAATTTGATTTGTGTTTAGATATGATGAGATAATATTGCTATCTAAGAAACAGTAAAAGATAAAAACTGCTTCGTTCATGTTGTGGAAAATTTGCTGTGTAGATTTTTTTTAATGTCAAAAATTACTATTTTTCAATACCATTTTGACAGTAAATATAAAGTCACAGAATACTTTTTTTTGTTTGAAGTTGAATTGTTGCTAAATCGATGGTATATTGTATTCACATATTTCCGTTATAACTTATGGCAAAAATCTTGATTTTCAGATTCAACAAATTTTTACTTAATTTTTAAAAAACAAAAGCTGAATATTTTTCATATTTTCGATTTTTCCATTTACATTTCTTTTCCACGTAAGAAAATGAAGAAAGAACATTTATGGGTTTTCTTGTCATAAAAAGAAAATATTTAATTGGACTATTTAGGTCATATAGGTATTAAAAGTTTTTACTTTGGTGATTAGTTTTTCTCCCAAAACGTTGCGTAAAACTTAATATATGATGTATCGGTCTTTTAATAGTTTATCAAAATCATTGCAGAAAATTACAAGTACATAATAAACAGGTGATGATGTCCCAGAAGAAACGACAAATAGCAGTAAAATTCCGATGACTTATTATGTAAATGTGTGTGATAAAAAACTTTTTCCTCTGTCATTAGTTTGGTTAGGAACTAAAAAAGAGGGGCAGTCATTTGGGACTGAACGATGGAATCAAAAGCTCCTTTGAAATATACTTTCCGTCTCTCCTTATCTCCCAATCTCTGTTTCCCTCTCGTTGTGTCATTCTTGGTAATTGATATAAATTTCAGGGAATTAAAATATTTGTCACTATTTAGTGTGATTCGAGTATTACTCCTAATGTTCTTAATTTAAATATAACTGTAAAGGAACATATGATCTGCTAGTTAATTTTTAATTAATATATAAATTTTGTTTGTCCATATTATTGCATTAAATTAGGGTGACGCATATGTAGCAAGAGGGTGCATTTTAAGTAGCACTCCGAAAGTCTTTAGAATTGCTCATAGATATTTAGGAGAAAAATATAAATTTGACATATACTTTCTTGCAAAAGAGACAAAACATGTGGCTTAACATTAATATTTTATATTTAGCAATTCGCATCATACCCTCTTTCTACACCGGCGCCAATATGGTCACTTCTTGAACTTTTATTTAACGTTTTCAGCTGGACACTTTTTCAGTTTAGTCGCCATATAAGTTTGTCATCCTTGTCTCCACCATAGATAAACTTCGTAAAGTTGTCCTTTTTGTGGACTCTTGAGATCTGTCAGGTCCCTAATCTGTAATATGGCCAACAGAGAATAGGAATGTTTTTTAGATCTACTATAATTTATTGATTTTCTATAAACGCAGAAACTCTTAATATACAGTGTGTCCAGTTGTGGACTAGCGATAATCTAAATACATATAAAGCAACTATTTTAATACAGAAATACACCATATACTAGGGTTCAATACCCCACCCCGCTATATGGCAGCCATTTTGTTTTTTTTGATGACTATTCTATACGTGTGAACAAAAACAAAAACGTTCATATCTCTTAAAGTTTTGGTCTTACTGAGATAAAAATAGGCTTATTCGACGGACAATAATACTGTCTATCAACAACATTTCAAAACAAAGTGTTAACGTTTTCTTAACTTTTGAAGAAAAGATGAAATGCAAAAAAAAGGGTCAAAAAATTATGCAAATCAACAAATTATTGCAAATCAATGCAAAAACAGTCCCGATAACCTTTCATTTTTTTTTCACTGAATCGAAAGTTTTTGAGTTAAGCTACAACACAACATTAAATTCACAAATGTATGTTTATTACTTTAGGAGTTATTGTTGTTTGAACATAGCGTATGCGGAAGCACAAAAGACCTTTGTGGGGACTTTAAACAGGTAAACATTAAAAACACATAACATTCTTATTACTTTTTATTTGATACTTTTACAATCTTTTATACACATTAAATTTCATCCTACAGCAGTTGTGCAAAGTGCCCACCCCCGGCTTGTAGACAAGTTAATGCTCTGTGTGATATCTGGGCAGTTGAGTGCTTAATTAGGTTTAAGTCTGATCTTATTTCTTCGACGACTGCCATAATTTTAGCGACGAGATCTTCTCTGGTATTTGGAACCGTAGCATACACCTTTTGCTTCATATCACCCCACAAAAAATAGTCTAAGGGAGTCAAATCGGGCGAGCGAGCTGGCCACGCTACTACTCCACCGCGACCGATCCACGGTGCATGGTTATTGTTCAAATATTCTCTCACTGCTCTAGAATAGTGCGCGGGTGCACCATCTAGCTGCAACTACATATGTTGACGGTATAATAAAGTAACTCTCTTTTGTGCTTGCGCATACGCCATGTTCAAACAACAATAACTCCTAAAGTAATAAACACACAGTTGTGAATTTAATGTTGTATTGTAGCTTAACTCAAAAACTTTCGATTTTTCAAAAAAAAAATGAAAGGTTATCGGGACTGCTTTTGCAGCGATTTGCAATAATTTGTTGAATTGCATATTTTTTTACCCTTTTTTGCATTTCATCTTTTTTTCAAAAGTTAAGAAAACGTTATCACTTTGTTTTGAAATGTTGTTGATATATAGTATTATTGTCCGTCGAATAAGCCTATTTTTATCTCAGTAAGACCAAAACCTTAAGAGATATAAACGTTTTTGTTCACACATATAGAATAGGACATCAAAAAACAAAATGGCTGCCATATGGCGGGGTGGTGTATTGAGCCCTAGTATATGGTGTATTTGTGTATTAAAATAGTTGCTTTACATGTATTTAGATTATCACTAGTCCATAACCGGACACACAGTATAAACTTGTCTGATTTTTCCAGAGAAAACTAAGTTGTATAAATATTTCATTATCAAACAATTGTGGTGTCTGTCGGGTCGAAGTGTTGAAACAAATGCATTTTATTAATTTCACTACCAAACTACCCTATTTTTAATGTGTAAGTGTGGGCTTTGGCGAAGAACCTTTCGTTAAAATAATTTTCTAGATATCCATAATTTTTTTTATAAATAATTCAAGATTATTATTCATAAACCGTCTCCATTGCGTTTCGCATTATTGTACACCCTTGTTGATTCTTTATTAAACTGAATGTGTATTATTTCATCGAAACGAATGTTCGACGTACTTTATCATCGCATAACAAGGTTGTAGGCTTCTATAACACTAATTCATTTCCGTGGAATTAAATAAAAACAAAGCACCTAATAAACACACGACTGGCAAGCGAAACGCAACCGCCTCGAAATCTAATTTGGTCGTAATTTTTCTTTCTGCTGATAGACGCAAAAATAACAGCAGCCGCTAACCGCTAACAAACAATTCCCAATTGTTTGGTCTACCCACGATCCATCCACGAGACGGTTTTTCTTCGCCGCCGCTTTCCACATCGAGTCCCTCGACTACGATTTATATAAAACTCTTGCATGTGTTCTGTTGGCGGCAAACCCCAATTCGGTCCTATATAATTCCTCTTCTGGTGGTTTTCTGCCGAAGTTATTGCTTTTTTTTATTTTCGCGGCTCTCCATCAGAGGTTTCTGGTGTCTCGTTGAGTTAAAACAGACGCGCCAGCCCCGGAGTGATATACGATGCGGCATTTCTTCCATTTCCTTCCATATTTCAGACATCAAAGAACGGGATCTTATTGGAAAAAATTACTCTCGCCTCTGGAACAAATGGGGAATAAATTTACACAGAAATTTTGTGGTAAAATATTATTTATTGTGCGGGTGGAACGGTTGTTTTTTATGGGCTGGCCTGTGCCATATATAAGTCATTAAATTTGAGGGGCCGTAATAAAAAAGTGATCATTCCAAAGTTATGTTAGTGAGATGTTATGTTCGACGTCTAGGGCGTTCAGTAAACGACCACATACAAATTCAAGTTCGACAGGGTAACTCACGAAATATACAAGGGGTAACATAATAATGCAGTGCAGATATTTTGAAAGGTGATACAAGTTAGTTATCATTATTAAAAAAGTCTTATGGCATATGTCAGAATGATTATATTTTGAATGTTCATCTGGGATTTTCTCTCCTCGCAATGGTTTCTGAATATCAAGGTGTAGTATCTAAGGGCAGTTTGTGGAAACTGCCCTTAGATGCTTCACTAGTTGCCCTCTTATAGAAAAAACTCTCCCGCAGGATTAACTGTGAGAAAGTAGGTCTACAGATGTGTCAACTAGTATTCCAGTATAATATGTTTTGTATTTTGTGTTGTACTTATCTGTTTTTTTTGTGACGTTTCCATTACTTATCAGGAATCGTTGTCGAACAATGTTTGTTTGAATGTTTTGCACTATATTCGCTTGACTTTTTTTGGTAATGTCAATTGACATTACCAAAATTATTATTTTTCAGAAACCATTGCGAGGAGAGAAAATCCCAGATGAACATTCAAAATAATCATTTACCTCCTCAATCATTTAGAAACTACTTAAGAATGAGGTATGGGCCAACTTCAATCAACAATTTTAGAGAAATCGAAGGACTACAAAAGAAATTAGCACATTCACAAGACAGCTTGACATTCCTAATCAAATGCAGAAATGAGAAAATAATTCCAAAAGGTCTTTTGCCAAAAATGTCATTCTCTGACAGAGGTAGTAAGAAAATTCAAATCAGAACAGATAACGCACTAGTTAGAAATAGAATTTAATATCATAGAAGACAAAAGGTAAGCTTAAATACCGAAATTCTTAAATTAGAAAATATAATCAAGGAAACTCATAGTCAATCAGACTACACTCGAATTTTCAATTCTGTCCAATATTCATATCAATTCGAATTTCGAAACTGTAAAAATAGAAATATAAACAAATTCAATAATCTCCTAAACAACAAACATGCAACCCACTTAAAAAAAAACAAATAACAACTTTTTCAACAAAACTGTGATAAACCTATCTAAAAGACATATAACGTCAACAGAACAATACGTCCTTTCAAAATAATTGATAATAGAGTCAATTGACATTACCAAAAAAGTCAAGCGAATATAGTGCAAAACATTCAAACAAACATTGTTCGACAACGATTCCTGATAAGGAATCGAAACGTAACAAAAAAACAGATAAGTACAACACAAAATACACAACATATTATACTGGAATACTAGTTGACAAGTCTGTAGACCTACTTTCTCACAGTTAATCCTGCGGGAGAGTTTTTTCTATAAGAGGGCAACTAGTGTTTCGGGCAGTTTCCACAAACTTCCCTTAGATACTACACCTTGATATTCAAGTACTTAACTTATCTGTATTTTTCACAAACCATTGCGAACTGAGAAAATCCCAGATGAACATTCAAAATAATCATTTACCTCCTCAAATCATTTAGAAACTAAGAAAGATTATAGTTTGTGAGAAACAAACGTTCAAAATTGCCAACTAAATCAACCACTTAGGTGCATATTTAACCATTTATTTGCAAAAGAGCAACAAATTTATCAACTTAACACAGCATTAAAAAAATTCTTTACCATTCCTTTTAAAGGAAAAGACATTTTTATTTAAAAAAAAATCCAAACAGAAAATATGGCAACATTGGTTAAACTGCTTTCGTTATAATTGAGCATAAGTAAACATTGTGCAAGTAGGTCGTGCCCAGCTAAAAAAATTATGTTACTCATTTTAAGTGTAATATTTTGATGGGCTTTGGCTTACGAAGAAAACTAGTTTCATTTTAATATTAAATCAAACATTTTTCTGGGTGAAGTGAAAATATCTGCACTGCATTATATATCACCCTGTATATAGCGCTACAAACACGATTACATAAGACAACGAAAAAAAAAAAATTACGCCACATAACTTTTTACAAGATCAAAATCAAAAAATTAGTTTTTTCCTCTAGGAATTTTATTTCTAAAAATCTTGAATCATTAATCAAAAACTATGAAAGGTACATATATTTTTTATATATTACTAGAAACTGAATTAATTTTTATGGTACATAAAGTTAAAAATGAACTTGTTTTCTTGAGTAGTACTTGTGATTTTTCAAAAAGACGGTGACAAGTTACTTGTGACATGGCGTCGATTTCTCGTACATGTTTTGTTTTCTCTGACCTGTTGTAGTTGGATAATCTTTATAAATCCTTGATTTTAGGAGAACCAATAAGAACCGAGTAAGAAGTTGGAGGTGCTCTACATGAGTTAAAACCAGGGAGGGCCCCCGGCCCAGATGGTACAAAGGGAGCAGGTAATATTAATATCAAATGTTAGCACTATGGGGAAGCTGAAAGTTTGTTATAGCTTCCTAGAGAAAATGAGACTGCTGGTGTGGAATTAAAGGTTAGAGCACTGAATAGAGGTAATTTAAGACCTATAATTGTAAAAGTGTACCACAGGGTTTGGTCTTAGGACCACCCTTGCTTGGTTGTGTTTTGGACACGAAATCTTTTAGTTTCTCCATGTGGAAATCTACTTCGTGATCCAAAGCTACATATTCCAGTTTATTCGCCATCTTTGTGACTGTCTTCCTCGATTTTTAGCCTTGAGGCTACTAAAACTGGCATGTTTATTCATTGGATATTAGTTGCTGTTTGTGTTCTCCTGCAGCGTTGAGCATATCCTAGGTGCCTGGACGGACATACTGTTTTTAGAGTAGCTTGACTTCCGCCTCACCGATGATGACGTCATCACATAGACAGCTTGGTGTCTTCTTCTGGCACTGAACTTCGGTTGATTAAATGGATGTGATCATTTCAGTAACAACATCACCTATTTCCAAAAATACACTGCACACTAACTCTGATATCGTTTGACAAAATTGATTTTGTAATCTTTCAAAGTAACAGATACCGATCTGCTAAGGCTCGGTGCTGTAACTTGTTCTACTGGCATATTTCAGTTTAAAACATTTTTTACCTAAAGGTATGTTTATTTCACATCTTTCACTTTTCCATCTTCAGAATCAAAAGTATCTAGTAAGTTCGAAATGATTGTTGAGGAGCTGCTTGATTACTTGTTCATTACGATTTTGTCTCCTTACTTCTTTTGTTACAGATTGGTATTTGAAATGTGTAATGCAGACAATTTCCTAAAATTGTTCGGATGACTTGTTGTTTCTTATAGCAAGTCCTTCTCACAGATGTTTTGAGAGAAAGAAACCTCTCCAATGTGATCAACTAGTCTTGTAGTATACAAACAGATGTATTGTGCCTTGCGTATACCTATATGACGTAAAGACGTTTAAACTTCAGATGTGGGGTCGCTGTTAATCACTGTACGATGTATTTTCTGACATGTAAATAGTTACAATAATTGATAGCAGCAACACACTTGGAGCTGAACGACTCCACAACAATCTTCTTCCCATCATACCCCCAACATGTACGATGGGATTTAAATCCGGTGAACGGGGTGGCCACATTTAATCACTAAGCCTGCTTCTTGAAAAAGTCCATAGTTCGACGAGTAAATACTGGAACGTCTGGTGTCTTGCTGAAAAAAAAAACGTATGGATAATGCTGTAAAGTAGATTATAGGATGTTAGTCTGAAGCTGGTAGACTATGTAACTCATTCTGCGAATTTGGCGGTTGGTTGTCGGTGATGCGTAGCGGCAGAGGCCGAAGAAGAGCTCGTTAAATCTTTGTAATTTGGACGTTGGACTCGCTAATTATATTTTCGTTCGAGATTATATAATCGGTCTCTATGAATTTTCTTTTGTACCAGTGCTCTTCCTTGTGAATTACTCTGGTCTGTTCCTAGTTGATATGGTGTTCGGTCGATGCGTGATTAGCTAGCCCAGACTTCGTTACCTCCGCACTTTGAGTAGCTTTCCAGTTTTCCTTAACCCTGGTGTACAGCGGTCGCTTTGTCTCTCCAATGTAAAAATTGCCACATTCACAAGGTATGCTGTATATACAGTTATTTGGTATTGCTGGTACGTCCAGCCTTGTTCTTGTAATCTTGCTCCTTAAGGTGTTGTTGCTTTTGAGAATCATTCTGATTCCATAGCTGTGTGCAATTCGTCTCAGTTTCTCCGATTTGCCATTAGTATACGATAATAGTAGAGTTGCTACCGTGTTGTCTTCTACCTGCCTAGGTGGTTTGTCCAGCTCTTCAGACGCCGTGGTAACGATGGTTTCCAGATATCCATTCGCCAAAGGTCTTCTCTAAGTTTCACTTGTTCTTCCTTGAGGGCTTCTGGTGTGCTGCAGATATTTTTGGCTCATCAAAACACTAATCTATAGAGAAGTTTTGCAGATTTCGTGCCTAGGGTCACAAATATGGAGTTCTATCAAAAAAAAAATTAACCCTGAAATGCTGTTTGAAGTTGAGTTCAAGCTTAAATGGAAAGGTATTTTGTAGGGATCATAGTTTTCACAAAGTCCCACCGCATACATGCTTTTTAGAACACCTGGTAAATGATAAGTTCTCCATCTTATTTCTGATCATTTGAGATTTAATCACAGTATCAATTCAGCTAAGATATATTCTTTGCAATTACTTGTTATGATAATTTGCCCCAGAAAAGTGTTGCAGCACCATGTTGATACCATACTTCATAATTATTAGATTATTTCACGTTTTTGAAATGCCGTATATCATCGTTTTGTTACTACCTTCCGTCACCTTGACCCGAACTGGAAAGAAAGTTAAATTTCTTCGCCTTTCAAAGAGTCGAAGGGAACAAGCAACGGGGAAAACGCTAATTAAAATCACACCGTATAAATTAAAGCTTCGGTCGACATGAAGCCGCCATGTTGAAATTTATGGGTGCCATTATTGGAAAATACTGGCAAAATGAAATTTCATTCGGAAAACATCGCCACGGCATGCCACGATGCGATGTGGCGAGATATGAGAGTCAGGAGAATAATTTTGAAAGGTTCGAGCTATTTTTCATTCTGTCATCGATTTGGATATCCATCCATTGCTGCTAATGAAATATTGCTCCTTCTTTCGAAATATTAATAACGGAAGTTTCACCTTTTGTTTTTTGAGGGCGGGACAAGATTTGGAAGTTGTCCACGGTTCGGAGCAAAACAAACAGGTTCATGCAACTTACTTGATTGGTTATTAATTGGATTTCCCGTGGAGCCATTATGGAATTTTAAATTGGCGAGAAATTTTTCGTCGCCTGCACCATTAATCTTTACGCTTACTTAAATGCATTGCTCGGAAAGAATTACGTAAATTCATATCAAACTTTGGATAGCGTTGTGATTAATTTCACAAAAATATTTAAAGTGGTATGAAGCGGTAAAAATCTTTGGTGCCATACAGGTTGCTTAGGGTGACATGCTATTAAAACTTCAATATATGATTATGGGGTAGTAAGTTTTATCGACAAGTTACTCCCACATATACAGTGACGGTATCTAAGAACTCCTCTCCGCTCCAAGTTAGTTCTTGATGTGAACATGAAATTTTACTAATTTAAGATGGCGGAGCGTATGTTTAGCAATTAGTCGAAAAAGGCTTAACTGACTGGGATACGTTAAATTGCATTCTATTAAGGAAGAAGTTTTTGCGTTGAGTAACTGTCAAAACAAAATAATTTGGTCAAGTCCGAGTTGGACTCGCATATTAAGGGTTCCGTACCACCTTCAAGATTCTAATATTCCAGTTTCAGAAAAGCAGGGAATGAGTGTATTTTCTTATATTTACCCCAATATCTTTTAAAAGAAGCGTTTTAAATTTATAAATAAATAATATACAATTTCATTTTCCACACATAGACTTTATATTTCATCTGCTTCAGGATTCGCTTGATTTTTATAAGAATACATATGTATTTAATTTTCTAAATTGGCCCTCAAAAATTAACATTAGAGTTTTATTTTGCTAATAAACTTTCAGGGAAACCTTTTATAATTTACTGACTGAATTTTGAGGCTCTGTAGATTGGAAGATATAGGGCAAAATAGATCAAGTTATTCAAATTGTTTTAAAATACAAATAAAATATATTTTTCAAAATTTAAATAGTGTAGTTTCTAAAGTGGAAATTAACTCGATGTTTTACATTTTTGTTAATATCTTTTAGACAAATGATTTAAAAATAATGAGCCTTTAATCTGATTTGATACGTTTGAAATTTGAATTTTTATTTTCCATTTAATTGTATAATTTTTCCCTAAAATTACTATGGGGTTTTCTAATAATTTTTCTTATAAATTTCAAGTGAGCCACAGTACCCCTAATGATTTTCAAAATTTTAGGTAGAATGGTTTCGGAAATAAAGCGAGAAATGAGAATTTTTTAGATCTTTATGCTAATATCTTGTAAACAATTAATTCAAAAAGTATGAAAAATATATATTTGTATTAATATTAGGGATTTCTTCGTATTTTTCCTTTAAACAAAAATTAATTCTATAATTTGCCCCCCAAAATTTATATTAGGAGTTTCTCCTTATTTTTTCCAGTAAAGTTCAGGTAAGGCGCTATACCTCTATTTTTTTTTCAAAATTTTACAGCTTATGGTTTCGGAGATAGGCAGGGGGATAGGTAATTTTTTTTATATTTTCGTTAATATCTTTTAATTAATTTATTTTAAAAATAAGACAAAAATATATTTGTTTTCGTCATAATGATATATAACATGATGCGTTAGAAACAATTTTAATTTTATATTTTCCATTTAATTCTGTAATTTGCCCCCCCCCCAAATTAAAAGTAGAAGTTTCTCCTCCCCCCAAAATTATTTCTCCAGTAAACTTCAGGTCAGACCCTATACCTCTATTTTTCAAACACTTACGTTTTATAGTTTCGGAGATAAGGGAGGATGGGTAAATTTTGGTATATTTTCATTAATATCTTTTTAACTATTTTTTTAAATATGAAAAAAATATATTTGTGTTCCTCAGAATGGGACCTTTCATTTGATATATTACATTACATTAAAAAAAATTTTATTTTTAAATTTTCTTTTAATTCTATTATTTGCCCACCAAAATTAATATTAATGGTTTCTCTATATTTTTCCTGTAAATTTCGCGCAACCTTCTATATTTCCTATTTTTTTCAAAATTTTAGGCTGTGAAGTTTCAGAGGTCAGAGGGGCCCCCTGGTCGATTTTTTTTAGTTTTCCCCCAGAAGTACTCCAATTTCTTCATTAACGATATTCACTCCTGATCGAGTCACCAAACTATACATTGTTACCAAATTTCAACCTCTTTCGTCCAGTAGTTTAGGAGAAAATTCTTGTGATGTGACAGAGGCACAAATACGGAGTGATATTATAAGGGTATCCATATATTGTATATACGGGACCCTAAAAAAGTTGAATTTGGTGCTTTTAACGGACCACTTAGGTGAGGTGTATATCGAGTAGACCTATTGTTGATTTTCATGATTACTTTACAAAATTTAATTTACCAGCTGAATGAAGTACTAGAGATTGGATATCCGACTAACAAAAACGAAAACGGACGAAAAATACCTCTATGCAATATATATTTTGTGAAAACTGTTTTATGTTTCCTAATAAATATTTAAAAAAACAGCAGAAGCGAAATGGGATGATTTCAGTATAGGCTTCAGCCCACGCAAATATTTTTATGATGAACAACATTTTTATTGTATATTATTCATAAGAAATTTTTGCATCTGATTCCCACTTATGAAGACTCACTGTATATAAGATGAAAGAAGATCATCCAGCTTGAAGTTGGTCAACAGACTTTTGTTGGTTTAATTCAATTCTGTTTGCAATTTATCACACCTTAAATTTCCAACAGCGATAATTGTTTTCTTTGATACTATGGCCTTTTGCAGATTTTCTAAAAAAAATAATCCATGACAATAAAAAAAATATTGGACCAATCGGAATCCTACTTAACAGAGTGATGTAGCATAATTCTTCACTTTTAAGCAAAATTCATATTATTTGACAAAATTAGTAAACAGTTGAAAAACTGGCATGTAATTATTCTGCATAAGTTCCAGACTATGCCAATTTTTTTTAAAGAATAATTTTTTTCCAAATATTATTTATAAGAACGGAAATAAAACACATTCTTTGATGGATAAAATTTGTTATTGGCGCATCCGCCAGATATTAAATGAATGAAATTATTCGAATCTAGGATGAAATTAATTGAAAATAGGTTCATATTTATTTTCAAATGTATACGAGCATGAGCGTACCGAGAATGGGCAACTGCGCCCTCTTGGACGTGAAAAATATGCCGTAAGTCTACAAGACTTCCCACAAATTGTGGCCCCAAAGCCAAAATTTTTTTTTTCATTGCCATAGTTTATTTCCTGATATGCCGCTCACTAAACCAAAAGCTGGATACGCCCCTGCATACGAGGTTTGTATAAACAATATACAGGGCTTTCATTTCAATGCTAGCCACCCAAAATAATTTTTAAAATATGTTTAAAAGTCAAAAGAACAAAAAAACACGTTAATTTATATTTACGGGGGACACATTTTACAAGTATCGGTCACTCTTGAGTATCAACCCCTAAGTAGGGGGTAAATGTAGTATAAATACAAAGCGGTATCATGTGATGTCTCTTTTTAAAGGTCGCTTTTCTGCCAATTTTTTGAAACATCACTTTTTAAAATCAGATTATTTTTTACAAAGTAATGACCTAGAAAATTTTTGAATTATAATTGAGAAAAAACATAAGTGAGAAAAAATCCTTAAATGTTTTTGCGAAAGATATTTCCGACTGTAAATGTAAACAATTTGCTATTAGTAGTGGTTTCGTTGTACACTGTAGATCAAATTTTGACAATGGTTTATTCTTTACAAGAAATAATTAAAATAATATTTATTTATGGGGAAGAACAACGCTGTGCACACACAACTGCTCATGTTTTTCATCAGAGACATCCCGATAAAAATATTAGGCATCAGTATATGTTAGATTTATTTCATAAATTTCAAGAAACTGAAAATGTGTGCAACAAAATTGTCAAGAATCGTAGTTTTAACTAAAGCTGCATAGGTTGAGATTTTTAGTTATTTTGCCATGGAGCCTCAAACATTACTACCAAAAGTCTCCAGGTCAACGAATATTTCTGTCGGCTCTGTGCATAAAACGTTACGTCCAAATAAATTCTTTCTCTACAAAAAACAGCAGCTGTTACAACAGCTTGCTAAGGATGGTTATGACAGAAGGTTAGAATTCTGCAAATTAATGACTCAACTAATTTTAATTAACATATTTGTTTTTCTGACAAAGCAGGATTTTTTAAATGGATTTGACAATAAACATAATTCATACTGGGACAATACCAATTCACAAGTTGTTCGGTAAGAGCACAACATACATCCTCAGAAAATCAAGGTATGTGTCGGAATTCTCGGAAAGTAAATTATTGGTCGTTTATTCGTCGATGAAAATTTCAATGGGGAATTGTATTTGGACTTACTATGAAATGTGATAAATCCCCTTGCAACTAAATCGTTAGAAAACCAAATAGATCAAGTTGGAACTTTGTTGCTAGACGAAGAAAACCTATTTTTTCAACAGGAGGGTGCACCTCCACATTATATCTTGTCTGTACGAAATTGGCTTAATAAGACATTTCCAGATAATTGCATTGGAAAGAGGGGTGCTATAGAATGGCCAGGAAGATCACCCGACTTAACGCCCCTTGAATTTTTTTATGGGGGCATCTACAAACGGTGGTGTATAAAAATCAGGCTCGCGATATTTCTGAACTTAGACATAGAATAGTGGAGAAGTATAAGCGGATTACACCAGAGACGCTTCCAAAAGTGCGGGAGGAATTGGAGATGCGACTTTACCATTGCCTTACCAACAAGGACGGACATTTCGAACACCTTATTTAAGTACAAGGTAATTCTAACACTCATACAATATTAATAATGTAAATAATAATTATTTTAATTTGAAAGTTTAAAATGGCATTACTCTGTAAAAATATTCTGATTCTAAAAAATGAAAAATTACCTTTAAAGAAATACACCTTTGTATTTATACTTTTAGAAGTGATATTCACCCCCGCTTAGGGGTTGAAACTTCAGGGTCACGGATACGTGTAAAATGTGTTTGTTCGCCCTGTAAATATATAATATTTATTTCGGGTGACTAGTTTTGAGATTAACATCCCATACAAATTTTGCTTAGAAGTAAAACAGTTGTATTTTTGACAATATTTTAATTTTTTTTCAACTGGTTAGTTAAATACTCTCATCGAGGTGTCATTCATAGTTACTCAAAATTATTTATGATATTTTTTTGCAACGGATCATATCATATGTTTATGTAATTTGTTTTTTTTTTGCTTTATTTGCTGTACATATAGTATGTTAGTTCCTCCTGAAAATAAAGACTTCATGTCACCAAGTCAAAACTGCTTCTTCATATGTTATGAGAGGTGCAACTGCTGCAACCTTACTTAATAGCTTCGTTACAGCTCACAGGTCCTATCTTATTACATATCTTTTAATTAATTTACTTTAAAAATATGAAACAAATATATTTGTTTTCTTCATCATGAGCCATTTCATTTGATATAAAACATGATGGGTTAGAAACAATTTTAATTTTATATTTTCCATTTAATTCTATAATTTGCCCCCAAAATGAATATTAGGGGTTTTTTCTTATTTTTTCACTAAAGTTCAGGTGAGGGACTATACCTCCAATGTATTTTCAAAATTTTCCAGCTTATGGTTTTGGAGATAGGGGAAGGATGGGTAATTTTTTTATATTTTTGTTAATATCTTTTAATTAATTTATTTTAAAAATGAAAAAAATATATTTGTTTTCTTCATCATGAGCCCTTTCATTTGATATATAACATCATGGGTTAGAAACAATTTTAATTTTATATTTTCCATTTAATTCTATACTTTGCCCCCCAAAATGAATTTTAGGGGTTTTTCCTTATTTTTCCAGTAAAGTTCAGGTGAGGGACTATACCTCCATTGTATTTTCAAAATTTTCCAGCTTATGGTTTCGGAGATAGGGGGGGGGGGATGGGCAAATTTTTTTATATTTTTGTTAATATCTTTTAATTAATTTATTTTAAAAATATGTAAAAAATATATTTGTTTTCGTCATAATGAGCCCTTTCATTTGATATATAACAGGATGGGTTAGAAACAATTTTAATTTTATATTTTCCATTTAATTCTATAATTTGCCCCCCAAAAAAATATTAGGGGATTCTCCTTATTTTTCCAGTAAAGTTCAGGTGAGGAGCTATATCTCCATTGTTTTTTCAAAATTTTCCAGCTTATGGTTTCGGAGATAGCGGGGGGGGGGAATGGGTAGATTTTTTTATATTTTTATATAAATTGATACCAAATTTCAACCTCTTCCGTGCAGTAGTTTAGGAGAAAATTGCTGTGAAGTGACAGAGGCAGTAATCCGGAGTGATATTATAAGGGTATCCGTAAATTGTATATACGGAACCCTAAAAATGAAGTACATAACGTTCTTTTTTTCAGGAGACAGCAAGGAGGGCTCGGGAGGAAACCAACCTACCAAGCAAAGAGGAGACAGAAGAACACACACCCACAAAACAAACGACGACAATGTGCACGCCCACAGAAGTATTTAATTAGCTATATATCATATCAAAGAATGAGCCACGAAACACAAATAAGACAGTTGCTGTAGTACCAATAAGGTATAGCAACAGAACCAAACCAAAACCAACCTATCCCAACATGACGACATCGATTATGCAGAAGGAAAACTGCACTAGCGTGAGCACCTGAGTTAAGTCTCAGGGGGTAGATGGCAAGGAGGCTGGAAATGCTTATCAGTAAAAATTTTCTGAAGGGCAAATCTAGTTCCTGGTCTCGCGCATGTGTGTGTGTTTGTGTACACTAACCCCCCTTGATATCTAAAAAATAAAATTGCGTCCTCTGATAAATGCCACCCTAAATGTAACTTTTCAATGTACTAATAAAATAATGATACAAATAATTATATTTTAGGATTTCACCCGCTCCAACCATATTTATAATAGAAATACCCAATTATCACTCAACAGACAGCTCATAATACTATAATAGGTTTAAGTTCTTTCAAACATTCTTCAAGCAAGGCCAACATTTTTTTGCATATTTTATCAATTTCAATTTCCGTCAAAGCAAATGTATACATTTTCATCTAATATTCGTAAAAAGCCTCTACATCCCCATTTCATTTCAATTTAAAATAACTTGTGAAAACGCTTCCTCAGACTTTGGCAGTTACCATCATCACCAGTTCCACTGTAAATCCTCTTTGGAGGTAATTTCCTCGGTGGTCAACATTTGAAAAACGTATCTGAAATTCAACAACGTGATCCGGCAAATATATACAACCTCTGTTGGCGCGAAGCTGCTTCGCCTCCGCATCGGCAGTCTGAACGGAATCACTTGACGAACTCTAACAACTTAATGTAGAAAACGCTGAATAGGACGAATTCCTTATTCAGGACCATCTCATTCTTTTCCTCATATCGAATTGATGCGCGACTTCTTCGGGAGTGAAGAGGAGAAAAAGACCTTACTTGGAGTATTTTAATAAGAATACTCTCTCCGGCTCGAGTGAATGGTTCGATTTATTTTCCAGATTTGGCGAGGCATTGCGATGAGGATTTTCATTCTCGAGTTCTTTTGAAGTGAACGACGGTTTTTCTTGTGGATGCGTTCGTCGTGATGGGCTCGTGTAGTAGGTGGCTTTTAGGCAACTTTGCGAAGTCTGGCACAACAAAAGCAAGAGGAAATAAGGAAAAATGGTTATTGTGTTGAATTGGTCGTTACTAGATGGAAATCGGTTTCATTTTTTTTGCTAGATAAAAGTAAACTCTCTCTGCATCGCACTGACGGCTTTCAATTGCTTTTCTGTTGGGTTCGTATTTGATGTGAGTATACAGCAAGATGAGAGAAAATTATTAAAATTAACAATATAAGACTTGAATATGTCGGAGGATTTTTGACAAGAAAGCTTCATAACGGAGGTCCTCACTTACACATGTGAAAATAGATGAGCAACGGAATGAAATGCATAACTTTAATTTTCATTTGTTACGACACTACCGACCTACCGACATTCACGCTGCTTCGATCTAGAAATACCCATCCAAATCAGTCCTCTGTATAAAAACAGAGACCAGGAAATTTATTAAAAGTCACTTATAAAAAATCACTAATAAATAGGAAATAAACCAATATAACGTCCAAGTAATATAGAATACCTGCAAAAAGTTTGCTTTTCGTTCTAATGAACACTCCAATTTTCTCTTTGTTATATATATATTGAATTGGAGAGTTGACATACGTCAGAAATTGAAAAGAATACCACACAAAAAAGCAACTTGGCAGTAAATTTTCATATTATCCATGAAAATAGAATATAAGTATACACAATAAGCAAAACATGTTCTTTGTTTAGATCGTTTTGTTATTGTAATAAACAAAGTACGTTTACCACTCAATAGAGGGACTAATGTATTACATACATCAAGAACATTTGTATCCTCTAACACAAATAGTCCAGAGTCTAAAGCGACCGGCTGCGAATCCAAAGTTATCGGGTTTGAAACCGTGAACAATTATACTTTTTTAATATAATGTCATTATTAATTATGTACTATTTTCAATTCACATAAAATGAATAAAACTCATTTTAAGAACACATAGAATAAGAACTTAGTTTTTTGTTAATTGTTGCTACCGTTGAATATATATTTTAGGTATATTAAATTTATTTGTTTGTTCAATTACAATTACAATTATTACTACAATTATAATGACACATATACATATCAATATATAATTATATAATGGGAAAATATTTCAGTTTATGGTTTATCCGCAGGACAGAGACGTTCGCTTCAACACCTAAGCATGAAATGCTTGTTTTGTGTATAAGTGATGAAGTCCACACAGACCCACCATATTTGTGATGATTTATTAACAGTATTAAACAAAGAATACAATATTCACTAAATTAATGGCATGTGAAAGAGGAGAAAAGGTGAGAAATTTGTCAGTGAGCGAAGCTACTCTAAGAATACAAAATACATAGATATGGAATCAGAATGATTTTCAAAAGCAGCAACACTCTAAGGAGCATGATTACAAGAACGTGGCCGGACACTCCAGCAATACCAAATAACTGCATATACAGTATACCTTGTGAATGTGGCAATCTTTACATTGGAGAGACAAAGCGACCGCTGGACACCAGGGTTAAGGAACATCACACAACTACTCAAAAGGCGGAGCTGACGAAGTCTGGGCTAGCTATCCACGCGTGGACCGAACACCACAACATCAACTGGGACCAGGCCAGGGTAATTTACAAAGAGGAGCATTGGTATAAAAGAAAATTTATAGAGACAGCATATATAATCTCGAACGAGAATATAATTACCGAGCCCAGCGTCCAAATTAAATATATTTGGAAACCACTTCTTCGGTCACTGTCGCTACGCACTGACAACCAACCGCCAGATACGACGACGCTGATTGGACCGGATGAGACCCCATGACCATGACCGGCGACGCATGACCGATTAAAGGTATAAATACCACGGATAAACTGAATTTCCCATCATTCACCTAATGAGATCAACCTTTTCAAGACGATGGAAGTCCAAGGAAACTTTCAGGAACGAGAGATATTGTCTACCAGATTCGGAAAACTTTGGTATTAGGATGCAAAAATATGTATTTACATAACATATCTGTATTTTTTAGAACTCTTTGTGAGGAGTGAAAACTCAAACACTTGACACCCACAAATACATATGTTTTCGAGATGATTAATCCACAGAAAAAAACTAGGGAGTTCATTGTAGTGTTCTGTGAATTAAAGATTTCCAAAAGCAGACGCAAAATATTCGACATATTTGCAAAATACTTACAATGACATTGACTTCATTTAGTTTTATTTTTATTTTAAATTATGGCCTCATTTTACTGGACTAGTCTCACATATCCAAAGAACCATGTACTACAAACGACAATTCTTTAAGCACAAAAATCAATTTGGTATATTTATCAATTAAATTAGTAATTCCACACTTCATATTACTAACAAGAACCCAAGGTTCTCGATGTTTCAAAAGAAATCCTTAACACTTAGAAGACCTTGCAACGTTTCCTTCTTACAATACATCAAGTAGTCGGTGTGAATTTTACTAATTGACTCATGACAACAATCATCAATCATTTCTTTTTTTCAAATAGGAAGATATCGTAAAGCAGTTAACAAAAAAAAAACGTATAACACTTTCAATTTCAAAGTCAATGCCAACGGGCTTTCTGCTTACAGAGATTTAAATGTGCGTACTTGCGAGTTCTTATAAATTGATCAAATTAAACTGGTGATGTTGTTAACATCGAGATCTCAAGAACATGAAGAAGCAAAAGGTAAATAACATGATGGTTCTCATTAGATAGGCCGATTAAGTTCAGTACTATTGACCGCTATCAAGGATATCCAGCTTTCGAGATAAGCGTAGTTCATATTTTTTTTTCGTACGCCTATCTTCTCGATAATGACGGTTATTCGGAAGAATTTGCAGTTTATATGTTTGAACGGTTCTGGTTTGATGACTGCTCAATTCAAATGGTACAGGAAATTGAAGATGTGAGAATATAATAAGAAGAAATGCAAGTCGGAAATAACAACTTTAATTTTTCTATAGAAAGAAATTTAAAAAAGTTAAAAGAAACTTTATACTCGGTTCACTTGGATAATAAGTATTTGAACCTGTAACTGAATCAAAGTGATTTAATGATATTCTTCTACAGAAAGTGTTCATCACTGATGTTCTGAACCCGATGAGAAACTGCAACATGATTAACCTGTTCTCCTGAGAACAATGTATACTAACCTAGTGCAAAGACAACACAAGTCTAAATTTGGACGCTTTGCCAATAAATTTGTGTGATTATTTTGACGGCCTGTAACAATTTTGTCGTTTAGTGACATATTTGACTAGTAGCACCATCTTGTTGAAATCATAGCCAATTATTCCAGAGCCCAAAACGGGGGCCAAATAGTAACTTATATATGTACTACAACAAATGATAGGGATATGAGTAGTATTTGTTAGAGAGAGCACATTTTTAAATCAAAATAAAAGTAAATCAATTAATCAATCCAAAACCTAGAGCAGAAACTTTACGACTCTAAGTTTGGACGAACTATGGTTTCTAGAATCCGTTATTCCATAAGCCCAAATAGCGAGCCATATAGTAACTTTTTCAAGACGGTAAGTCTGTTTGTGACTTACTTTTATCAGCAAAAATTCTACAGTTTTGTTGGTTCACGCACCGACTATACCAGGCATGTTCTTCATCCGTAAAATCAGTTTTTTAATCAAAATTTGGATCGCATTCCACCTTCTTGTGAAATAAATTCACGAGAAATCGACGTATTATTTACCAACTGGTATGAACTCTGAAATAAACTGTATTATAATGATATATTATATTAAATTCCTAAGAGGTGTCACGTTATAAATTTTATAAAGACTGTTTTTTTATTTTTATATATTTTGTACTCATTAGACGATATACGAAGTTCGAGATACCTAAAATATGTCTGTTCGGTATAATTTCAACATTGTATCCAAAACGCCACATAAATTTAACAAACGGTTCGAACGTTCCTTCTATAATCAATTTCTGACCAACTAAAATCTAGTCTAGTGCCTTATCTACTACAAAATGATCACATATGATTTTGAGAATAATGTCGTACAAAAAATTCCATAATTATTCTAATGGTGGCTACACACGTACAGTTTAACTGTCAATTTTAACGTGTGTCACCTAAAATTTTACGTGTGTGGGTATCTCAGTTCCAATTTAACCCCACAAAGAATTAAATTGCAGTTATAACTGTGCAGTTAAAACTGTACGTCTGTAGCTACCTTAAGATTCTGGCTTACAACACCCATGTTCTTCATTGAATAGCATACAGATAGTTTATACTTGTTGATTTCCTCCAAGCATGCATTTGAAGTTTTTATTTCAGAATTTTCCACTCAAATTTTGTTTGTTTTGAATATCACTCGTAGGAATCAATGCTGAATATTTGTTTCAACATTCTCAACTTTGTCTACAACAATGTATTTTACTAGCTGAATATCAATATTCAAATCTTACATGAAAATTAAAAATTGTGCATCAACTTTCAGATGACGACCTCCGTAGAAGACCAGATTTCTGCAAAATTGTGACAAATAACATTAATCGAAACCAACACTACACAAAAACCATTTATTTTGGTGTTAAAGTACTTTTCCCGCAATGGAAATGCGAACACAAAAATGTACGTTATTGGAGTGGCACAAATCCGCACATAAAAATGAATGTTTGGGTATGCATATAGTTGGACTTGTTTTCCTAAATACAAATTTAACCGATAAGGTGTATCTGCAGATGCTACAAAGCAATTTAGCCGCCAATGCTTGAAATTCTAGAAAAGAATCCAGATGAATTTGACAAATTGGAAATAACATTTCAACAAGATGGTCCTGCGCATTATTATGGTGCGTTAAGGCCTTGACGAAGCATATCGTGACAGACTGATTGGACGACGAGGTCTCTCTCACAAGAAGGCCCGGAGTTGACACCTTTGGATTTTTCTGTGGGGGTACTTGAAATCCAACGTTTACGCTCCGACAACATTAAAATGTTATAATAACGAATTATTTATGTATGAAGGGCAGCTTTAGCGGACGCATTCTAACAAGTTCAACAAGAATTTACTAACAGGGTGCATTTATTCAAGCAAGTTGACGGAGCACATTTTCAACAATTGCTGTAAGAATTGGTTTAATGAATTATTTATTAATTTATTTATTTATTCAAGTAATCAACAGGGCAAGCCCCAATAACAGATTACAATTTTCACAGATTAACATATAGCACCAAGTCAAATAAAGAGAATATCCACTTATTACATCCCCATAACTAAAAAAATATTTAGAAAATGAACCTAAAAGCTACAACATTCTGTAAAATAAGTACCAAATATTAGCCACTAAAATATAAACATAAACAAAAAAAAATCTAAAATATTTTAATATTTTTTTTGTAAAAACTACCTGACCCTTCCGCCCAAATATCCGTTCCCAAGTTAGTCCGCCCCGTCGCAACAAAAAATAGTTTGTTATTTCTAGTAAAATATTGTGGTACCAACCACGAGATTCTACCAAGAAGTTCAGAGCAGTATATCTCGTGTTTTAGTAGTTTGTATAAAAACAGAACCGATGCCATTTTCCGTCTACTTTCCAGCTTTTTAAATTTAAATTCAGTAGTTAAAGTTGAATATAGTAGTAAGTAAAGTAATAGTGAATTTCATAAAACGGAGACCAAATAATTGCAGCATATTCAACGATACTTCTTACGTAAGCGTTAAAAAGTCTTATTAATGTGCTCAGTCTTTTAAACAGGAATTACGAATTATTAACCCTAGCATTTTGTATACTTTTTTGACGACATAATCTAAATGCTTATTGAATGAAAGTCCATTGACAAAAATTACGCCTAAATCTCTAGCCTCGGTTTTCTTTTGCAGTACGATATCCCTCATAATATGTTGATAATCTAGTACACTCGAGACAGCAAAGCACTTACTCAAATTAAATGATGATTTATTTCTTTTAGAATTACAGTGTAAATGTAAAATTATATTTTAGTATTTACTTAATTTATCTTTTAACATTGGCTTAAATCCAAACAAAATTAATATGGCTGAGTAGGTATTGTCAAATACTTTTCTAATGAGCTATCACTTGCCATAAGGCCCTATTTAAATTGTTATTGCCCTAGGACGTCATCTATTACTGTTGCCTTATCTACTACTTTATAATGGATTACATTCACCGTCCAAATTTCATTAGTGTCAGTATAACCGTTCAAAAGATACGATGGGGGACTTTTGACTCGCACTGTATACTATAAACAGACTGATGTGGACATTCTTGTGTTGCAAACGTATATTGACGAATTGATTAGCGAGAAACAGATTGGATGAAGAAGTTCTACAAAGTCTACTGATAAATAGCGTACAAGGATCAAATGAAATCTAACGCTATTGATTACGTAGATGATGTCATTTCTCGCTTACTTCATTTGATACCAGCTCTTTTTGCTTTAACCAAAAAAGCCGTACGCTTACCGGCAGTGCCGATTATCCTAAACACAAATCTACAGTTGACATCGATGATGAAGAGCTTACTGAGAAACAATAACACATGAACAATACACGTGCTCATTTTATGCCCAAAACATATGAAATAATGTTTTTGGAGGAGAGATAACGGTGTATGTACTAGGATTTAGGACATACCCAACGGAATATGAGGGGAACTCGCATGTGTTTACCTGCAGCCTCAAGGACAACGGATACCAGATGTTACATTTAAGTTACTGTGATAGATGCAATATTACCTTATCTAAAACTTTTGTTCCAAAAATACCAACATATATGTACTATTATTAAATATAATGAAAATTTGAAATTGTTATTATTGATAACTTGATTTTATTATATTATACCAGCAACCTAATTTTAAGATACTAGATTTTGAAACAGAACCCAATTTTTTGATATTATTCAACTTATAATAAGTCATAAATGAATTTATAAGAGATATTCAAAAATAATTGTGTAAAGTTGGATTTGAAAATCATTTATTTTCATATTTTCCTCAGGAGTTTTTTCTTACTATCTCAAATCCAACGATTTCCAAAAAATCTATTTAATTTAGTTTCTAACGCCAAATAGAACTCATGGGACAAGTAAGTTTTAATTACTTTCTATCATTGAGATGAAAAAGGAGCTTAGCTGATAAGATTATCCAAACCAATGAGTAACACCTAAATCTTTTCATCGTCCTGATGATTCGATTTCTTGTATCATTTATCAAGACATATTTGATATTTACCCTCACGGATCGTCAGACAAAAACGGGGAAAACTTTATATTAAATCAGAATGGGCAAAAAAGTCGATGAATCGGAAGGAACTTTCAGATGGTGATATATATTGCAAAAAGAAAATTGGCTAACTCTTGTCAAGTCAGGTTGAGGGCAAATTGAGCGGAATAATTTTTAATGAATTATTAAATGGGACATTTTTTTGGTGATCTTCCAGTATCAGATATCGAACATGATTTGTCTAATTTGAAATAATCTTGTAAACCGATGTAAAAAAAACTGAAAAGGCTCTCAATCTGCTGGAATCGTTATTATGGATGTTCACCAACTACTCTAAAACAACTTAAACTATTTAGATAATTTACTGTTTTCTATTAAGGAATATCTCGAGGTCATCGATTTGAATAGTTTAAACTATATTCTATTAAGGTGGATAGCGTGGTAGTAATATATACTTTTTCAAGTAATGTAGATAATTGAATGCAATAAATAATTAAACTTACTCACACTTTACCTTTTATCACAAATAAACAAACTCAAATTATAATATATCTCAGAAAATAATTATGTTCGTTGAATAATGTTCTATAATTATAGGTGTCTATACCTATACGTTAAAATTTCAACAATGACAATCCAAATTCTCAAATCCGTATAGTATTAAGCAATTTCATACTTCAAAAAGTTGATATAACTATTTGATCGTCACGGATTTCTTTCGTTAACACATTGAAATTGCATTAACCAGTGTTGTTTTTATTTTTTATTTAATTAATTTTCCTAATTATAGCAAAAAATGTTTTTCTACATTTACTAAACGAATTAGAATCAAGTAAGAATCTTGACTTGAGTTGGTCAGAACAAATCAAATAGTAAATTTTCCTTACTTAAAAGTGGCATTTGGAAAAAAACGTGTCGGACTAGACTCGAAAATATAAAACGTCCAGCCTTCAGGCTATCGTTCGGACGAAAAAGACTATCATTAACTGAGTTGCAAGCAATCTCTGGAGAGATGTTCACTTCGTGGTGATATGATTACGAGATTTCGAACATTACTGTGTAGTCACAATCTTAACTTAGAGTGGGAACACTTTTTCAGTAAACTTGTTTTCCAATTTGAAGCAGTTTATCAAAAAAATCATACAGTCTCAGATAGTTAATATTAATTATTCTTGGGCTTAACACAGAAGTAGTTTCAAAATATGTAATAAATAGTTAAAAATACCTCGGTCTGGACGAAACTCTTTACCAATTAATGCAAAAAGACGTCTTATTAGTAACAGCTTGGACGGTCAGAAAATTCATAGGAAACTTCAGTCACGACGCTTACCACGGGCCCACAGAGCTAAGTCCTATTGATCTCTACTATAACTTGTGTTTAGTGAATTTTCTCCTAAAGCCTACTGTTCGATTCACACTGATCCTATTCCAATCAAAAGGAGTATAATATCCCAGAAAGACTCTCTTAGCCTGCTGTAGTTTTGCCTTGCTGTGAACCCTCTCCCAACTTCGAGTTCAGCCTCAAACAAAATAACGTACAAGTATTATAGAAATAACATTTTGTTATGTTCATGGACAAATTTAAGTTAATATAGTGAAAGGCAAGATACAACGAAGACCCTACTAACTTTAAGATGGTACCTCAATGGATCCATGGAGGATGGTCATATTTATAAACAACTTGAAATAAAGCAGGCTCAGCAAATTGATCACTCCACCATAAAAAAGGATATAACAACAGAGTTTTACAGAAGGGTAAGACGACTGTTGAAGATGTAACTTAACAGTAAATATCTGTTTCCGGCTATTGACAAATAAGCGTATTCAGTGAGTGCTCAGTTATTTTTTTGGTATAGCAAACTGGTGCAACACTGACATTGAACAATTAGAACGGATAGTTCTAGTTCTGATAACGGACGCTAAAATCACCATCCAAACAACTCTGCCAAAGGTACACCTTGCAACGGTATGAAGGGGGAAGAGGGAGAATTGGCTTTGTTGTTGTTCTGTCGTCATATACCAGGTTGATGTCAGAACAACAAAGGCAGTTGTACCACCAGTGAACTGAGCAGAAACTTAGTAAAATAAGCTCCTTCATAGAAGACAAATAAATGACGTCGACCTACTGGTTGATCTCTGGTTATATGTTTCCTGAAAGAAAAGGCTTTATACTGGCAATCCAAGATCCAACTATGGACTATTTGAAGTAGATCGTTAAAAACCTTTGTACATATATCGTAGCTAAATATCTGAGATAATTCAGCATATCACAGGAGGTTGTGAAGCATTTGCTGATGCTGTGGCAAATATGCTGTACCAGGAACTAGCACCGAAACTTTAACTATCACAGTCGGTAAGAATGCGTTCTACTATATATATAAACTCCAATCTCTTTTAGCAAATAAAAACTACAAGCTGTGCTGGGACCGAAGGATATTGACAACTAGAACTGTTGTTCACAATAGGCCAGGGATAATTGTGGTGGAAAAACTGCAACAGCAATCTCTAACAATAATATAGAAATTAACCAGGTTGAAAAAATAACAAGTAAAGAGACAATGGTAAATGACCAACACACGAACAAAGATAAACAACCGGAATTGTACCAAAATATCTATTAAAGAATTTTATAACCTCGGCTGACAAGTAAAGACCTGCCCGACTCCAACAATGGGAAATGACAAGGCCCCACAGACCATTCTTTTTATCTTCACGTTGTTTGTGCACTTGATTATTTTTATGTTTTTTTGTAATAACACCACAATTAAAATAAAACGACGTATATTGTGGAAAACCAAACGTTTCAAAGTCATTCTGATTGTTATGCTTTATCTATATATAAATAAACAAAATGATTAGGTAATTTTCTCCCGTCTCTCAACGATTTTCTTCATTTTTATTTTGTTTTGTACCAAAATATTAATTATAATAATGTTCATTCATTAAATAAAATATTAAAAATTCATTAATTTTCAACGCCAAACAAAATACCTCCGCCACCGGACTCAAAACATTGAGTAATTATATATAGAGGGACCAATGCTGTTTATACTGGACAAACAAGAGTTGTTATTGTTTGTTGACCGTTGTATATATAATTATACACTGATGTTCAAAATATTTTTTCGTGGGTGGTCAGTTGTATATATAGAAAACCTGCCCGACTCCAACAATGGACCTGCAACATAATCTGATATACAAGGTCCCCACAGAGCTGCATTCTTTTTATCTTCTAAACGTTGTTTGTGAGCAGGCATATTCTTGATTATTTTTATGTTTTTTTGGTTAATAACACCACAATTAAAATAAAACGACGTATATTGATGGAAAACCGAACGTTTCAAAGTTCCTAATCTATCCTTCCCTGTATTTGCTGTTCTCCCTTCTAGGATGACAAGATAAAATTTCGTTATTTTGCCAGAGTCAATGGCGAATTTCGACCACTGGGCGACAGCTATATTTATAAATATAAAAAATATATTATATAAAGCCATTGACAACGAAGTCAGAATAGACTTTGAAATGTTTGGTTTTCCATCAATATATGTCGTTTTATTTCGATTGCGGTGTTATTGCCAAAAAAAAACATAAAAATAATCTGCATTCTTTTGATATCTATTATATCTGGGGTTTGGTAAATTTTTCACTAAAGTCACGCTGTCCTTGCCTGAGAGGGAGTGTGCCACATATTGTATGGACAAGTCGTTAGGATAATAAATATAGTCATCATCCCAGTAGAAACTGTATATTACAGATGCTAGATAAATAAAAGTTGATTAAGGAAAGTAAGTTTTTAGGTTTATCAAAATACAACAAATATTAAAAATCAAGTCAATATTCTTCCAGACGAATACTATTCAGAATGTGGTCATAATCTTAATCAAAATTCCATCATTGAACAAACTGAAATATTATTTAATGGTTAATCTACCGAACAAATAAAGCTAATTAAACTACACAAATTCAATAGGCTATTCATTACTCACATACGTTCAACATAAATACTTGCATAAAACATATCGTATGCACCATCACCCTTGACATCATTTAAGATCGCCGCCATGACATAAGCAAGTGTTAACGATGCTAATGCTATTTGCAGTTACGTACTAATGAACAGCATGCGACCCTGAAGATTTTGTTACTTTGATACATTCAGATTTGCTTGATGCTCACGGTATCATCATTTTCGTGATGAATATTAGGAAATCTAGTTGTATTATACAGGGTCAGGTAGATTGGTGGAATTTATTTGACTTTGCAATTACACAAGGAATTTTTGTGGAATTTTCGTTGGAAATAAATTTTAATTTTAGTCTTTATTTTCAATCACTGAGATATTTTTTCACAACTTACGTGAACCCTAACATATAATTTAAACAGTTTACACATTAAAAATTAAACAAGCTCTAACGCAAAACACGTGGAAGTTCAATTTTTTTGTTTGTAGCGAAACAATTGAAGATATAGAAGTTATAAAATTAACTCAATAATAAAACACATAAAATGAGGACGCGTGGCTTGGAGAAAATTCATTTAAAATTCAGGTGTTGGTTTTTTGGGAAAACGCTGGGACACGTCGGTTTTTTTTGGACTGCGGTTTTTGTGATGATAAACTCATTTATACAGGGTGGGCCAGAAATAAATTGCGTCCATTTGTTTTTTGTTTTATTTTTGAATTCTGCATTGAATTATCAGTATTTTTCATGTACAATGTCCCGAAAATTAACAGTTATTAAAAAAATCAACATATTAAATTAAATGTTCAAATTGTTGACCATTAACTTCCTAACAATACCTAAGAGTGTTTTCAAATTCTCGCATCACGTCATTTAGCGTTTGTGACAGGATTCGTTGTATTTCGTCCCTAATTCTATTTTTTAATTCCTCAATATTTTCCGGCTTATCGAAGTAGATTTTCGATTTCACGTAACCCCAAAGATAAAAATTTAACGAGCTTAGATCTGGCCATTCGATATTACCTCTCCTTCCGATCCATCTATTGGGGAAAATATTGCCAAGATAATTTCGCACTGTTCGCGAATAGTGCGGGGGCGCTCCATCCTGTTAAAACTATATCGAATCTGCCAGTATATTGGGGTTTTCACCATTCGAGTAAAGTTCTGTTAAACAGAGTATTTGTCATTTTGTAATAGGTCTAAATACTTTTCCGAGTTGAGTGTTCCCTCAGTAAAAAGGACCCACAATTGAAGTACCCACGATTCCAGCCCATACGTTAACTTTCTAAACTGTGTATGACTTTCCATAATCCAATGTAGGTTTTCTGATGCCCAATATCGAAAATTTTGTCTGTTTACTCAACCACTTAAACAAAATGTTGCCTCGTCGGAAAAACTTACTATCTATTCAAATTTTTTATGCTATTTTTTAATTCTACATTGAATTCTAAATATTTGTCAGTTATTCAAAAAATTACATTTCTTTCTAAAGTTAACATTAAAAAATAAGGTGTTTGTTGGTTTGAACCTATTTATTTTCGTTTGGTTTTTATGATTGTTGGCGGCATTTTAGTCGCATGGATCGAAACCCTTTTTTTTAATTCTGGAGTTTTTAACACTTCATTATTTCCATAGAAAGTCGACTATAATTTTACTTCAAATAAGTAGTTGTCAAGTGCAGTTGCAAAGTTTCAAAGAAAAGCAGCGAATAGAAATTTGGACGACGGTAGGATATGGCAACAGTACGAAGCCGCCTATTTCACGATAGGTAGTTAATAAAATAGAAAAAAAGTTTCTAGAATTTGGCCACGTAAGATACAATTACAAAACCAAACATCTTCCAGAAGACACACAATTAAATGTTTTCTCGACTTACAAGAAAATCCTGACAAATCCACTAGGCAAATAGCCGCAGTTAATAAATAAATCTTCTGTTCTAAAATGCTTGCATAAAAATAAATGGCACCCATGCAGCAAAGTTCTTATAGTTCAGGAATTTACTGGAGATGATTTGAAACGGAGAGTAGAATTGTGCGAAATAATGATGTATAGATGCAATGAGAACCCGTACTTTTCAAGTAAGATAGTTTCTTCGGACGAGGCAAGATTTTATTGTTAATTCAATTGTGGGTTCTTTTTTACTGAGGGAACACGCAACTCTAAAAAATATTTAGACCTATTGCAAATTGACACGTTTAACAGAACTTTACCCGAATGGTGAAAACCCCAATATACTGGCAGATTCGGTATGGTTTCAAAAGGATGGTGGGCTTCTGCACTATTGGCGAACAGTGCGAAATTATCTTGACAATATTTTCCCAAATAGATGGATCGGAAGGAGAGGTAATATCGAATGGCCAGCTAGGTCTCCAGATCTAAGCCCGTTAAATTCTTATCTTTGGGGTTACGTGAAATCGAAAATCTACTTCAATAAGCCAGAAAATATCCAGGAATTAAAAAATAGAATTAGGGCAGAACTACAAGGAATCCTGCCACAAACGCTAAATGAGGTGTTACGAGAATTTGAAAACCCTCTTGGGTATTGTCAGGAAGTTAATGGCCAACAATTTGAACATTTAATTTGATATGTTGATGTTTTTTGTCTTCAATTTTGAAATAAATGTAACTGTTTGTTTTCGGTATAGGACATTGTACATGAAAAATTCTTAGAATTCAATGCAGAATTCAAAAATAAAATAAAAAACAAATGTTTCCGAGCTGATGATCGCAATTTATTTCTGGCCCACCCTGTATAAATAAATTTATCATCACAAAAACGGCAGTCCAAAAAAACCGACGTGTCCAAGCGTTCTTCCAAAAAAAACAACGCCTGAGTTCTAAATGAATTTGTTTCAACCCACGCGTCCTCAATGTATAGTAGCATACTAAATTGCTACCCAAGCAATATACAGCTGAAGTCAGTATAGTCTATCAAATGTTTATTGAAATGTATTTGTGTACCAACATAGGTCAAGAAAGAATTCTAATGTTAACCTATTAAAGCAAAATTATTTTGAAATTTTACAATAGATTAAAAGTGAAGCAATAAATTGTTTCTAGTCGAGAAGCTTCATCAGTTTCGCTCCCTCAACTGAGTGAAATCTCGAATATCTACGCGAATTTTTATATTTCGTAAATATAACTAATTATAACACTTTAACAAGAAAAAAATTGGGAGTTGTGTTATATGTAACATCGTTTTCCTATTATTCCTCGGATAGAGGTTATTAGTGTCGTACAGCACAAACAAGCAACCAGAATTGCACCGTCATCATCCCTAACACCAACTTTGCACTTAAGGTTCAGGATTGTAATATGAACCCTCCAGTATTTCTGTTCATCTTAATCGTATTCTCATGTCTGAGAAATCGTAATTTCATGAAATCAGGTACATCTATTTACTTTAGTCTTTTATGTTAATTGGTTCATTGTTTCAGTTAGTAAGGTTTGTAGTGCTGTATTTGTGACTAAGTTTACTTGGTATATCCATCCAACAGTTGACCTACGTCTCTCTCATCTTGTAGTGTGTCCAAAGTATTTCAGGATTCATCGGCGACATTTTATGGACACTCTGTCATTGACCTTCAAACGCCGCAATTCTTCGTATGCCTGATGTTTTCATTCACGTTTCCGCTCCATACAAGAAGATTAATACTACGAGAGATTTGACACATGATTTGCGTTTTCTTGTAATGTGACGATATATCCATCTTCTTATAGCCATGAGCCACCGATCATGACTCCTCGTGCTTATGCCATTCGCCATTTTTTACCTGGCGTGGTCCCAGTTGATGTTATGGTGTTCGCTCCATACGTAATTAGCTAGCCCAGACTTCATTAGCTCTGTCTTTTGAATAGCTATTCGGTGTTCGTTAAACCTGGTCTCCAGTGGTCGCTTTGCCTCTCCAATGTGAATGTGGCAATCTTTACATTGGAGAGATAAAGACAACGCAGCAGAACAGCAGAATAATTATTCTACAAGGTAAAATAATAATACTTCATATTCCCTGCAGTGTAAGTATGTCAAAAATTTATATCTAATACTTCTATACTAACTGGCTGTCGCCCAGTGGTCGAAATTCGACCAATTGTGTCAATATCTCCGGCAGGTGAAGTACCCTGAACATTTTATCGTGACATTCTATTCTAGGACTTAAGGGAGAACAGCAAATACACGGAACGGATCCAGATTCGGAACCTCTGTGTGATAGTTTTCTCGAAAATCCTAGATGTCGGTCTTACATCTCGCTTCTACAAATAACTAACGAAATTCAAATTCTTTTTTAGATATAATTAATAAGACTTTATTTGTGTTCAAATTCGTAATTCTTAATTTAATATGACAACAATTCAACCGCTAATGGGCTACCCTACATAATTATTTTTTATAACCTCCCTGTATAACTATAATTGCACTCAATTCTCTAACATTTATGTATGTATTCCATCTCATTATATATTTCCACCACCCTGTATATGCAACTACTCATGGACCACGCATAATATTTTTTAACATTTTTGAACCACCCGGTAAACCATTCTGTATATGCGACTGACTATAAGCCACCGTATTTACTTTTTTTGTTTATGAAATTTTTAACTATCTTCTGTAACAATAATTCTACTCCGATCTATATTTCAATCATCATATATATAGAAGTCATCGTGGGCTACTCTATAAATCATTTCCTTATCTAATATTTTTTATAATCATCCTGTATATGTATAATTTATAGATTTCATCTACCCTATATTTACTACTGCTTAGGGGTTACAATATGGTTCATTTCCATTTCCACCCTGTATATGCATCTCTGTATAATATTTTTTGCACCACCCTGTATTGCGCCCTCTATTCCAAGAACCCTGTAAAATCAACCGCTAATGGGCTTTCCTATATAACTACTTTATTAGTTATAATTGCACTCTACTCTATATTTTAAACACCCTATATATGCAACTGCTTGTGTGCTACCCACGAAAAAAATGATTTCTAACATATCTAGAATCGCCCTGTGTAATTATAATATACAACGCCTTATATCTCAGTCAATTTAGAACATGAGAACGCATAACTTTTTACCCATCCGAAAATCGCTTAAGCAGCAATTTTTACTTTAAAAAATATTAAATAGCTATAAAATTCTTATAAGATTCTACACATCAATTTGTATTGGAAATTTTTTTCAAGAGCAGTTTCAACCTCAAGTATGTTACCAAATCATCTTGTATCGAATCTCTTGTAATTTCAAAACTCAGCTATCATAATTATTGTCACAATCTCGTTCTTTCTGGGTAATACGATTTTTCCCGAGCAATCGATTTGTAGACGCCAAAACCCCGAAACGAAATTTCGATAGTTATAGTGCAGTTTGCGAGAATTACATATATTAAGATATATGTAAATAAACAAAACATTATATGTATTATATTGTTAGATAAATAAGTGGATTATATCAAACATTTAAGAAATACAATGCACCACCTGTTAATTTATGTTAAATAATACCTTTATTTATTGACAATTTTTGTAAGCTCATTGAAATTTTGAAAATTATACATTGATAATTTTCTGATTGCATTGAGAAGGCACCTTAACCTAGCGGTTAACTGTTAAGAAATGTCAAATTGAAATTCAATCTGCTACAATATGGTGGGCCGTGAACTGGTCGAGAAATTAAAACCATTGCCATGATGTCAGATCCAACAATTTATCTTCAATTTCACTATTTGTATTTATACCATAGACTTTATAATCTTAGTTAAATTGTATGAAACTATTAGCCTTTAAAATAAAAACAATATAAATTAATAGTATAATGTTAAATTAATAAAATAATATCGGAAAAACATTGTTGTTGTGTGGTAACTACACAATACAAATTTCTGATTTTAGTTGACAAAGTATATTTAGAAAAACTTGCGAGTACTCAATAAACATTGTTGTTGTGTGGTAACTACGCAATACAAATTTCTGATTTTAGTTGACAAAGTATATTTAGAAAAACTTGCGAGTACCCAATAAATTGGCATTATCATATAATATCAATTTTTGGGGGTGAATTCTCAATAGCATGAAAATGTAGAATTTTTCAGTACCAAACAAAAATTGGTTAGTTTTTCGTTTAATTTAGTTTGTTTTTCTCATTCGAGTCAATCCGTCTTACTATTTTCTCTCCACGCAATCTGACGGCACTGTGGACGTAAATTATGAATTTTTTATTTTACTTTATTTAATGAATGAATCAATATTGTAAATATATTTAGCATTCTGCACTGAAGGTCGTCAATAGCCACTAAACAAAACAAACATCAAATAAATCGGTTGAGGGACAGAGGAGAAAATGATACCTAACCGTTTTGTCTTTGCCTATTTATATATAGATATATAAAGAATTAAAATTTGTTTGTTTTTAGTGGGGAATCTCTCGAAATAGCAATTTTGAAAATTCTTTCACTAATAGAAATTTACTATATCTGTGAGTAACATATGATATATTTTATTTTGATAAATTGCGTGATTATTGTATGGGCTGTGGGGATTTCTATTTTTTCCATACCATTCCATACCAGAAAGTGATACAGACTTGAAAATTGGCATACATACTCTTCTACACCAATAAATAAAAAGGATTTATTTTACATATATGTTGTAAGGTGCACGTGAGGAATTGCTAATTGAAAAATCAACAATTCTCGGAAATCAAGGAAAATATATGCTTGAAAATTGATATGTAAATCTATTCTTTGAATAAATACGTGATTCGTAATTTTTTGAAAATTAAGTCATTTGTTTTTTGTGAAGTTCAGTATCTCGGAAACAGTAAGTGATAGAGTTCATTTTCGCACACATACTCTTCTCCTAAAATCAATACAAACCATTTTGAACATTTTGCAAAAATTCAGTTATCAAATAGGGAACATACAGAAAAATTTACTATATGTCAGAAAAAATACAGAAATAAATTAATAAGTACTGGATCCGTCATTTATCGAACATTCTATTAATTGTAGGGCGGGGGCAACACTGGTTGCTTTTAGAGAATATTGAATTCTTTGCAACAAAAAGTGAACCAGACGAGAAATCTATATGTAAATGGTCAAAGACAAAACGATTAGGTACCATTTTCTCCTCTGTCCCTCAACCAATTTATTTGATTTTTGTTTTGTTTAGTGGCTATTGACGAATGCTAAAATATATTTATAATATCGATTCATTCATTAAATAAAATCAAATAAAAAAATAATAATTTACGTCCACAGTGCCGCCAGATTGCGTGGAGAGAAAATCGTAATACCGATTGACTCTAAAGAAATACAAACTAAATTAAATGAAAAACTAACAAATTTTGTTTGGTTCTGAAAGTTATTCAACATTATCATGCTATTGAGAACTCACCCACAAAAATTTATATTATATGATAATGATAATTTATTGGGTACTCGCAACTTTTTGTAAATATAGTTTGTCAACTAAAATCAGAAATTTGTATTGCGTGGCAACTGAACAATATTTTTCCGATAATATTTTATTATTTTAACATTATACTATTAATTTATATTGTTTCTATTTAAAAGATAATAGTTTCATACAATTTAACTAAGATTACAAAGCCTATGATATAAATACAAATAGTGAAATTGAAGATAAATAGTTAGATCTGACATCATGGCAATGGTTCTAATTTCTCGACCAGATCACGGCCAACCATAGATTGAATTTCAATTTGACATTTCTTAAAATGTTAACCGCTAGGTTAAGTTACCTTCTCAATGCAATCAGAAAATTATGTATCAATGTATAATTTTCAAAATTTCAATTTCAATGAACAAAAATTGTCAACAAATAAAGGTATTATTTAACATAAATTAACAGGTGGTGCATTGTATTTCTTAAATGTTTTGATATAATCCCCTGATGAAAATTTTAGGTTAGTAAACTAACTATTGAGAGATTATAAAAGGTTCGTTCCTTCAACCGATTGTCGACCGATCGGCAATTAGTTAATGCATCGGTACATGAACGGTTTATTGCGCAACTCGATGCATGTACCAGTCGGTGGCTGCACCACCGATTCTACCCTGAAGCCGGTGATCGAAATTACCCTTCAGTAACTGGTTGCCAATCAATCACCGTGTCACTTAGAACACGAAACTGAACCGTTCACTAAACGGTTATTGTTTTGAAGGAACGCAATTTTTCTTGTGCGCAGGTACGCGACCGTTGTGTATCAGTTATCTAGGCTGAAGGAACGAACCTAAAGCTAATTGATATATTTGATTTCAGATCTTCTCAAGTTAAATATGTTTTTTTTATTTTATGCCATGTGCAAATGAAAATTGAAAAAGTATTAGTAATATATTGCTGTTTTATTCGATAAAGGTAATCTTTTAAATACATTTTAACATGTCGTCTAAAATATTAGCAGTCAGTCAAAAATGGTTAAATGTTCTCTTAACGAGATGTGATATGCTGCAAATATATTTTTACTTATTTATCTAACAATATATTACATTTATTATTTTGTTTATTTACATATATCTTATTATATGTAATTCTCGCAAACTGCACTATGACTGTCTAAATTTCATTTCGGGGTTTTGGCGTCTAAAAAGAACGAAATTGTGACAATAATTATGACAGCTGGTTTTGAAATTACAAGAGTTTCAATACAGGATGATTTGGTAACATACGTGAGGTTGAAACTAGTCTTGAAAAAAAATTCTACAAATTGATGTATAGAATCTTATAAGAATTTTATCGCTATTTAATATTTTTTTATGTAAAAATTGCTGCTTAGGCGATATTGGGATGGGTAAAAAGTTATGTGTTCTCATGTTCTTAATTGATTGAGATATAAGGCGTGGTATATTATAATTACACAGGTCGATTCCAGATATGTTAGAAACATTTTTTTCGTGGGTGGCACCCAAGCAGTTGCTTATATAGGGTGTTTAAAATATAGAGTAGAGTGGAATTATAACTAATAAAATAATTAAATAGGTAAGCACATTAGCGGTTGAATTTATAGGGTTCTTGAAATAGAGGGCGCAATAGCATTAGAGAGTTGAGTGCAATTATAGTTATAAAGGGTGGTTAGAAAAAATAATTTTCTAGGGTAGCCCATTAGCGGTTAAATTGTTATCATATTAAATTAAGAATTACGAATTTGAACACAAATAAAGTCCTATTAATGATATCTGAAAAAGAACTTCAATTTCGTTACTTATTTGTAGAAGCGAGATTTAAGACCGACAGAGAGGTTCCGAATCTGGATCCGTTCCGTGTAATTGTTGTTCTCCCTTAAGTCCTAAGATAGGATGTCACGATAAAATTTTCAGGGTACTTCACCTGCCAGAGATATTGACACAATTGGTCGAATTTGGACTAATGGGCGACAGCTAGTATATAATAAATGTAAAATTGTCAAAAATGCCAGAAATATCAAAAAAGAAAAAAATGTCAAAAATATCACAAATGTCAAAAATGCTACAAACGTCAAAAATGTCAGATACTGAAAGCGTCAAAAACTTCAAGAAGTCAAAATCTAAAAAACGTCAGGAATGTCAGAAATGTCTAAAGAGGCAAAAAATTCAAACCCGAATATCAGTTGTTCACAATCTCAAACACTTCAATAATATTTGATTTTAGATATTAAATCCAAAAAAAATACTTGCATTAGTGGTTGTTGTCGTATAATTCACTCATCAAAAGATGGTGTGTGTAAAAGTGGTTTAAAAAAAACTTAAAATATAGAGGATGTGAAAATTAGCAAATAAAAAAAAAATACAACACTCAAATACGCCGCTCTGTATAGTTTATGCGAAATCCAAGGAGAGAGGAGGTAAGCTAATCCACTATAAACAGATACGTAGCAGACACTCGTAGAAGCATTTCCCAAAATTTTTAACAATATAAGATTTCATATAAATCCAATTTAGCCGCCGTTGAACATTAGATGACATTTATTTGTTCTATCATAAATATGCATCCGTCAGATTGAAAATCCATTTTGTTCTTCAAACTATTTTTCATATTCGCAATAATAAATGAACTTCCCTAAAATCCATTTTCAATTTTCCGTCTGAAGTTTTTTCAAGTTTCAATCTATGCCTACCGAAATGGAATAAATCATCCTTTAACAATATTCTAAAGGAACGGAATACATTTTTAATAAGGTTTCACGAAGTCGGTTCAGAAGGTGATGAGCCGTCTGCGTGAATGATACTTCTCGACAGAAAATGGAAGAATAGGTGGTAATCGGTGATTGAAATGTCTTTGTTGAATGAGGGAAAAAGTTCGAGCATTTATTTGTATTCACGCTGACGTCTTGAAGACAATAGGATTTTCTAAACAAGTAAATAATTTTCAAGCCATTGAATCTTTGATATTTTAAATTAGTGATTTTTCTTTTGTAGTTTTTATTAATAGTTAGAATATAAAAAATAATCGTTATTTATTATTGGTATTGCATAAATATTAAGTCGAAGCTCAAGCCAGAACCATCTTGAAAATTTTCTTTAAGGAACTTTCTTTTTGGGAACGATTCCATCAATAATAGAGTACAAAGTTTCGTAAAAAATCTTGGGCATATTATCCAGAAAATGATGGGCAAATCAATAGTTTTGAAGTTATAAAGGAAAAACCAAAAAATTAGGCATTTTTCAGTTTATATTGTTTAAAAAAAGGAAAAGCGACTTTCGTGATGGATGTTGGGAATTATCACCTAAGAACTCTTCTCCAAAAGACGGCATTGGCGGCTAGCTGTAATTTGTACTTCCCAAAATAGCTTTTTGTTTGCTCTAATGGCGGGCAATTATACTATAATAAAACTGTAATTGTCTGTTTCTTTTTGTTTGTTTGTTTGTTCGGACATCACGTAAGAATTACTGAACTGATTTTGCTGATTATTTCTTTGTTGCAATGGTTTTACTTAACATCTGGTATGCAATTTCTCCCTACATTAACAGAAACTACTTCTATGATGTTATGTAACACTAAATTACTCTTTGGTTCCACCGCACGCACCAAATATTAGATATTTGCATTAGCTTAGCTAGTATTCAAACTTATATATCAAGCGTTATCTTACAGGGTTTTCCATATATATAATAGGTGCAAATAGCGATAGAATCACATGGGCTAAAAAAAGTAATATTCAGGGACCCATAAACCGCTGCAATGTGATTGAAATAAGGGGGCTGGAGAGTAAAATTAGTTTATATATATATATATATATATATATATATATATATATATATTATAATTGTCTTTTAAAATATCCAAATAAAATTTTCAATTGCTTCACAATTTTATATTTATTACTAGTTTTATATCTCAGGGTCTTTTTTGCTTGGGTTCAAATTTTCAAAAGTTAAACAAATAAATAAATTTTATACTTATATTTTTCTTTTATCTTACACTGATTTATCTCTCTCTTCAGATTCACTTACACTTCTTAAAAAAAAATTAAAATTCAATTTGCACTTTACTTTTGTTACTTTTAAATTTTAAATTACTGATAATCAAATTTCCAAAGTTTCAATTAAATTACAATTTATTTAAAATTTTCCACAATACAATATTTATATTAATTTTCTTCCAAAACAAAATAAATTTCCTCTTCACTTAACTATCAAATTATTTTACAAAACTGTTTATCATTCAGATACAACTATTATAATTATTCTAAATTTTGAAAAACTTTTATTATCACTGATTAACTAAACTTTTTTATGATTTTCTTTTAAACAATGTTTCAAAAACTCACTGTTGTTGTTTCCTTATTCTTTTCTTCTTATTGTTGACCTTTATTAAACTTCCAAATTTTAAAATATTTTACTGGTACAATTTACCACTCAATTGAATTTCTCGTGCTGGTTTGCAATTTGTTTTCTCCCAATATTTTTTTTATTTTAACTTTTTATACCATTAATACCATCATCTTCCTTTTCTCGACCATTTATAAAAATATTTTCAATTCACCTTTCCAAATAAATTTATTCTCTTTTTGACATGGAACACTAAATTTGTTTTATATTATAGGACATTGACTTCGTTGTCATGGAAACTGAATTTATGAGAACGAAATTTTTAAACCTATCTGCTCGAAGCTTGATGATCAAAGAGCATTTGGCACTGTCAGATTTCCTATTTATACAATTTGATTCTGCCACCTGCTATTTCCATTTCCGTTTATATTTATTTTATTAATTTCTAACTATTATCCTTTTAAATCATATCACAAAATCTCAACAAATTTCCACCTAAATTTCAACACCTTTTTTAATTTTATCCAAATCATTTAATTATATTAAAAAAAACATTGAGTTGACATTAGTCACCTGTTGGTCACCAGTCATTTAACAGGTAAAAATTGGATTTTATTAAAATATAGACTTTATATCTTTGAACTATTTACTTTTTTTATACTATGCTCTACGCTCCATCTATTACTATAAATTTCTTTACTGTTCCATCAAGTTTGGAAGACTTATAACGGTTTTTGTAATTTGACATTTCGATCTTCTGTTTACTAATGAATTTATGTATTTAAAATTTGTTTTTGATCTAATATATATTTTATTCAGTGTTCTCATGGCCTAATATGTGATCTATACATGTTCTACAAACTCTACTATGATTTTTAAAACTGAATTTAACCTTTTGATGTTCGACCTTATTATGAGTTTTTTTTTTCATATATTTCTTTATGTAAGTATTAATCTTTTATTAAAATTTGCATGATATAATATCTAACTTTATATGCCACCTTTTATCCTTTCAACAATTTGCTTTTGAAACATTTTTACATTGTTTGTATTTTTAATTTATCTTATAATATGATTCCTTATTTATTTACAAATACTTGTCACTTCATTTTTACAATTTTGATTCCTGCAATTTCCTTTTTTATATATGTATGCATTTTATTTACATTATCCCATTTATTTAACTTATTCAAATTGCTAAAGTTTTATATATTATTTCATGTTTGTTTAAATCCATAACATATATATATATATATATATATATATATATATATATATATATAATAGGGTGGTCATGAATAGTTGCAAATACGAAGTGTATATTGTTCGGCTCATAAATAGATAAATAGTTGCAAATACAATGTGGTTGAAATAAGGGTAGTATAGAATTATAGTTATACACGGAGGATAAAAAATCTAAGACAAAAATCAGTTTAGATATTTGGACTATGTTCCAGTTACTTAATTATGAATTGAGTTTAAAAAATGTGAGAGGCAGTTGATTATACAGTGTGTTTGAAATTTCAGATGGGGTGGAATTATAGTTTATAGGGAGGTTAAAAAATATTTTATATCCAAAAATAGTTGCTTATATAGGATGGTTGAAATATGTAAAGGAGTATAAAAATACAGTTATAAAGGTGGGTTTAAAAAATAATATAGAGATGTTATGAACTACAGGCTGATCCATATACAGGATGGTTGAAATATAGAGTGAAGTATACAGCGTGTACAAAAATGTTATTTTGAATGGCCCATATGTAGTTGCATATACAAGGATGTTGAAATATAAAGTGTAGTAGATTTAGAGTTATACAGAGTAGGCAAAGAATTGGTAGAAAAAAAAACTTTGTTTGATATAGCGTGGAGTAGAGTTATTGTTTATTATTGAAAAAATTTTATATTAGGTAGCGAATAAGCAACAGCATATACAGGATGGTTGTAATGCAGGTTGAAGTAGAGATAAATATACAAATTGATTAAAACAATGTTGAACAAAATGTGTTTTATAAGGTGTCCTACAAGTAGTTGCAGTTTTGGTAGATTATATTGAGAATTGATTGATTTATAGATATACAGGGTGGTACAAAAATGTTATACTGGGTGTCCGATAAATAGTTGCATGTACAATGTGGTTGAAATAGGGGGTGGAGTACAATTATAGTTAAACCGCTTACATAAAAATTGTTGTAATGAGCTGTTGTATATATGCAATATTTGAAATATGAGACGAAGTAAAAATACAGCTATACCGTGTGATTAAAAGAAAGTTAGAAAAACTTACATATAAGGGGTGGTACAAATTTAAGGTGGAGACAAATTATATTTTCCAGAGTGGTTAAAAAAATATCAGAAAAATGAGTATATATATACAGGGTGTAAACGGTTTGAGTGCAAAGATTTTGAAGAACAATACTTCAGGCAAAAACAAATCAAAAAGCTTTATAACATTTTCTAAAATAAACTATAGTTTTGCCAAAAAGAACACATAAAGTTAGATTTTATGTAGCCCTTGCTGCAGTGAATAATACAATTATTTCGATTTCAAAATGTCGGTAAATCTAAATATGTAAATACTCAATAGCTTATACATCTTTAATAGCCACATTAAAAATGAAAATTGATTATTTAAACTCGAAATATGCTTTTATAATTTAGTGCAAGTTTCTCCGAATAGATATGGCAACGTGGCATACAGACCAACTTATTTACTACATTTTTTACTTTAACGACGACTGAGAGTTACGATTGTTTTTTGCGATTTCGATTCTTGTAAATAAGAATAGATAAACGTTAAAGTGATTTGAATGATATCTATTTGATATAGACTTCGTGGTTTGCTTTCCATTTAATATATTTTTTAAATAAATAAAATCGGTTGTGATTAGTGTGTAAGTTCGAAAATTAAGAATAATGCGACAGTATTTATTTGTGATAAATAATAGCCGATTATACAATTAGGGAAAGACATGACATGATCTTAATTTATGGGGAAAGCAGACGTAATTGCAAAATAGCAAGAATGTTATACAGGGAAAAGTTTCCAAACAGACGCCGGCCCAATGCTATGACATTCGTAGCTGTTTCGCACAGGCTTCTGGAAACAGGTAGTGTAATACCACAAATAAACAATCGCGGACCACAGCGACATAATCGTATCTTAGCTGCTGAGGATCAAATACTAGACCTTATCGACATCAACCCTTATCGTAGCACATGGAGTATTGGAAGTGAGCTGCAAATTTTTTACACTGTTGTTCATAGAACATTACGGGAACAATTGCTCTATCCATATCACATGCAGCGGGTTCAAGGGCTTTCAATTGATGATTTTCAACCAAGACTCAATTTCTGTCGTTGGTTCCTCAGAAAACATCGACAATTTCCTAATTTTGTGAACAATATTTTAACAACAGATGAAGCAAGTTTTAATAGGAATGGTATAATAAATTTCCATAATACGCATTCGTGGTCTGAGGTAAATCCGCACGAAATACGCCAGTCAGTATTTCAACACCAATTCTCAGTTAACGTGTGGGCTGGAATAGTTGGTGAATACTTGGTTGGGCCATTTATACTGCCTGCACGTTTGACAGGTGAGAATTACCTTTATTTTTTGAAGAACACGCTACCAGATTTGTTAGATGAAGTGAACCTACAAACACGTTCCAATATGTGGTGCTTACATGATGGAGCACCTGCACCTGTCATCTAGTTGTCGACTTCTTAAATAGAACATTTCCCCGTCGTTGGATTGGTCGAAACATACATATACGTTGGTCAGCAAGATCTCCTGATCTCAGTCCTTTAGATTTCTACTTATGGGACACTTGAAAAGTAAGGTTTACACGACTCCAATTATTGACGAGAATGACCTTAGACAACGCATTTTTGACGCTGCTGACGAAACCCGAAATATTCCAGGATTTTTTTCTCGCATACGTGAAAATTAGATTAAACGGTGTCGTGCTTGTGTCGATAGTAATGGTGGGCATTTTGAACATTTGCTGTGAATAATCCATTGTTTCAACTCAGTATCATATGTATTTACCGAACTTTGTATAATTGCATAAAAGAAACCGCCAAATACAAATTCTAATTGCAATGCCTTGTATTAAAAACGTAAATATTTTCAACAAAATATTTCATACATTTTTATTTAATTCTAAGGTCAATATCATCAGTCAATACAAAAACACAGGTGTTTATTTTTTGTCGGCGTAGTCATTCCTTTATTATTCGCGCTAAGAGTGAATCTGTTTCGAACGCGAGCGACGTTGCCGGATTGACAATAATTTACTTAATATGTTTTAGGGATTTTCTTGGTTATTGAGGCCTACTGACCATAGTGGTATAAGAGTTTTTTGTTTAATTTGGTGTATACTACCTCTACCTAAAATATATGCACTCAAACTATTTACACCCTATATATATATATATATATATATATATATATATATATATATATAGCGAAATCCATTAGCAGTTTCATAGATAAGAGTTGAGTTATAGAGTGGAGCAGAGTTATAGTTCATTCTTTAAAAATGTTCTATTTGGTGCGTCCCAAATAGATGCATGGTTGAAATATTTTGTAGAGTAAAATTGTGGTTATGTAGGATGGTTCTAAACTGATAGAGAAATATGCTATAATGGTTGACTATTTGGCAGGACTATATATAGTATGGTTGTATATAGATGGAATTATAGTTATAGTTATAGAAGGCGGTGCAAATTTTTTTTTAATAATATTGTTACATAGTGTGGCCAATAAGCAGTTGTAGTTTAATATGTTGGGGATTGGTGTATTTATAGTTATACAGAGTGGAACAAAAAATGTTATGTTGGGTGGCGCATTAGTAGTTGTATATACAAGGTGGTTGAAAATAAAGGTGAAGTAGAATTATGGTTTTACAGGGTGAATCAGAAAATATTAACAAATTGTTATATAGGGTGTTTAACACAATATTAGTAAATAAATGGTGGTTAAAATATAGGTGGAGGGAAATTATACTTTATAAGGCGGTTCAAAAATTATCAGAAATAATTGTTTATATCGCAAACTGTAAACACTTGCATAGCTGAATTATAAGGTGGAGTAGAGTTATAGGGTAGGCATTAAAAAAATGTTTATTGACAAATAAACAGCAGCATATACAGGATGGTTGCACTAGGGGTGAAGTAGACTTACAGTTATACAAAGTGGTTCAAAAAAAACTTTAATGAAACTGTTATATGTGATGGCCCACAAGCACTTGCAATTTTGGTGAAATATATTTGGGAATGGGGAATTTATAACTATAAATTGTTTTGTGTAGGGTGGTTAAAAAAAAGTTGGAATTAATTATTATATAGGATAGCCCATGTTTCATAAGCTATTTTTTTGCAACGCATTGTGTATTCCATACACGGGTGAAACTGCGGGTAACTGCTAGTATTAACATAATTTGTGTATTCTACTACTATGCATTTTTGCACATTTCAATAAAAGCTTTTCCTAAAATATGGTAGTTATTCCCAAACAATTTATGAATAAAATCCAAAAACCCCTCTTTCTCGTCCTAATACATATTAGAATTGAATTCGGTCTATTGAAAAACAATTCTACAGTAATCGGGAATAAAAATGCGCTCCGTACGCCGCTCACCGCGAACTGTTCTCCAAGCACCACCGCAGTACACCGTCTTTACGGTGAACTGAACAATAGTGAAATGAGTCCAGGAACTATGTTTGCCTTGAGCGCATCTCTCGAACAATACACTCCGAGAATTCGTATTTGTGTTCCACTTCAGGGATACATCCAGTGAGATACCCCCGATATCATTTCCTTCCTAGGGAAAGCTGGAAAGAGTGGAATTGTTCTCGGTGGATGTTTACGGAATAATTTGGGTTCTTATTGCCAAGAATTCGCAATCGTATTCGTATTCAAGTGGTTACACAATTTGTTTTCGAATTTGTACTTTATGCAAAACCCACCTCAGGCACTCATGCTTAAGAGAGTCAAGGATGCGAAAAATGAGAGAGAAAATACTTTTGTGTTGGTGTTATTTTATATAACAGGTGTGTTGTGGAATCGCTGATTAGATCTCATTTGAATTTTAAATTGGGAACGATCGTTCCTTTTTCGGGGGGTGTTTTCTTTACTGTTTTGGAATTTAATGAGAGGAAATGTCGAGGAACTCACATTTTGAAGATTTGTTTTTATAAACAATGTACCGTATACGTTTAATTAACAAGTATAATTAAAAAAAACAAAAACATATGGGCTTTATTTATATTTTGTTTGATTTTGCCTTTTCTTCAGTATTATGCCAACATCCTTAAGAGTTTTTAAATAAGTCATTTTGTTACAAATCAAATTTTGGAACGCTTGCTGTTGACGGGTTCAACATCATCAGTACCAGAAATTTAACAAGGGACACAATAAATGACGTAATATTTCATTATTCTTGAGTAAAATTTTATTAACATTCTAATCACTTTCATTTGTTTATTAAGATTGGGAAGTAAATGCTGAATGTCCAATTTTTACCCCAACTATTTTATAGCTTTTTCTCTCTCTAATTGTTATTATATTGACTCCTGAACTGAAATATAAACGAAAATAGTAGATTGTCTTCTAAACGTTGTTTGTGGCATATTCTTGATTACTTTTATTTTTTTTGGGCAATAACACCACAATCGAAATAAAACGACGTATATTGAAGGAAAACCAAACGTTTCAAAGTCTATTGTGACTTCGTTGTCATATAATATAAATAAATATAAATCCATATAATAAATATAAATCCATTGAAAACGAAGTCAGAATAGACTTTGAAACGTTTGGTTTTCCTTCAATATAAGTCGGTTTTTTTCGATTGTGGTGTTATTGCCCAAAAAAACATAAAAGAAAATCGTAGCATTAAAACTATAAATTAAATGAACATTCATACATATTACAGGGTGTACATAGTTGAGTGCATATATTTTAGGTGGAACAGAAACACTTAGACACTATGTTCTATAAGTCTTAATAACCAAGAACTTCCCAAATACATTTTAAGTAAATCACTGCTAAAGCGGCAATTGCAATTGCCAAACCTACCTCATGACGATAAAAGTTTATTAAGTGGATACTATCGTAGGTTTTTGATAAATTTCATTTACAATGAGGAAAAATCATTGAAACAATTTTGTAGGAAACTCCTCTACAAACAACAACTTCTTCATTTTTTTCTCAAGTTCATATTTATCAAAACAGATATTCTCAATAATGAATGAATCAATATAAACGACCAGTCTATTGAGAATATCTTGATAAATATGAACTATAGAAAAAAGTAATAATGAGACCGTTTTTATAGAGAATTTATTTTCCTACAAAACTGTTTCCATGGTTCTTTGTCAAGGCCAAATTCTGCAAGAGATATTTAACAAAACTACGTTTTTAACCAAAAATCAACTTAAGTCGTCCAAATGCACGTGTTGTTTTGAATAAAAATACCTATTTCCTAGTTTTATCTCATCAAAATGAAGCTTTTTAGGGGACGCCTCAAGATATATACATTTTAAACAGTCTAGTGTGTATATAAAACGGCAAAAGAAAGTAATGTAATATCATGAATAAATAGCATTATTATTTAAAATTATATGGAAAAACAACTATTTTATCAAAGTAAATTGATATTTGTATACTGAATAAATATTAAAATCGTACTTTTGATCATGAGTTACTAGTGGTAATACGAATTTCTTAAGACCCTGTAGATTCTCGTTACATGAGACTGTACAAGAGCAGTAAGGTTGATCTCCTAACTGACCTATTGACAATACTGATTGGCTATAATTGAGTTAACGCAGAGATTTAATAGTACACTTTAAGTGAATAATCTCATTTAGTCATGTTGTAGTTCCACTTAAAGCTTAACTATTTGTTTGTTCTATGAGACCATTAACATTCAATGGGCTATAAATAATTTACGTTAATATTGTGTGTTAATAAAATTAGACTGCTACAAAACTATTGTAGAAATAAAAATTTCAAACAATATTAATATAAGGAAAAAAATAAATGAATTACTCAAATATAGTTCGATCTGTTTATAGGTATTTTTTGTCTTTACTCTTTTCTATAGTATATAAGTGTTTAGAATTTGTAATGGATGTAATTCTATCAAGGCAAATTCAAAGTAATTGCCGCCCTACTGGTTGTTCTTTACAGAATCTCTTCCAAAGAGATGTTCTGAAAGAACAAAATATCTACTATATGATCAACCGGAATTCTTGTGTACAAATAAGTGTACTGTGTATAAGCAATAATCTAGTCGAGAAGTGAATTTCCTGAAAAAATAGTTCTAGTAGTTTTAAAAATATAGGGTTTGGTTTATTCGATTCAGAATTTAATTCTGAAAATGTGTAATTTTTGATTTTTTGTCATTAAAAATTTCAATTGTTATTAATAAAAAACGAAGAGAAAAAATGTGTTCTCGGGTTTTTTCCCAATAACTATGAAACTATTACAAATTGCTTCAATATTAAAAAGATCCTAAAAGAGGAGAAAATTTGATAACAATAAGTCGCTATCCCCGGAGTTCTAGCTCCATTATTTATAATTTTAATTCCACGTTGAAAATAGCGTTCCGCCCGGCCGTTCCAGTGCTGTCGCCTCGCCATCGAGCAAAGTATGCCTTACAAAATAATTTTTTTATAATATTTAATAAAATTTAAAAATCTGAATAAATTATAGTCTTATCTAGACAGTTGAAGGAATATAATCACGATATAAAAATATTTTTAAGTTAATTTTTGTTAAAGTTATTCAACTGTTAATTAACTAATTTTTCCTGTACTTCAGTTAACATTAAATCTCTTCTAAAAGTAATGTACTTAAAAATATTTATCCTTTGGGAGCCTTTTTCTATTTATGTAATAAACAAGATTCCGTTGTAAAAGTTAACTAAAGTTTATCATTTGTTTATAATGAGTTTTCAAACTTAACAAAAAATGAAAAATGGGGAAAATGTTATTACATTTTTTTTTCTTCAAATTTTTCATTATAACTGTTTTTTTTTAATTTTTACCATTATATTGTCCCGGGAAAATGATGATTTTAAAAATATATATATTTTTAAATCATCATTTTACCGGGACAACAAAATGGCATTTTTTAATATTAGACTTTTAATTATTAAAAATTTATAAACAAATTACGTTAAAAAGATGTAAGTTAAACTTCTGAAGGTAATAAATAGATGCAAAAACAGTTAAAATGAAAAATTTGAAAAAAAAATTTAAATAACATTTTCCAGATTTTTCATTTTTTGTTAAGTTTGAAAGATCATTATAAACAAATGAAAAACTTTAGTTTACTTTTCCCAGTTTCGAATCTGAAGCCGCAACTGAGGAAGGTTGCTGGTAAGAAACCATTTCTATATTGCTACAACTTTTCTGTGGGTTCAATACAATGTCTTTATTCGCTTTTAAATAAATCACAATTATCCATATATTTACATCAACAACAATGAATCATACCCAAAAAGATGATGTTTACGATGCTATCTACCGAACTTGTTTTCTCTTAGCCGTCATCCGCCTTCATAACCTCATAGTTGTTCTCTAGATGTTTCTACGGCTACTTTTGGTACGCTAATGTGTATAATTTCTAATTCTGGCATGGATTCTAAATTGTTTTTATCATTAATCGTATTTTTGGGAATATGGGTATACAGGGTGATTTAAACAATAGAAAAATAGAAACAGTCAATAGGGTGGAGAGACAAATAATTTATATTAGGGGACCAATACACAGAAAGACATACATGGTGGTCCATATAGTCATAAAGATCCTTTCAAATTGGAAGAATTTGAAAGGGAGATCTTCAGAATTTTATGTGGCGTTCCTTTCAAATTGGAATATATGATCTTTAGAAATTTCTGTGCTACCCTGTATATTACAAATAAAATTCTCTTAGTTACGTCAAAAATCAAATAATACACATTGTCAAATATTTTAATTTACATCTTAGAATTGTGCCTTTTTAATCCGTAGTTTCTTAACCATTGACAACGGGGTCTGATCTAGACCCCGAAAGGTTTGGATTATATAGCAATTTTCTTTAAACTGTGGTGTTATTTCCCAAGAAGCACTTAAACAATGTAGATTGTGTATGTTTAATAAACTAATAAGCCTATAAGTCCACAATATTGCGGTCTCCTTTAGTTCTGTGCTACTTTCGATACTTTTGGAATTTTCTTTCTTTGCCAACATTCATTGTATCTAATAGTCTTAGATGAAGCAGTATTTCCATAGTTCTGTATACACACCGTCAGATCGGGTAGCTTTCCTACTTTGGTACTGCCTGTAATACTTCTAATACTAGTGGACTAACTCCTGTTTTTCTTTTTCGTTAATTTCTTCGTCGTAGATTTAATCTTTGTTTGTCCATAGATTTTTATAAAGTTCAATCAAAACAATTTAATTGCTGCTAAATATATTTTATTTTGCTTTTTAATTAAGTTACCAGATTTAAAAATCTTTAAATCCATAAATTACTTAAATATCTCTAGAGCTGTTTTCGAGATCCGATGACATATAATTACTTGAAATATGCATTTTTTCTTCCAAACAGATTATTTTCTAATTGTATAATTTGTCACCTAGTGTTCGTGAAATATTACGTAACAATTAACACATCAGTCTTCCGAACCCGTTTGTCGAAATGGAGAGTGTGATTAAATGCTTCCAGTTCTATTCTTTCCTAATTGTCCTACATCGATCAGCTAAAGAATCGCTTCCAATAATCCGAAATTGCCTTACGTGTCGAATGACGTCATAATGTCCGTACACACAAACAAAAAACTCAAGACCCGAAAATTTAGGGCGAGATATTGATTGATTTCGGGCACCCGCATTATTACGTTACATACATTTTTCTTTTATAAATAGGTATCGACAGCTTCGGAAGTGTTGGAGTGAAAACTTTGGTGTCGAAATTGGTAGTGTTCTAAATTTAGTTAGCAAGACGACTTTGATTGTATTTCTATTGACAGGAATAAACGGATAAAGTTGAGTATATCAATGACCTGAATAGTGCAAGATAATGTCAAGTATTCCAACCAAAATAAATTATAAATTGCGCACATAAATCTTTAACTTTAATGGACCGTATTGATGTAGTCAACATCTTTAGATGATTTAACCAGATCTGATCCCCGATAACAATTAGAGTAAAACAAATAAAAAACATAACCGATTTCAAAATAGAATTAAAAATCGAAAATAATTAACCTATAACTACAGTTGTTTCCTGAATATATAAAAAAATAGATGAATATGGTAGTGAAATGCAAAAAAATTGCATTTGTTTCGACCGAAACGGCACTACTTTGACCTTGAAATACCCATACAACTGAATTATATGTGTTATGAAACACAACCAAATTTCCTTTTCATTCTAATAATAATCCCAATTCTCTGTTTACGATATTTTGAATTCGAAAGTCAGAAGTCAGAATACCAGAAAAAACGGGAAGGCTATCAGGTGTGGTTACCAGTTTACAACTTGCCATTACATTTTTGTGCTGCCTAAGTTCAAATTATGAAGTAAACATTTTACATTAACACTTCTGAATTATATTCGAGTTTAAAGTAAATCCCTATTTTTAACCGACTTCCAAAAAGGAGGAGGTTATCAATTCGACGCGTATTTTTTTTGTATGTATGTGTTACCTACATGATTTCTTCTCCTGTGGTGAACAGTTTTGAATGAATATGGTCTTGTTTTATAGAGTTTATATCCGGATTAGTGAAACCTCAAATTTGGGAAAAGAATTCTATTTATAAAGTGATGAAATTAGTGAATGAATACATGTGTGCATGAAAAATCCACCAATATCCCTAATATAATGATCGATTTTTCAAAAACTCCTTATGGATGTGTATAGTTTTTTAACATTTAATCTATTGAGGAAGATCCTTAGGTGATCTCATATACTTTTCTGTGACGTGCAACTTGCAGTTTTGCAGAAAATCGCGAAAATTTCCAATATTCTTAATAAAAATTTCATCGAAGTGACGTAACGGACATTTCCTCATAAATATTTTAACCAACGTAATAGTGCGGGAATTATGGACACTGGAAGTTTTAAAGGCAAATTTGAAAATGTTCTATGTACATCTCAAGCATATAGGTAGTAAAGCATAATATTTTCGGCGGTGCTTTTGGTGTGACATTCTCCCGGCTTAATAGAAAATTCAGTGACAACACATGTCAAACTCTAAACTGCAATTTGGCGCGTTTATACACAGGGTGTTTAGCTATAGCAAACAAAGTCAGTAAAAAGTAAAGTGGTAGGAGTTGCATTTATATGATGATTGAAATATAGAACGGAGTAGAATGACAGTGGTCCACAGGCAGCCGTATATACAGGATAGTTGGAATATAGGGTGGAGTGGACGTTTGGTGGTATAAAAATGTTGGAAAAAATCTGAAATTAAAATTATATAGGGTGATTAAAAAAGTTATATGATGTGGACGTAAACAAATCATATACAGGACGGTTGAAATATATGCTGGAGTTCAATTATATTTATACAGTGTGATTAAAAAATTATTTATTTCATAGCCCATAAGAAGTTACATAAAGTGTGGAAAGGAATTAATGTTACACAGGGCGATGTTACAAAATGTTAAAAATTTAATAATTTATGGGGTAGCCCACAAGGAGCTATATAAAATGGTTGAATATAGGACGGATTTGCCTCCGTAAATATGAGATGGATTCTACTCCGTCCTATAATTTATAGAAGGCAGCTAACAAATTTATGCTTGTCCGTAGGCAGTCGTATGTACAGGATGGTTGGTACATTGGATGGAGTGGAATTATCTATAGTTATATAGGGTTGTTATGAAAAGTTGATAAACGGTTACATAGCGTGGTCCATAAGGCATAAATATATTTTGGGCTTATTTAGTCAATGCATTTTGTTGGTAAACATTTACCTGTCAATTTAAATGAAAATGTATCATTGTGTAATGTTGGGGCTTTAGATGTTACCTGATCCTGTCTATTAAGGTTACACATATAGAATAAAAAATAAAGAATGAAGAATACCTGACTTCAAAAAAATTAAAAAGTTGAAAATAAAACATTTAAAAATATATATAACCGACTTCCACCTATAACTAAAAAGCTGAAAATAATATACAACTCTATCAAATAAATAAAACATTCAATGTTGTTAGCTACCAACCCAGAAAGTAAAAAATATAAACATTTAAAGTTGCTTATTCTGTACAGATTAATTACCAATCTAGTATATTTTTGAAGTCGGTGCCAAGCAACAATTAAGTTTAATGAAGTAGTAGATAAGTATGCAATGCAGGATTTTAGATTTGCTTGGCACCTACTTCAAAAATATACTAGATTGGTAGGTAATTAATTTGTACAGAATAAGCATCTTTTAATGTTTACATTTTTTACTTTCTGGGTAGGTACCTAACAACATTGAATGTGTTATTTACTTGCTAGAGTTGTATTTTGTTATAATTATTTTCAGCTCCTTAGTTATAGGTGGAAGTCGGTTATATATATTTTTTAAAATGTTTTATCTTTATGTCTATTTTTACATTACATAGCTTCGAACTTTAGAGCACATACTTCTGATTGTAGGTCGCAGTGCACATAAATAACGGACCTTAGAACATATACTTCATAGCACCATAGCAAAAAATAGGCTTTTGTTGTACTAGGAATCGTCAAAAATATTTTGACTTTGAAAAGTGAAAACTTCTCCATGCAGGTTTGCCTAAAAAGGGTAACTTTCTACTTTCTGTATTTTGCTTCCTATTTTTGGTTTTTTGAGTTATTTATAATTTGATTACTTAAGTTTAGTTTAGGTGATTTTATGTATTTACTAAGTCGTTTATGTGTTTACATTTAAAAAAATAGTTGATTAACAAACATGTTTCCAACTAACCTAGGTAGGCATTAATGAATAAACTATGAATAAACTTAAAAAAATGATTTTCAATAGCAGCAAGACCTTAAGGAGCATACCCTGTGAAAGTGGCAATCTCTACATTGGGAAGACTAAGCGACCACTAGACACCAGGGTTAAGGAGCTACTCATAGGGGAGAGCTGACAAAGTCTGGTTAATTATTCACGCGATAACTGGGACCAGGCAGGGTAATTCACAAGAAAGAGCACTAATATAAATGAAAATTAAAAGAGACAGCACACATAATCTTGACCCAGAAGTTTGAAGACCCCTTCCTCAGCCATTGCCGTTACGAACTATCGACAATTAACCACCAGCTACGCCGGGGCTAATTGGACAAATAAGGGATTAAGGGATCAAATGAATATGACCCGCGGCGCATGACCGGTTAAGCGTATAAATGCCACCTGATGAAATAGCAGCTTCAAAGCTATCAACAACGAATTCTACCAGGAGTGAAAAAAAAAACAGGGAACGTCCACAACGTAAGAACACAGAAGCATATGAAAAAAAGAGAAACGAACGTGTAAAAAAAAGGGATTCCCTGAAATTCTTGTGGTTCATCTCTACTGTATACCATATTATTAGAAATTTCATGTTTTAACTGGACTCTTATGCAAAGGTTTTTTTCTTCAAGTTAACAAAAATACCTTGAAGTATAGCCTACACATCAAACAAAAATTTAATGCGTTTTAAAAAATCTAATCATGCCAATCATTTATTTAAAGTAGGTAAATAACATTTTTTTCAGATTTTACTCTTTTGATGGACTCACCTAGAAACGACATGTCGTCTTGACAAATATTATTGACATCATTGTACGAGGGCTGCCTTTAATATTTTGGGATTAGAGAACAAAAACGAATATTAATCATCGAAAATCGCTTTATTGTTTTCAAAATATTCCCCATGAAGTTCTATACACATTTGCATGCGTTTGAACCAACTTTTTCCACTCTGATTGAGCTATCTCCAAAACATGCATTCTAAACGCAGCAACCGCTTCTTCAGGTGTCGAAAAACGTTGACCTCTCAGTTTGTTTTTAGGTACGGGAACAAAAAGAAGTCATTGGTGACAGTCAGGACTATACGGCGGATGACTCATCAAATCGATGTTTTGAGTGGTCAAAAATGCAGTTGTTTGAGCCGATGTGTGAGAACTCGCATTGTCGTGGTGAAGAGTGATCCGTCTTCGGCGGTTGGTTTTCCCCATTTCTTGGAAGACAACTGGCAAACAAATAGTTGTGTACCACTCAGAATTGACTGTTCTGCGTCGTTCTAGTGGTACGGTTGCAACATGTCCAGTTTTTCCGAAAAAACAGCCGATCATTTGCTTGGATGTGATTCGTGCGCGAACAACTTTTGTTGGATTCGGCTCATCTTGAAACACCCATACAGTAGACTGCTGTTTACTTTAGGGCTCATACGCGTAAATCCACAATTCATCACCTGTCACTATGTCATAAACGTGTTTTGAAGCACCGCGATCGTATTTTTTGAGCTTTTCTTTCGACCAATCGACACGAGCCTTTTTTTGAACGATTAACAAATTGTGTGGGATCCAAAGCGAACAATTTTTTTGACATTCAAATGTTTATGCAATATTGAATGTATGCTGGTCCCACTAATGTGTAAGGTTGACTCAATCTCACGATAGGTCACAATGACGATCTTGCAATATCAGTTCGCGCACAGCATCAATGATTTCCGGAACAACAACTGTTTTTGGTCGAACTTCACGAAATTCGTCTTGGAGTGAACTACGACCTCGATTGAATTCACCATACCATCGACTGATGGAGTTTCATCGCCAAAAATTAAATTAAGTTCATCCATGCACTTTTGTTGACAATCCACGGCGAAAGTGGTAAAAAATAATCGCACGAAAATGTTCATGATTTAATTCCATTTTTTGGTCGTGATGAATCCTTTAAGTTACTGTAAACAACACATAGCGCTCGTATGTCAAAACTCAAAAATGTCAAACTTTGCGATAGAGCTGTCAGTTGTCAGATTGCAACACTAGGGTTGTCTAATCCCGAAATATAAAAGGCAGCCCTCGTATTAATATTTTGGTTTTTGAAACTATTTCAACATTGTTGATGTTTTGTATCATTCCCAACATTGCAAGTTCGCAGATCAATATTTAGAACTTAAGTCTACTCCAATATCATCGCATTCAAAAATAAAATATTCATAGCTAACACTCGCTTTCGCTGCAAATTAGGAGCATATCGACACTTTTTTCTCGGATCCTTTTGGGACCATCAATTTTGTTTTTCGACGAGCCCTTACCCCCATTTGGATTAATCATTCATAATTTGAAGAAAAGTATATGTCTTCGCCTTTCCTTATGTGTGGCATCCGTACCCTTCTTGTTTGCTTATGTCTTTTACGTATATACCGTTGCCTCTGAAATCAGTGGAATTATTAAAATTCTATTTCGGTGAAGGTACAGCAACACCGTGCGGATTCGCACCACTTTCATTCAAAATTCAAGACCCCTTGCGGAAAGTGATCCCATATTTGAAAGCTTATATACGGAAAGGGGATGTGTCAGAAAAATCAGAATTTCTCTGTGGGATTTTATTGAGGATGGAAGAAATTTTACTGCTACGGAATATAATTTTTTTTGTAACATAAAGGAGAGAAAAAAACTCAAATATCATTCTCTGTAGCGTTTGTAACACCAAAGAAATTCTTGAAAATGTGTTACATAACTCGTAACAACTATAACTGCCATTCTACTAAAATTGCAAGTAAGAAATATAGTATGTAAATATTAAGTAAGTTCTGAATGATTGGGGAGATAAATAACTGTCTTATTTGCTCATTTTATCTCCTCACAACGATATTTGAAAAACAGATCCTCTTCTTAGAGTACCATATAGGTTCCTACGTAGGTAGAATAAGTCGTTGAAAGTGATACGTATTTATTTCCCAGGTAATCAATTTTTGTTGTTTTGATTGTATCGAAGTTGTCGATCTGTTATTTCAGCTCTTTCGACACTTCTTCATATCTTACATGATCAAACCTGGATATGTTGAGCAATCGTCGTAGGATCCACATTCCGAACGCTTCGATTTTGTTTATTGTAGTTGTTTTTAAGGTCTACGTCTTCGTTCCATACAACAGGTCTGACCAGACATAGCATCTTACCATTCTATATCTGAGGCAGAGGTTTAAGTACCTACGTGTCTGTAAGAATTTTTTTATAGTTTTAGGAAGGTTATACATTCCTCTTCAATTCTGCATTTTATTTCTTTGTCTGGGTCCACGCACCCCAAATATTTCACTTGCGTTACTTTCGATGTTATTTCCATTATGTGTATGCGAGTGTTTCCAATACTACTAATTACTATACTACTATATCGTGCACATTAAAATTTACATAATTGCCTTTTTTATACCGATGAGCCCAATTTTTTAGGAAACGGATGTAATGCAAGAAACAATAACATTTGAGATGAAGGAAATCCTCACCCTATTTGAGCTCTGGGATTTCTTTTAGAGAAAAGTGTATAGGCTGGCATGGACACAATAATTGACACAATAATTGAGAAATCTTGTTTTGGTATTTGTTTCAAATTTGGAAACGTCCATACCCTTATAGAAATTCACTTTAGTCAAAATCTTCAAAACTTTGTGCTTTAATGAAAAACAGTTGTAAATTGTCATGATCTTAAGATAGAAGTTAAAATTCTCTGATATAATTAATACCTAGCAGTATACCGATTGATAAATATCAAGAGTCCTGAGTCCCCACTTCTAGGGATTTGTCAGTTCGTCTATTGTAGACCCTTGAATTTACGACTGAGGTGTTAGAAATGTCAAGTGTGAACACGGCATTGTGATATTTGGCGGGCTTTTGACTTTTACTACAGTTTTAATTCTTAGTAATCATTCATTATTCTATATACGCCTTTTTAGTGTATATAATACTGTCTTTTTAAAGACAGCACAATGTCATTTTCTTTTATTGTAATAGCACATTTTCGTAGTGCTGTTTTGAACAGATTATTACAAAATATCCTCATGGAGAAATTTCTATTGAACTGTTTGGAAAACACTGAAAACACCTAAATAGAATTGGGAGTGTACCAAAACGTAAACCTGAAAAGGCAGCAACGGTATTAACACAAGATGTCAATTATGTACAGGACAGAATTGAAAATAGTCCGAATAAGTCTATAAGAAAATTAGCAGCTCAAGCAGGTAAGAATAGTAGTTGTTTCTTCAATTAATGTTTCATTCATTCATGTCACTCAAACTGACAGGTATACCTGTATGTAAGAGTAGTTACATTTTAACTTTAACCTAAGTTAAAAATCTTATTACTGTACTGATTGATTTATTATATTTACTGGAATTTACTTTTAATAACAAATATATAGAAACACACTCTTTCAGTTCTATCTTTTATCCCTCTTGATATGTTTATTATTTATTTGCAACATTTTAAGAAAGTTCCCTTCAACACAATAAAGGCAGACAATGCTGTTTCTACACTTTCAAGGAGTGTGACCATAAATACAACTTACTTTAATGTCATTTATTAAGCCTGCGCAACTATAATTACATATATCATATTCAACTGGTAACTGTAATTGTGTTTTTTTAATTCTTCCAGTTCAATGTTTATTTGTTTGGATCATTTTATTTATAGTTTTTGTATAATATAATAGTATGAAGTAGTATAATAGTATGAATAACAGTATACAGCAACGATTAAATTAAAGGTGTACCTGAGAGTAAGACAGGTTACAATTTAAGCTAAAAATGACAATACCAAATTAAATTTATATATCAACATATTTCCAAAAAATGCAGTAACCAATTATATTTGTAATATGTATTAAAATTTGTTCTTAATTACAAATCTACTAATTCTTTTAGTTCTGTCGTTGTCCCTTTTTATTTTGATCTCTATTATCACACTTGCAACAGTTTACAAAATTGTTTTCTTCTCATCAGTATACTCTAAGAAACCTCCAGCAATAACAATAAAGACAGGCTCCTACACTTGTTAGAAATATGACCATAACCACAATTCTTGCAATAATTTGTATTACAATTCTCAATATTTTTGCACCAACTACATCCATTGTCTATATTTAGGAATAAGTTACTTCACAATTATCAATGATTCCTATCCTAAATGCCATTAATTAAATGTACATTTGATATTTATCATTCTCAATTCGGATAACCCTTATTCTAGTTTAATGTAGCATTTATTATTTGCACATTTTGAGAGTTTAGTTTTTGCAAATTATTAAGATCAAATTGTCCATTATGGTGATTATCAGTTGATGTAAACTTCTTTCTCAAACATAATTTGCTAGATTTCATTTAATAGTAGACTATTGTTTGTTGTTCAATATTAGGATTCCTAGACGCTCTCTAGTATCAAAGTCAATCTGTTGATTTACTCCAAGTTCATACTCTTTATTTTTACATAATAAAACTTTATTCTCTTTAATTAACTTCTTAATTAAGAGACAAAGTCCATTTCCTTTGTTGAATTTTCTGCAATGTTTGAGGTTATGACTTATGTCAACTCGAACTGACACAAAGTTTTCAAAGCATTCAAATGTCATAATTAACAAATTATCAATTGTGCCAACGCATTATTCTGTGTCTTTATTTGCAATACCAACTGCTTATTGTTGCAATAAGAATTTATGTATTGCCACCTCAGGATACTTCAGATTAATCACCCGGTATAAACACCGCACAAACATTTGTTACATCTAATGTTCTCACAAGTATGAAATGTTTGTAATGGTTCCCGAATATATCTTGTATGTTGGTATGTCTTTAAAAAGGCACCATTTTGACGTACCTATTAGGAAAATGGATGTCACTCTGTAAGCATGGTTACTGCTGCTGTACAATACAGTTGAAGTTTGATTCTAGAGCCTTTTATAAGTAACATTAATTAATAAATTTTATATTTTCAAAATTAAGTTTCAATGCCGAAAAAGTTAATAATAAATGTGAGCCTGAAGTCGTCTAAAATTGGAAAGTTTTGACAAAAGCGTAAAAGTACACTACAACGTATTCAATAAGATAAACATTTAGCTATTCCTTATCCAGCTCTGGAATCACATCTGCACTTGCATCACGTTGAAATTTCCAAACTTGCCAAAAGGGAAATGCAAAATCACATTCCGTTTTACGGTATTCCGAACGGCGAAATGTTTTCCTACCATTTCCTTACGCCGAAACCCGTTATTTTCCCCTGCGGAATAAAAGGAAAATCATTTTGTACGTATCCTTCCTCTGTTGCTCTAGCGTCGTCCTCGTAATGAAAATAACGGTTAAAAAGAGGCTGGAAACGTGTAATGGTTTGTTATTGTGTTAGGCTTAAAAAGCAAACAAAAATGCGCGATAATAAATTCTCGAGAACGCTTAAATTACGGTTAAATATTTTTACACTGAAAAGGCATTCGAAAAGGTGTTCGGAAGTGCCATTGATTCATTAGATATGGCAAAGAATGAAATAAGGATGTCATCAAAATAACGTTTGTGTTTTCAATGAGTTTTTGGTGTCGTTGGGATAAGCGCTTTTGATGGATTTGCTTTCCATAGCGTGAAGTTTTTGCCACTATTTTTAGATGAAATTAAATCATCGTTCAAGGGATAAATGAACAAACATATTTTAAAGAGCCAAATTTTAATTTTGGTGAATACTGAAATATAGAATTCTCAAAATTGCCACATGTTATGTAACCGATTTGATTTTTAAACTCACTGTGTGTAAAATTACTGGATCTCTCAAAAAGATTATACGAAATATTGGAGTTGCCATTTAAAAAAATTGTTTATGATGTCATACAGACCACTTTAGTGACGTCATGAGAAATCTATTTATGTTCAAATTTGTGCATTATTAAATTAAGATTGAGGTGTCTCAGTTTTTTTCTCTGCTTTTATCTCCATAGATTTTATTTGATAGATTCCATATTTTAAGTGCACACTGTATATTAAAAACAGTATTACAATAACAGGGCTAAAAAATAAGTTTGTGTTTTGTTTAATTATATATGTTTTTGTGAGAACGTATTACTTCATAGAAAAATGAAATATACTACTAAATTTATTTTATCTTTTTGGATATCCCTAAAAATATATTTACAAATTGAAAAACATTATCAGAAAGAGCCATTTTATTTGATGTATTAGATGATACGTCATTCGAACTTAATATTAGGACTTTCATGTTTTATACTATACTGTTCTAATAGTTAATATCAGTATTTTTTCGCAAAATGAATTTCGACTTTCAGATTTTCCTGAAACTCCTGAATGTCGGAATTTATTTCGCGATAAAATATTAGTTATCAGTTGTATGTACTATATACATAAATAATTATTATAAATTTCAAAAAGTGAATGTAGTTAATATCAAATTAAAATATTTAGAAATAATATTTTTTACTTTCTGGATTATAACAAGATATTTAATACCGCAGAAACGAAATTAAAAAAAAAACTCTCATCTCTAAAGGTTTAATGTTGCATTTATGATGATAATCAAAAAATAGTTTTTTAAAATAGACTATTAACATTTCAAAATTTATACTATAATTTATTACATATTTCCAGTGATGGATTGCGAATAAATTAAATCCCCTACGCTGTTTGGTATATATAAAAGATATATTGCATGATTAAGTATGTTCAGAATATTTGCTTAATTTTTAGATTATTTAATCGCCATAAAACGTTTTAGAGCAAACCTCAAGAGTGACAAGTGTAGCAGACCTGTCTTTTATTAAAACATTTCTCTTAGATTATTTTAAGCTTAAAGGGGGTTGAGAACTACGTCTAATCTAATCTCAAATGCTTGTAATTCTGATATCTTAAATAGTTAAATTTTAAAAATAATTATTTAATTCAAAACAAAATTATCCCCCCCCCTTTAAATGTTTTTTTAATTTAACAACCTTTTGAAATACTTTACTGGTAAATGTAGATATAAACAAAAATTTATACTCTAAAACCAAACCTTTATTTTTACACTAAATGCCAAAACTGTTTGCTTTGGTTATCTCCATGATAATAACAGCTCTGCGGTTGAAAGGGCCTTAAGTGTAAAAATAAAGGTTTGGTGTTAGGGTCCACCTTAGTGTTTATACATCTGTGATACACCAAAGGTTCCTCAGTTTTCCCATTATTGGTAAAGTACATTTTTAATAATGATTTTGGTCCAAAAAAGATATTCAACAATTTATATTTATTTACACTCAAGTTTTTTTTCTTGAGGTATCCATTTTGTAATTTGAGTATTCTTTAGTGTTTCTAAAGAAAGCTCCACTTTTTTACAGCTTCCATAACAATACTGTTCAAATGATTCTCCATGTTGGCAATTTGTTTGTTGGGGTCAAAAGCTAATGTTGGAGGAACACTGATGTTATTTGAAATTAATATCTAAATTATATAATACAATACAACGAGGCTACGAAACAAAATTTAGTTATAGAAATAAAGTGTAAACAAAGGACATTTTTTAATTCTATCTAAATGATATTTCCTATGACATTTTTCTCTAAGAGTCTTTGAACGTATCTTATGAAAAATACAGCTTGTCTAATATTTGGCAATAAAATATAAGTCTAATGTATGTTATCCGGTTTTGTAAAATCCCTGTACGTCAGTTTAACACTAATGTATTTTAAATTTCGTTAATGGACCGGAAATGGGATCCTACGTATTATCAAAAAGATCAACCGCGCTACCCTTATATATCCAGCCAATAATACCGCCATAAATATTCATGGAACATCAACTGAAGAGGCCAAAGACTAAAAGGGCTAAACAGCACCAAACTAATTCGTCTGTATCCCGCAACCAGCCTAACCTAATAGATATTATATTTATCATGCAAATCTGATAACTACCTCCATGGAAGCAATTAAAATTATAGATGAGGTGGTTGGTTAGAGGGTCGAAAAATAAACAAAATTCAATAACCATAATGAAGAATATTTAAGTAAATAACTTTTGTTATTCGGTGATACTGCATAATAAAAAAATTGCAGTTTAACGAGATAAATGATGTTATAATAACATACCATCAACGTATTTATCCTAACGTTTTACTAATTGGAAAAAGATATATGAAATGAAAAGTTTGTTTAGCTCCAAACAAGTATTCATGTATGTAACTAAAAAAGAAATATTCTTATCTAGTTCGAACGGCTTATACAAATTATTGTGTGCATCAATAAAACAGTTTTCGCAGATTATAATTGCCTCTCAAATAATCCCTTTGTATTAAACAAGCTGAGTATATTACTACTATTAAATTTTGCTTATTGTAAATAATATACAATATGCTTCCTCAATCATCTATTCTACTGTTGCGAAGTATTTCTATCATATCCTTAATTAGTAGTTTGTATAATTAGTAAGGTAAACAACAAAAAAATTGTGTACATTTTTCAACACTTACCCTTTATGAAGCTGTGCTTACCTGTAACAAATTTTCATTATGAATAAACAGGAAATGAGAGTTAATCTATGTCATATATCTTATTCAACCAATTTTTCATTGTGCAGCCTCCCTGAAGAACTTAAAGATTGCACAGGAACTTTTTTTAAATTTTACAGGGGATATGATGCACAAAATTCCAAGCTGACTCAGTGCGGTTTGGCAACTGGCAAATGTCGATTTCTCTGATTTTTGCCATTTACATCAGAGGAAGCTAGGATTCGATTTGGGGTCAAGACCATATCAAGCTCTAGTTTTAATAAAATTGTGTGAGCTGGAGGACTTTTCTACTAAGCCACCGGAGGGACTTAGGAAAACAAAAACTATCACTTTTTTTGCCTCTACTACTTTTATTAAAAAAATATCAAATCTATATATAAATAGGCAAAGACAAAACGGTTAGGTACCATTTTCTCCTCTGCCCCTCAACCGATCTTCTTCATTTATGTTTTGTTTAGTAGCTACTTACGACTTTCAGTGCAGAATGCTAATATTAATTTATAATATTTGTTCATTCATCAAATAAAATATGATGAAAAATTCATTATTTATGACCTTACTGTCAACGCCAAACAAATAATACCGGCAGTGCCGCCAGATGGTCAAAACTCAAAACATTGAGTAATTATATATTGAAGGAGCGAGCGTTAGATAATGTTATATTCTTAGAGCATGTACTTCTGGAGGTAGCATGTAATACACAAATGTCGTACCAAGAGTAAAAAGAGAGTGCAATAGAGGGAGCAAGAGGCTATCTCTTTCGATTCGGAGAGATTTGATACATTTCGTTAAATTTGAAGACGCGAGATGTAAGACCGACATCTACCTAACCTAACCTAACCTCTGTGTGCTAATTCTCTCGAAAATCCTAGACGTCGGTCTTACATCTCGCGTCTTCAAATTTAACAGAATGTACCAAATACATAAGGAAGTGTTCGAGAGGACATTCAATGTTGGGAAGCGCAACTAATGAAGGTTCCCTGACCAGAAACAATATATGTTATATATAATATATAATGTATATTGTCTTGCGTCCAAAGGAATGACACCTCGAAGAGAGTAATCTTCCAATTGTTACATCAACCATTTTGCCAAGAGCGCTTTTTATTTTCTTTATATTTCAATAGTTTTGTCAATATCTGTCAATGAGTGAACAATTTTGGTCATTACATCTACTTCTCCGATTTCTTCACAATTTCGTTTTTTATAAAAATTTCATGAAATAGGGTCGAATTTCGACCACTGGGCGACCACTAGTAATGATAAAAAGGTAACTTTTTGACGTCTTCAAATTTTGAGTGCTACGTTTCGATTCTTCTTAGCCACCATCAAATATATTTTTAATAGAGACCTGTACTTTTTCGTTACAATATCGATAAAGCATTGAAAGACCAATGCACTGTTGTATCAGATGCTAAATTTTGTAGGTTTTGGGACAAAATAAATTAGTACGGTCCTGCTTATAGTCCAATTGCGTATTTTTTTCCATAACAAGAAAACCTCAAAATTTTTTGCTTTTCTTGTGTGGTAAAGCAATGTAATTCGAAAAATAAAAAATATCAAAAAATTTCTGCTTTTGTTTTCTTTAATTAAGTAAAAATTGGTGAAATCAGGAAATAAAATATTTTTTGTTGCTATGCAAATTGCAAAAAATCATTGACCATTCAAACTGGGTTTCCGCTTTTGCGTTGACATATTGTGCAAGCCTAATTATTTTATAATTTTAAACATTACTTTTTCGACGTCATTTTGTAGGCCTGTGTAATAGTAAATTTAATGATTCAGAACATACAAATCATAGATAATTTATCAAACACGCAGTCACCAGACTGTTCTCTACTGTAAAATCAATTATACAACTTTATAGATATTTTTATTTTAAATTGAATTGTTGTTATAATACCGAAGAGCTATTTATTTATAAAATATTAAGCCTTTATTGCATTTTCATAGAAGTAATTAATTATTGGAAAAATAATGCGTTTTAGAATTTGTAAAGCAACATAAGAAAATTTGACGATTATGTTTTAGAGATCTTGCTATTACCTAAAATTTTCGTATTCACCTGTTTCCATTAGAACTTATAGTTTAAATGTTATCAATGAAAAATCTTGATTTTTTAGACTTTATCAATTTATACTTAAATAACAAAAAAACAAAACTTACATCGCTTTATTGCGCAAGAAAAACATGTCAAAAATGTATAGGTTTTTTTGTAATTAAAAAAATATTTAATTGCACTGTTTAGGCTATAAGCAGGACCGTATTAAATTTTTTTACACTGATAATTATTTTTTCACCCAAAACGTCGTTAAAACTTAACATATGATACAACAATATACTAGTCTTTCAATGTTTTATCGATATCGTAATAAAAAAGTATAGGCTCGTATTAAAAAAATAATGTATGATTGCCCAGAAGAAATGAAACGTTTCAGTAAAGTTTTGATGACGCTGTTGTGTAAAAGTATGTGTTAAAAAACTTTTCTCTTTACCTTTTGTTTGATATTTTTCAAAATAAAGTAGTAGAAGCAAAAAAGAAAAAGTGACATTTTTGGTTGTCCTTGTATAACTTGAGAACCACAAGAGATAGGAGAATTTGTCCTTAAGTGGTAGAATGGGCTATAAACTACGTAACTTTTTTCTCCATTTGATCGTGTTTGTTTTTCTTACCCGTTCTTAAATAGCAATGCCCTTCAAATATTAAAATGGTTCTTGTATTAATACTTCATTTCAATTAACACTATTAAACCTTGCTTTGATGGAGGTACATACACACAAGAAAACAAGTCGTAATGATGTTTAGTTTTTGGTGGTGTCTCCATTCCGAACTATATTTCTAATCATTGAGGAATGAATATCAATAAGCTTCAAGTCTCAAAATAATTTGGACGATACTAAGATATTAACTGGATAATATTTACAATTTTCAAGGGCTAATGAATGGAATACTTACAATTATTGGTGTGCGAAATCGATTATCAATATTCAATTAATTGATTATTAAAATAATCGACCGCAATCGATTAAAATTTAAATCATCGATAATGATCGATTATTATTTTTGTTTTTTTTTGTTGATCGTGGTCTAGCATGCAATCTAAGAACGATATGAATCTTTCCAGTAGGTTCGTTGTTGGTATTTCTTAATTCAAATTTACATCCGCTTATAGAGAAAAATTTAACTCATTTTTGGACATAAAATTACAGTGAAATTCGTTCATACTATCACGTCAGTAACAGTTTATAGAAAATAATCACTAAGCTTATAACAGCAAACTTCTAGAAGTAAACTATTTAAATAATAAAAACCAGCAATTGCTGCTTATATAATGAAAATTAATGAAGGAATCATAATACTGTCCACAGGAAAGTTGTAGAGAATCAGAAATCCTTCCTAATGACCGTTTGTACATCCTGATTGGATCATTTTTCATCGAGAAAATTAAAAACCCTGGTCAAAGGTGGATTTTTTTTTCAAAAATTGATAACTTTCTGGTAACTAACACTGGAATATTAATCATCATCATCAATACAATTAAATAAGTAACTTCTGAAGAATTAAAATTTAAATAATTTAGATAAATATTTTGAACATCGTCGTATTTAAATTGTTGGTTTTGGATTTTGGCTATAATGCAGGGAACTTGGTTTAAGGTAATAGTAAATATTGCTCTAAATGTAGGAAAATGCGATACCCAGCCAACGTTGCACTGACAATAACTGTGAAGGCTAATCGATCTAGGATTTTCGTGAGGTTGGGGTACGTGATGAAGATTATGGTAAATTGCATTATTACTACATTACATTAATGTTTTTTAATTTTATATTAATCTAAACACTACTTGTTGTAATAAATAACAATTTCATGAGTTGTTTATTTTTCATGAAGAACTGATTATTTAGTGAGAATTATGATTTACGAAGTCGTTTTAGGTAGTTTCTTAAAAATATCTTTATATTGCACCAAAATAAGATAGAACTGCCTTCAAAAACCATAGTAGTTATAACTATAATCGATTAATATACAATATCAATGTTGGGTTACTGGAATTAATTGCCTTTGTAGCAGGTTTTTGGTTTCTTGTCAAATTTCTACACGGACCATTTTTTTCAATAGCCTATAACAAACTACTACCAGGATGTCCTGATGTTTCAATTGAACTTGAAATGAACTAAACTGATTTTCCTACTTTGAGTCCTTTTTTATATTTTCACATGATGTATTTATATAATTGTTCTAATAACCCTTTCATTTTTTTTACCTACTAGGTACTATAACCTGTATTGTCTTCAAGATCAAATGGTCTCTAAACGAAGACTAGTATAAAACATTTTCTATGAGTTAAGGGGAACTGAAATAAAAAATTCTCATAGCGTATTAAGGAAAGTAGGATATAGGAATTAAGAGACGACACTGAAAAAAAAAAGTTAATTGATGTTAAAATGAATGCGAGATTAAGAAAATATATAGACGTCATAAGATGAGAAGAAATTGTGTATAAGGCAGAAAACATAAAAAATAATAATAATTGAAACAACAGGTACGGTTGCCAAACATCTGAATCTATCCTCCTGTGGGAGGCCGTCAAGCGTTCGCTGCAACCGAATACAAAGAACGACACGATGCTGTGACAAAAATACTTCACCAGGAACTAGCACTGAAACTTGAATTATCACAGTAGGTAAGATTACCATACTACAAATACACACCAGAATCTGTTTTAGAAAATAACAACTACAAGCTTTACTGGGACGGCACGATATTGACCGATAGGACTGTTGCTCACAATAGACTAGATATAGTTTTGGTAGATAAAGTCTCTCGGAAAACAACTTTAATTGACATAGCAATTCCTAACAATAATAATATATATATATCAAGCAGGCTGAGAAAATAACCAAATAAAGAGATTTGAAATTTCAAATAAAGACTCAGTGTCAAGTCGGAGGGATTGAAACAATAATGTATTGTGATGTTTATAAACAAAAGGTGTTGTATGTTCCATGTGTAAAAATGACTAGGTACAATCAAATTAAGTTTGAGATTCTGAAAGCACGTAACAAACTATGTCACTATTCACTAGAACCAACACATGAAAATTTGAAAGGAATAAGTTCAGCAATTCGGGATGTCATTAGTAATGTTTTAAGAAAGTGAGAATTATAAATTCAAGAAAACACGTTAAAGCAACGATAACAAAAAATAATCAAAAAAAGCTCCACAAAATTAAATAGCACATATAATTAATAATTAAAAAACGTTTAAATCAATCATTTAATATCCCCCAATTTTTAATTCATTCTTAAGTTTGATTTATTGGAATAAACTGAATACAGTCAAATTAAAAATTGCCCACGCAATTCACTACCTAGACTAGCCGAGATTTAAATGTTTTTGACATTTCATTATGCTTCAGAGCAACGTAATTCCGCTTTTACATTCGAAAAGACTGCTAACTTGCTTGGGGAACCAGAAAAAGAAAAGGCCTGATTAAAGCAATCACAATTAGAGCGATACTCAATGGGACTTTATCGGCTTGAATAGTGAACTTAGTTCCATTCAACGTGCCTCTGACTTTTCTCATTACCACATTCCAGCATTTTCATTTTGTCCTTGAGAGGCAGCGGTAAGTGGCTCGCCGGTCGATAATGAATGGAAATCTTGGAACGTCGACATTTTCGTCAGGAATTATATCGCGTTTCCGCATGCCAGAGTAATTGATTGTTGATTCTTTTGATAGGGTCAGCGAACCAAAAATACGCGTTAAGGAAATATAAAATACTGTTGAAATGAAATTAAGACTTAGAAAGTCAAGTTACCAATTGTAAACTATTCTACAAAATAAAGTGCATTATACAGATGCAGAATACTGCTTCACGAGTGCTAAACAACATGACACCCAATCACGAATAACTAAAGGAAAAATTATGTATTTAAAAAATGATATCGGGATATTAATCCTAAGACAAAGCCTCAGTAGTCACCCCCTTTAAAATTGTCTTTATTGACGTACATACACTTGATTTTTGTCCTATTATACAATGTGGAACAGCCAAATGGAATAAATTCGATAACGTCATGTCATGTGACGGTGGCCAATACAAACTTTCTGATTTTAAATGCAAGCCCCTGTATATTATTTATTTTTTGGATTCTCTAGACAATCTAGACATAATTCATGTACAATGTCCTACACCTATCTTCAACTGTTTCGGAAATATTAAGTGATTTCAGATTTATTAGAAAAATTAACATTAAAAAAAAGTAAATTGTTTATTTTCACAAATTATTTCTTAATAATATAAAAAAACAAAAAAAAACATTAAGGTCAATGTAGAAAAAGTTCAAAATGCTCGCCACGAACGTCTTGGCAACATACTAAGTTGTTATAGAAATGTCTTCCAACGTTACTCAACATCTCAGGCGTGACTGATCTAATCGCAAGCGTGAATCGTCTTTTTAGGTCATCTAAGTTGAGGGGTTTAGTTCTGTATACAGTACGTTTGACATATTCCCACAAAAAATAGTCCAATGGAGATCGTGATGGCCATTTTGTCGATCCACGCTTCTTAATCCACCGATCTGGAAAAATTTGGTTCAAGTACTACCGGAGATTGATTTCGTAATGGGGCGGTGCTCCATCTTGCTGAAACCAGATTGTATTGGCAGGAACTTGTGGGTTTACTGGATCAGGATAGGTTTGTCAAAGTTGGCACGACATTATTTAGGAGCAGTTCTAAATATTTATATTGAAATATAATGTGCTCTTAGAAGTTACTGGTAAAGTTCACTCTTACATTGTGGTACTGAGCTTGCATCGAAATTTAGTATTTTTTACTGAATTTTCATTGATTTCGGATGCTTTATAATTGTCGACGAAAAGTTGATTCCTTCCATCATCACCGTTAATTGATTTTTTTGCATTATAAAGCTGGCAATTAAACTTCTGAATGCTTTTAAATACCTGTTGTAACTGGTCATCTGTCAAATTTTCTTCACCAAGCGTCGCAAATGTTTGTTGAAATTCAACTTTTTTTTTTCAGTAACATAAAGTGTTTTTTCTTCCCTTTATTAAAGAAAGCCGGATTAAAATCGCATCCTGTAAATGCATTTCAACAGTTTGGAAAAATGCTCACAAAAACCAACCTACGACATTGGACCCATTTGAATATGGTTGGATTGAGCAAGACGAGAAAATTGTGTTCAAATGGTTCGAACTTCCAACTTCTGTGAGAGACTTAATTACCCAAGAATCCCTGGTGAGTTCATAGTTATCAATTTTTCATTAACTATTTTCTGATCAATTAACAAAATATTTTTATTTCATAATATACTCATATTATACAGGGTGTTCCTAAATTGGAGGTACAAACGAAAAGGGGAGATTCCTTGAATAGTTTTAGGAAGAAAAAGTCCCGTAAACATGGGTCCGCAAACGTTTCGTTTTCAAGATACAGAGTGTTAAAGTTTCATTTTTTTTTCAAGTTTTTTTCTCATAGTATCTGCACTTCACAAGATATTCAAATGAAATTTGACATAGATATTACAATTAAGAGTTTACACCTTGTGACATGCCAATTTCGATTGCAAATCTACTGTTTGATATTTTTTCGGGAACACTGTCCACTGTTGTCCTTCAGAACTTTTTTTTGATGAACCACTGGTACTTTCAAAAATTGCAAAGAAAAGCTTTGTTATTATAGCAAACTTTATGTTCTCTTGTAGTTTTGTCGTATCTACTACCGATTTCGAGAAAAAAATTTTGAATTATTAAACTACCAGTGATTCTTAAAGATTCAATAAACTGGTATAATCATCAAAAAAAATGAGAACAAGAAACGTACAACTCAAAAATTAATCATAATAAAAAAACTAAATAACAACAAAGGAACTAAACTACAGCAATTGTTGAAAATGTCCTCCCCCAACCCTTATACAAGCTTCTGTTCTTCTTCGCATAGACGATCGAACTCTTTCAAACACTCCTGGAGTATTCCTAATTGTATCAAACGCGCCAATTATACCATTTCTCAGTTCGTCTACGGTATTCACTGGCGTTATGTACACTAGAGATTTCAGATGGCCCCATAGAAAGAAATCTAAACCATTTAAATCTGGGGATCTGGCGGGCCATGGCTGATGTCCACCTCGTCCAATCCACCTGTTTACATATTTTCGTTCAAATACTCCCTAGCCAAAAGTGAAAAATGAGCAGGAACACCGTCGTGCATGAACCACATTTCACATCGCATCATAAAGGTATATCATCCAATAACAAGGGCAAATCGTTTTCTAAAAAATGTCTGTATGATTGACCAGTAAGTCGCCCTGGCAAGAAGAAAGGACCAATCAAATAATCGCCAATATTACCACCCGACACATTTAATGAAAATTCCTCTTGAAAATAAGCTTCTGCAATTTCATGTGGATTCTCCTCAGCCCATATGTGTTCATTATGAAAATTTATGATTGAACTCCTTGAGAAACAGGCTTCATCAGTGAATAGGATTTGGCAATCAAAATGAGGATTGTTCAATAGTCTGTTGAGGTACCACTGACAAAAAATAATTCTTGGATGACAATCTCGAGGCAAGAGCGCCTGCATCCTCTGAATGTGATAAGGATAGAGCAAAGAATCCCGCAAGATCCGCCAAACAACTTGATGACTTGTATTTAAGGTAACACTAATTTTTCTTGTACTGGTTCCTGGATGTTCTTCTATTTCGTTCAGCACTGCCTCTTCGAGTCGTGATGTTCTCACACTTCGTGGTCTACCTGCATTAATATTTTCCGCAGAAAAAGATCCAGTTTCTGAAAGACGCCTGTGAATATTAGAGAACATCCGATGACCAGGCATCACTCTATTGGGATAGCGTTCCATGTAAAGACGCTTAGCTTCTCTTGAATTACCATTTGCAAGACCATACATGAAATGCATGTCAGCCGTTTCGGAATTCGTAAAATTCGGCATGTTTTGATATTAAAATGCAACCATCTTTAATTTTCAAAACACAGGAGTTTAATTTGATGTGTCAAAACTAACAATATTTTTTTTCATTCACCACAGCCTACTAGGTAGGTAACTAGATTTCTATGACAATTCGGATTTTTCTGAGGATTTCAAGAGAATCATTAACAATTTTTTTCTCGAAACCGGTAGTAGATACGACAAAACTACAAGAGAACATAAAGTTTGGTATAACAACAAAGCTTTTCTTTACAATTTTTGAAAGTACCAGTGGCTCACCAAAAAAAAAATTCTGAAGGACAACAGTGGACAGTGTACCCGAAAAAATATCACCCTGTAGATTTGTAATCGAAATTGGCATGTCACAAGGTGTAAACTCTTAATTGTAATATCTATGCCAAATTTCATTTGAATATCTTGTGAAGTGCAGATACTATGAGAAAAAAACTTGAAAAAAATTCAAACTTTAACACTCAGTATCTTGAAAACGAAACGTTTGCGGACCCATGTTTATGGGATTTTTTCTTCCTAAAACTATTCAAGTAATCTCCCCTTTTCGTTTGTACCTCCAATTTAGGAACACCCTGTATTTACCGATTCGGATTCAATGGAGGATGAAGACAACGCACCCCATAAAAGACATGATTCCGATAATGATGAGTGGAGATTCAAAAATTGACAAAAAAGAAATTTATTTTATATTATATATATAACACATTTATTTTGTAATATTGTATTGGTTTTAACTCGTTTTTTTTATGTTGTCTTAAATAAATAAAAAGAAGAAAATCAAATAAATATTTGAATGATTATTTGCTAACTGTGTTATACCTAGTTATTTGAAATTCTTTCAAAATATATTTATTTTTTTATCGTCAATACCTTATATGTTTTAGTATATTGTTTACAAGAGAATACTATAGCCTAAAGTGAGAACAACAGTAATTTTTAGGGGAAAAATAAAGGATAGCTGTAGACAGTCTATGCATACATCTGACAGCTGAAGTGTGTACTCACTAAATACGTCTGCCGTTATTAAAATGGGTTTATAAGACCCTAAAAAATAAAATATATGAATGGCAGATCTGGTCAATTACTTTCAAAATTTAATTTTTTTTCAGCACTTTCAAAACTTTCTGCTACCATGTTAAACGCGCGATAATGGTCTGCCATTGTTGTTTTTCGATAATAATAATAATATATTGTAAAATTGCAAAATGGCAGACGTGGTCAAATATGTTTAAAATTGACCAAAAATCGATACCTGTCCCACCTGGGCGTGCGCCGTGTCCGCCACGTTGGCCTTAGTGACTCCCCATGTGATGTACAATAAGTATAGGGGCCTCACTGTACAAAACCTTAGGTCTGGTCAAATACATACCGGTAGCCTTTCACTGGCTCTTAGACTATAAGGGTTAAAATTAAGATATCTATTAGCAAGTCAGTTTTCTATAAAATTAGTTCAAAGCACGACTGTTGTTTTATTTAAATTTTTTGACACAAGAGAAATTGTATCAAAGAGAAATTTTAAGAATAAACTTCTAACTAAAACACAGTGAGGAATAACGGGTCGAGATTTGGAGTTCAGACGTGTCCAAACACATATAAGTTTGACACAATAAACAGAACTCTTCTTTATGTACAGTAGTAAAAGTCTAACCTTTTGCCGACATTTGAGTGACTCAGATTATTTGTGAGGAAATTTTTTCTAGAGACAACCAGTAATACGGGTAAATTTCGAAATTCTCTTATTACACATTGTGCCCTTTTACAAATTTGAAATACTTATATGTTGTAGTGAAAAATAGAAAAGATGAAACCGTAATGTACAAAACAAATAAAAGATTTACAGTTCCTTTGTGTCCCAAGACCACCCTCTACACCTGTTTTTCCCCTACCGGTTATAAATATATGTTATTCTATCTCTACCTCCTCTCAAGCGAAGTCATGGTAGTCATATCTATCATGTTTGTACTAGATATATCGACTCTAAAGTTGTTCTACCGAACTGACAAATTTGGTACAATTCAATGTTTTAATGCAATCATTAACTGGCGCTTTTGAAACAATTTTTTTGGCAATTCACAAAAAAGCAACTACTTTTAGTATCAAGTATCTTTATGTGTATTATGTTTATAGTTTCATTAAAAAATAAGGCAATGCAAATATTACAGAAAAATTTCAATATTTGGCGAAATCCAAGAATTTTGATTTGCAGTTGAAACAATTTATATATTTCGCTGGACCTAGGCAATTTTAAGCCTTAGTAACCTATTTATTTGTGGATGTCAGAAAATAGTCAGCTAATGAATTGTTATGAATACAGCAAATATTGTGAAGTGCTTTAATTTGGAATATAAGATTCAATGCGTCAAGAACGTTAAGATGCCTAGTTAAACATCGAATCCATAAAAATCCTTGGAATCACCTTTATTTTCTATTGCTGTTTAAAAAACTAAAAACTATAGAAATTATAACTTTTTTTTTATTCTATTATGCTTTAGTAAAACAGACACGTAGTTGGAGGATTATTTTAATCGAGGAATATGACATGTTTAGTTAAACAGACTCCTCGCAAACTTCGACAATGGTGGGAGCTTCGGTTTTTTGTACATATATATTCGTGAGATGTTGTTACTCCGACCGAAGGTACCATAATGATCTACCACTGGAGTTTCAAACTATACGAACAATAGATAATGTTGATGATCAATTTATCTTGGGTGCCACCTAACATAAGTTCGATCGGCGTAGCGATATGATATTATCAATCTAAATTGGTACGCAAGGTTTTCTACTCGGAACCGCGGCGAAATCCCGATTACGCGATAACCTTCTACAATCTTACCTCGCTCGAGGTTCGAACAGAACTGACTTCGTTCCTTCCGATATGATTCTTCTGAAAAACATCGTGCATAACACCCGACTCACAGACTATTATGTAATCAACAGCTCGCCGGCTGATTGTGATTCACCCCCGGTCCCTAGCCGTCAAATTTGTAATAGAATATAATAATCGTAAACAAAAGTATGAAAACACAAATATCCTGTTTCCGATAATACAAACTATATAGTCTTTAGACCTTCGCCACTCGAGAAACCAACCAGTTCGTTATCTCCGACATATAAATAGGCAAAGACAATACGATTAGGTACCATTTTGTCACTCAACCGATTTGCTTTATTTTTGTTTTGTTTAGTAGCTACAGACGACCTTCAGTGCAGAATGCTAAAATTAATTTATAATATTGGTTCAATAATTAAATAATAAAATAATAAAAAAGTCATTATTTACATGCATACTGTCAATGCCAAATAGTGCCACCAGATTGCTTGGAGAGAAAATCATAAGATAGGTTGACTCCAATGTGAAAGACAAACTAAATTAAATGCTTAACTAAAAGTTTTGACCCTTCGCTAAAGTTAGCCTGCATAGTCATGCTATTGAAATAGAACCAATGAAACATTATAATAGATAATAATCGCCGTTTATTGGGCGCTCGCAAGTTTGCAGTTTGCAGGTTGACTCCAATGTGAAAGACAAACTAAATTAAATGTTAAACAAAAGTTTTGGCCCTTCGCTAAAGTTAGCCTGCATAGTCATGCTATTGAAATAGCACCAATGAAAAATTATAATAGATAATAATCGCTGTTTATTGGGCGCTCGCAAGTCTGCAGTTTGCAGGTTGACTCCAATGTGAAAGACAAACTAAATTAAATGCTAAACTAAAAGTTTTGGCCCTTCGCTAAAGTTAGCCTGCATAGTCATACTATTGAAATAGAACCAATGAAACATTATTATAGATAATAATCGCCGTTTATTGGGCGCTCGCAAGTTTGCAGTTTGCAGGTTGACTCCAATGTGAAAGACAAACTAAATTAAATGTTAAATTAAAAGTTTTGGCCCTTCGCTAAAGTTAGCCTGCATAGTCATACTATTGAAATAGAACCAATGAAACATTATAATAGATAATAATCGCCGTTTATTGGGCGCTCGCAAGTCTGCAGTTTGCAGGTTGACTCCAATGTGAAAGACAAACTAAATTAAATGCTAAACTAAAAGTTTTGGCCCTTCGCTAAAGTTAGCCTGCATAGTCATACTATTGAAATAGAACCAATGAAACATTATTATAGATAATAATCGCCGTTTATTGGGCGCTCGCAAGTTTGCAGTTTGCAGGTTGACTCTAATGTGAAAGACAAACTAAATTAAATGTTAAATTAAAAGTTTTGGCCCTTCGCTAAAGTTAGCCTGCATAGTCATGGTATTGAAATAGAACCAATGAAAAATTATAATAGATAATAATCGCCGTTTATTGGGCGCTAGCAAGTTTGCAGTTTGCAGGTTGACTCCAATGTGAAAGACAAACTAAATTAAATGCTAAACTAAAAGTTTTGGCCCTTCGCTAAAGTTAGCCTGCATAGTCATGTTATTGAAATAGAACCAATGAAACATTATAATAGATAATAATCGCCGTTTATTGGGCGCTCGCAAGTTTGCAGTTTGCAGGTTGACTCCAATGTGAAAGACAAACTAAATTAAATGTTAAACGAAAAGTTTTGGCTTTTCGCTAAAGTTAGCCTGCATAGTCATGCTATTGAAATAGAACCAATGAAAAAGTATAATAGATAATAATCGCCGTTTATAGGGCGCTCGCAAGTTTGCAGTTTGCAGGTTGACCCCAATGTGAAAGACAAACTAAATTAATTGTTAAACAAAAAGTTTTGGCCCTTCGCTAAAGTTAGCCTGCATAGTCATGCTATTGAAATAGAACCAATGAAAAATTATAATAGATAATAATCGCCGTTTATTGGGCGCTCGCAAGTTTGCAGTTTGCAACTTTCTTTGCGTTGTAAATATGGTTTGTCAACTAAAATCAGAATCATGTTGCACCTCATCAGTTTATTTCTGATATCTTCTTTATTTTAACCTTATACTTTTAATTTAGAATCCATTTATTTTTGTCGGGTAACTTGCATATAAGTTTAACTAAGATTACAGAAAATTAAGAAATTATGCACAAATTCACTATAAATAGGTATATCTTACAACACTGAATGCTTAGCCATCTGCCGGATATTTGATTTAAATTTTGACATTTCATTACATTTGTAGCGATTAGGTTGAAAGTTTTCAATTCAGTAAGACAAGATTTCAAAGTATTTTCAAGGTTTCAATTTCAATTCACAGAAAAGAATTCTCAAAAAATATGTGTATTTAACTACTATTAATTAACAGTATGTGATTCCAATTTCTTTATATTTTCTACATAATACAGAAATCGTCATGGGTTCGGTACTACGTTGGTAAGTAAATACTGAAAATCATACTGAAAATTAATGTTTTCTGACAATGTGGGTATCTTATAGTTAATTAACTTTACATTAAATGGTCCCATTGCTGCAAAGTTCTGACTGTTAAAAACATTTTAAGGATTTGTTTGATTATATTAGGTTAAGTTATTATTTATTCTAGAGTAAAATATATATTTTTTACATAAATATTACCTTTGAAATCGTACACCGCTGGCTTTAAAATTTACACCATAAATGTTCAGAAAATTTAAAATCCAAAACGTTCTTCACGACAACAGAAACCACTGCGTAATTGGTTGGTTCTCAAATGATAAATACGGCAGTGACTGGGTAACGCTCTTTCAGTCCAAGTGATGACCATCTTTTACTATCTTTGTAGTTGACTATAGTTCAATAGCAAAATATTTAGTGTTGTAAATTATAGATCAGTATTGATTTTTCGGACAAGTAGTACAAACTTTCGTAGAAAATAATATTTGTAATTTTTTGTTGTGATTATAATTCATTAATATAATATAATTTTCACAATATTCCGAAGGTGTTGTGCAACAAATCATCAATCAGCGGATAATGGAAATGTCAATTAATATTCGAGTTTTCATTGAGTTGTTGGTCATCTCTATTTTTAAAATCGGAACGGAACCTTTTACGTTAGAAAAAAAAAATCCGCCGATAATTAGCTCGAGCATGTTGCATAGACATATTTATGTAAAAATAATCCCACAATTATATACATAAATAAAAAAGTATTCCCTGAATTATTTCTATAAATGTAACCCAAATGAAATAATAGGGATAGCAAAGACAGACGAAATAACGTTAATAATGTTCAACTAATAATTTTAATGAATTAGCTTCGAATTTCGATCACTGGGCCGACCGCTAGTAAAAATAAAACAGTTAGATTCAAGCAAGTGATATCTATTCTATGTTGACTAGTCTATACAATGAAATATGAAAAATGGTAGTTTTTTCCGAATCCTATACAAAATATTCTGTGCTTCCTCACTCAATTTACACTTAATGATGTTGGAAGGGAGCTTTTAGACCGCCCATCAAAATTTCATAACACTTTTATATGATGAATTAAACCTCTAAAAACTTGCTAATTCCTCCTGACAGCTGTCAAATCTAGTGACTAATTACTCGTTCACAATAACAGAGGAGAACGGGCAACGAGGGAGGCGAGAGGCCCAACGCGGTTTCGGAAAATGGTTGCGTGTGTGTGTGTTGTTGAATTAAAATGCATATAGAGCGGTCTATCTAATTCTGACAGAAAAGAGAGATTTAGCTCTTAGTGTACGAAATTCGTTAAATGGCACCGGGCCAGGCAATATGTCACCGGTAATGATTCCACTGCAGCTCTAATGGAAACTATGATTTAGTGTCGTTTAAAAATTCATTTGCCAGTCGGGAAAGGACAGTACGGTTTGACATTAGTGCTAACTTTTACAGAAAATTTCTGTGCGGAATGAAACTGTGGAATGTCAGTGGAAATTGGAAAATATACCGAGAGAAGCATTTTATTTTATTCATTTCTCTGTTTGAAACAGATATTTCGGTTGAGATACAGCTATATCTAATAATTCAAGGACTCACCTTCTTCGAAAATTTCTTTCGAAAGAGTACAGGAAATTTAAGATTTCAAGCTGCCGCATACTGCTAAATTAATTTCGTTTGATTTTCAGAATTTGAGTATATATCAGATACTATCTCTATGGTTTCTGACCTATTAGATAAAAACTTGCCCTGATGAAGGACCAGACACCTTTCTTATGGACAAACTGAATTTCGTCAAATTGTTTGAAATTTTGATATGTTGTAGAAGTTGACGGTCTTACAAACAGATTCTATGACTAGTTTCCGAGATGCAGGGTGTTAAACATCGAAAATGCCGCATTCTTGATATCAGATTTCCAATGATAGACATGTTTTATTTCCGTTTATTGGAGAAAATGTGATTTGAAGATTATTGGACATAAATATTTCACACAACAATTGCCATAAGTATTGGTGGATTACAGGCTATTTAAAAAATATGTAACATGTGATTGGGCAAATTTTTTTTATTACAACGTTGAAAACGTAAGATGTTATTGTATATACAGATATATATCCACATATTTAGAACTATATCATTCAACGTATGACAGCCGTTTCGAACCAGACGTTCTCGTCAGATACGCTTCCTTGAATGACAAGTTCTAAAGTGAAATACTTGGATGTAATACACATCAGTAAGACAACAGTCAGATAAATTCATTATCTGTATTGAACTAAATAAAGAATCGTGAGAATGGTAATAGATGAATACAATTATTCGGTGACACCTAAAAAAGTAATACCGGGTAGAGTTAAAATAATTTTGTCTAGTGAGTAATTTAGTCATACGTTGTAAAATAAATAATTAATGATATAGTTCTAAATATGTGGATATATATCTGAGATATTATGTGTATATATATTTACTTTTTTAAATTTATGTTTTTCTTAATTATGTTTTTATATAAGTATCTCTTCCCAATTAACTTTATTTTAACCCTTTTGCACTCGTATTGGAAAGTAAAACCAAATTTGAAATTGTAATCTGAATTACAAAAAATAATTCATATATCAAGAGTATGTTCAAACTCATTTGTATATGACACCCTTTTTATAGCATAGCATCTCTTCTATGCAACATTTATTCCTTCACTGCTCCTTGGTTTCTATACTTAAATTACTCACCGAATTTGAGAATAATAGTTCTCTGAGATCGATAAAGCCATTCACGAGATAGTAATAGAAACCAAGTAGCAGTTGCGATCCAAACAACACGGGTTCAAAGTTACTTACGCATAGTATACTTTTTATAATAGTGAATGAATTTTAACAATCGGCTTCCCTACATACAAATAAACAAAGACTCTTATATATTCACATCACATCCTGATAAACGTGCCTGCAGAATACTACTAGGAGCACTTATCTCAATGTCTGCAAAATTTGAAAACACAATTTAGTTTAAAAAAAAAAACGAAAACGTGATAAACAAAATGTTATGTTAATAATCTGATATGAATAACAACGTTTTACATTGAGATTGTAAGGTTAGTGACACAATTATGGAGTGTAGCATCCATCATAAATAACCGGCCTTGCTGTTCCCAGATTTTAAATCTTTTATATAGAGGTTCTCTGTAATAAAGATTGTCGGGATCCGACGTTCCCATACTGCCATCGTTTAGCCGAAACCTCACAGCCAGAAGCATCAGGAACAGAAACGAGGTCCAAATGATACATACCCTTGTGGCAAACGTTCCTTGTTTATTCCAACCTTTAATTTATTTCAATTTACATTATCGATTCCGTGTCTCTCAATCAGAACGTAGGGAAGCGCCAGACCGGAAAAGTCCCTAAGCTGAAGTGAGAGGCAGAGGGAAGCGATCTGAAAAAAAAAACATACACAAGGAACGAGCTGGGCAGACATCGAGACGAACAGTCTGTTCAATTATTCTTTCGAAACAAATTATCGGGCTTGAAGCTTTCAGAGTTTACTAATTGTTTTTCTGTTGTTTTCGTATCGTCTAATTCATTATGGACAAAACAAGATACCTACTGTGAAAATCGACGGGGAAATCTTGAAATCTAAATGAGTAATCGTTGTAAGCGTGTCTGTTGCGAACACATTTCAAGTTGTTTTTTTCAGAAGAGATAAGAATACTCCACAATTAACAGGTTAAGACGTGATTTTTTTAACGTGAGGTAACATTTTTTTATAAATTATCTATAAAAGGTCAAATGTCCATATCATTGTGCAAATCATCTGAAGATTTCATTCACCTCTAAGAGGGTCTGCTAACTTTTTGGAACCAAGCTATCTTAAATTCAGATTATTTGACCAACGAAAATCATCCCTCAATAGCTTAAACAGTCCCCTAGATGTCCACCCTATCAATATTCATCCCGCTAAGCGTTCTCCAAAAAGTAACCTCACAAAAACATGTAGTTAATGCAGGCAGCAGCGATGACTTAAAAACATCCCCGGCTAGCCTTAACAACCCCTACCAACAGACCAACCGTCGACTACGGCCTGACTTCAAGACATATCTTCTACAAATGTCTCTAAGCCACAAACTGAAACGCTATACTTCAATCAAACAATCAAGCTAAGTTCGAACCCAACACGTAGACCACTTGATTTCTACTTCATTTTTATGTCTGTCACTAGATGACAATTATTTTGTTAGCCCACCGACCACCATGATGTGACGTCATGCCCAACAGCCTACATATTGTTGTTTGTACACATGACTGCTATGTTGTGATGTGATCGCTCATAGCCGCCATGTTGTTGTTAGCGGTTTTGGACTTGATGGAGTATTCTGGTGAGTGAATCTGACGTTAGGTTTCGGAACCAGTATTGCATACTTATTGGATTCAACTCTACTTTCATCAGAGGGTGATGGCTAACAATCTTTTAAATTCAAACTCCTTGGCTCTTCCATTAACGCTATTACAATTCTCCCATAAATTATTAACAACGGCCCATATTTGTGACCGGCATTTCTAATAAACAACTAAATTCAAAACACACGGTAAATGTGCAATAAGGCCATAACAAGGGATAACATGTGGGTTGTGTCTTACCTCTTACGTGGTTCGTATTTGAGGAACCAGGAAATGTTTCGTCTAGAGTGAGTCGGCTTGACATTTATCTCCCCTCGCCTCTCTTACACAAAAACCGACTGTTTGTTCAAAGGAAGAGAGTGTTACGGGTGTTAAAAATATGTGTATGATGTCCAGTAACTGGTTGCTTTATATTGGTTTGTTTGGCACTATAGCTAACTCAACTTCGTCTTTCGAGGATCTTCTTTCTGCCAAATGGACTACAGTATAGACATTATCTGCATTTTATCATTGCTTATTTGATCAATCCTGCTGATTTCAGAGCTTCTACAATCTCTGTTGTTATAACTTTTCCTCTGTTCGGTTTTTGCTTTTTATGGCTTTATGACAGGCACTATTGGGTTCAGTTTTCTCGTTGGTTTTACATGTGCCTTTTTCATAGAACTAAATGTGGTTCTTTACCACTCGTACTCGTTAAAACCAGCCTAGCTTGTCTTATACTTCCTCTTCTTTTGGACCATTCGTACTATAAATCCCTTCTTCATTATTTAACGATTAGCATCCTCTTCTGGATTGGATGTTCTCTTTCATGTTGTCGCTAAGTATTTGTAGTACAGGAAACTATGATATATTCCCTTAGTTTTCTCATTCTCCACAAAGCTCAAGTGACTCGTAGAGTAGCAATCAACTTTGATTCTAGTGCCAGCAGAAAGAGGTTAGTATGCTGGTCCGACACCTCAAACGACGGCCTCTGTCTGGATTCACCGCTGTGTTGGAGCGATCGAGCCTTTGTGTTTAGTCTCCGGTTTCGATATACGCACCGCGGAATTCCTCCATTACAACTTTTAATCTCACACCCGAAGATTACAGGCGCCCGGTATACCGCGTATCTGGACAGGAGATCCGAGTCAACCCAAGTCTAGGAACCCTATGTATGGATGATGTTACCTGTCCATGAGATGGCCCAGAGTACCATACAGCGGTCGGAGCTGTATTTATAAGTGTCCAGACGCGGATGGGAATAGGATTTGCCTTTTTTCTTCTACTGTTGTACTCGCAGATATGAGTTCTTCTAACGTTTGCTGAGTACAACTACTGGCATAGATCTTTAATAGAATATTCTTGAAATAGTTCTAGTTTAAGTTCAGGTTTTTTTCCCATTTTCCCTTGACAGTTTCTCTTTGTGAAATTTGGATCCAGCTAAATCAGTAAACCGAACAGTAAAGTTATTACTTGTTTATAACCGAATCCCAATTATGCTCTGCATTTGAACCATTTATATATATTTTATTTAGTTTAATATCACAATTTTCTACAGTATGGCTTTCAACATAAATGTGTGCAATTGTCAATGTGATATACCCATACAACTTATGTGTGCTGTTAAAAATGTTAAATGTCTAACAGACAAAAATGATAAAAAAAAAAAAAAATTTTCAAGTGTAAAAAACGTAATAATGTCAAAAATGTCAAATATGTCAAAATTTTCTAAAATTTCAAGAATATCACAAATACTCTCTTGAAAATCCTAGATATCGGTCTTACATCTCGCGTCTTCAATATCAAAAATGTCCGAAATAATAAAAATGGGAAAAAATGTTAAAAATTGATGTTTTGATTTTCATTCGTCAGAAGTTGTTGCCATGCAACCGGTATCTCTACAGAGGGTGTCCCGATTTCCCCATTATTCAACAACATGCAGACAGTTTCTTTGATATTTCTTTTTTTGGTATGTTCCTGTTTAAGTAGTATTTTTGTCTTCTTCCAGTCCATTTTGTGTGTACCATTATCTGTGAGTACATGATTTGCCAATCTTGATCTGTCCATATGTCTTTTTGAGACGTTGTATTGGTGCTCTTTTGGAGAGGTCTTAATGTTTCACCGGTATATGTTTTTCCGCAGGCACAAGGTACACTGTACACACAATTTTTGGAACTTTGAGTACCGTTTTCCGGTTTTGTTTTTGTCAAATTTGATCTTAAAGTATTATTTGTTCGATAAAATCGTGTTTACTTGGTACTTATTGCCAATAAAAAAACGCATACTAATAGATATTTGAATTTTTATTCAAATCATTCCTTAAATGTAAAAAAGGAGTCATTATGTCCTTATATGACAGAGCCAAAGCAGTTTCAGCAACAAAGGAAATTTTTTGAGAACGAGTTATGTTTGATAAAGGAAGTTTTAGAACAAAACGAATACCCAAGAAATTTCATAAACAAAACAATTTAGCAAATCGAGAAAAAAAACAAAGAAACCAACAAACGACACAAACAACACACAATACTTCCAATTTAAATAACAACACACAAACTGATATTAACTCTACAATTATAAACGTTATTCCTTATGTTTCCGGCCTCTCCGAAAAAATTAAACGTATTGGCAATAAATACCAAGTAAAAACGATTTTTAAAACAAATAATACTTTAAGATCAAATTTGACAAAAGCAAAACCGGAAAACGGTACTCAAAGTTCCAAAAATTGTATGTACAGTGTACCTTGTGCCTGCGGAAAAACATATACCAGTGAAACATCAAAACCTCTCCAAATTAGAACAAAAGAGCACCAATACAACGTCTCAAGAAAATACTACTTAAAGAAGAACATACAAAAAAAGATAAATCAAAGAAAGTGTCTGCATGTTGTTGAATAATGGAGAAATCGGGACACCATCTGTAGAGATACCGGTTGCATGGCAACAACTTCTGACGAATCAACATCAAAAAGGAAACTTCAAACTCAATAAATCAGTCAATTGACATTACCAAAAAAGTCAAGCGAATATAGTACAAAACATTCAATCAAACACAAAGTACACAACATATTATACTGGAATACTAGTTGACAAATCTGTAGACCTACTTTCTCACAGTTAATCCTGCGGGAGGGCAACTAGTGTTCCGGGCAGTTTCCACAAACTGCCCTTAGATACTACACCTTAATATTCAAGTACTTAACTTATCTGTATTTTTCAGAAACCATTGCGAGGAGAGAAACTCCCAGATGAACATTCAAAATAACTTCTAAAATGTCAAATATGTCGAAAATGTAAAAAATGGAAAAAATAAAAGTTGTCAAGATCAAAATTTTATCTACTCTCCATAGATTATTTATTTCATCTGCTCTTCATAATTTCGGTCACGGTGTCGGTGTCGTATAGCGAAAAAAAAAGAGGCATCTCCCTCATTCTTGCGGAAATACTCTGAGGCATTCCCTAAAATGATTTCCCTTCCTAGATGAAAGAGCGGCTTGGTTTCATAGACAAAGTTGTACTGAGTTAACACCAACATCATCGCAGCTGTTAAGAAACATGGAGCATGAATACTTCAACAAATAAAACTAATAATCATATCTTTGTTCTGCCTGAGGGAATGTCAAAATCTATAATTGCGTGATTCCAATACAACGTAAATACAACTAATAATATAACAAAATAGATTGACAGTTCCGGGTCTTTGTACTAATACTGTATATATTGTGGAGGAACGTATTTGATACCTCTTGGACTAATAGGTTTTTTGCACGTTATTTCTAATTATAACAGATTTGAATAGTATCGTAAATATTCAAGATATATTGTCACCGATTGAAATTTTAACGTATATTCATTTATTTATATTTATTATATTCATAACTTTGTTGAAATAAATTATTGAAAATTACCATACAGTTGAATATCAATGGTGAATGATTTTGTAACGACACATAGAGAGTTATTAGTATGAAATAAAATTTCATCTATCAAATTGTTTCGTATGCAAATTTTTGGAGAATAATAGTATTTTGTAACCCCCATTAGGTTATTAATTTGTTATTGTTTTTAAATTGTTTAGTTATGCCATTTTTCGTGCACCACTGGCATTTTGTATTATGGAATATCATTATATCTTAGAATGAATTTATATCCTCATTAAAATTTTATTAATAGTGGAAATTCAGAGTGTACTGAGTTTTTACTTAAATTATTGGATGACAAATTTTGATTGTAAACTGTAATGTATTCGATGGCACATTACATATAATATCCAAAAAAATGTATGAATTAGGCCTTGTGGTTTTAGTTCAATGCTTGTTTAATGCAAGAATATAATTGACGAAGGACCTTTAGCGGAACAATCAATAAAACACGTGCCGTCGCGTAAATGAAATCACCAAATAAATTAACTTTTATTTGGTGATTGACCTTTTAAGTCGAAGTCCTGCAGGTGGTGTTTTCTTGGTTCTTCTTTCTTCAGAGGCTAGCTCCGCAGCTGATTGTAACTGTTTTAAAGCTTTGTCTGGACGACACTTTACACAAAGAATATCGACGTAATGTTCATTGATTGAGCAAACAAAAAATGCGGGTTTATCAAACAAATGATGCGCTTTTGTAAACACAAAAGAAACAAAATGAAAGCGGTTTAGCGGTTGTTAGGACCGGAACTAATAACTCGCGGAATCGTAACACAATAACAACAAAAAGCGGCCGTCTTAAGACGGAATCAAAAAAGCGTCCGGATAGCTCGGAAGTCAATACACGAATCACGAATATTGTCTTTATTTTACACGCAAAAAAACTTAAAATTAGCATTAGCGCGATGGGAGGTTTTGAAAAAGGTGCAGAAGTATAAAAATCAATGAAGTAATTCAATAAAATTTAAACAATACACTAAACAAATTGCAGGAACGCAACATAAAGATTTCCTGTAGTTTTCCAGCCTGTAATGTTAAAATCGATCCTTTGCAATGAACTGCTCACGTCAGATATCCCACAATTAAAAATACTTTTAAAAAATTAACAAATTAAATGTAAATACATATTGAACTCAACAATTTTTCAAAAAATTGCTTCATCTCCTGTGACTTACGCATCCTAGGGGCTATTCTCTTAATCTTAAATAGTACAAGGTATCGACAGAGGGCAGCTGATTTGACTATTTTACTTTGGCATTTGAGTTTTTAATATCGGCCTATTAGTTTCTGATGAAATTCGGAATCAGCTTTCCTGTTTAAAGTCCAAAAGTATAAATTTATTGTTATATTTCCTGAGAAAAAAATGCCATCATAAATATTTCAAATTTTTAAACTGGAACCTTATAAAAATCCAACCAGTGAAAAATAAACGGTTTAAATTGATTTGATTTAACAAGCAAATATCAATTGTAGTGCATGTACATTGTTGGCAAAATAAAGATTTACTCGCTCGTCAATCAAGAGGGATGCATTGCCAAAAACATGTCTTTGAATGTGTTGTTTCCAATAAGTCCTAGACGAATTTCTACTAAATTTTGAGGTTGAAGACCATAATCAACATCCTTTAAATATTCTAGTAGAATAATCCAATATTGTCATATCAGGTTATCAGACTATTTGGCTAGCCTCTGCTTCTGTTTGGTCAATCAATTTAAGTAAAGCCGGATCGGAAGAATATGCTGAGGAAAATTTATTACTCATTATGAAGAAGGCTGTTGGCAAGAATTCCAATCACTATCTTAATCAAGACCAATAATCAAGAATTTGTGAACATCTAAAAGAAATACTCTATTTGGCCCTAAAGGTAAATACGTCCGTATAATCAAGATCGAAATCCAAAAAGAGACTTTTCTCGGATTAGATTTCTGTTGTTCATCAATATCAAGGACCACTTAAATTCTAAGGTCAGCTGCTCAACTACTCAACATCTTCGCCACATACTCCGATCTCCTAAAGATCCCAGTAAGCCACTGTCAACATCAGGAGTTTACAGAATATCCTATTCATGTGCTGTTATATATGTCGGTACCACCTACTTTCATTTCTGGACATTAGGGCAATTTTAACAGAATAGACTATGTAAGTAACTGTTAGCGTCTATATTCCTCCCCCTCTATTTATTATATTTCATTTCGTCTATTTTACATTGTTTTTGTGGCTTTTGGGAAGATTGATACTTGAGTCCGACTATTACTATCAATAAATAAAAAATCACATCTGTACCACAAACATAGTGGTTAACCTCTAAAAGATCTATTATTGCAACCACAGACAGATTTAGAGGTCAGGCACCGAGAAAAACTTAACTTATTGTGAGAAAAACAGAAATCCAAGTGGACATATTTAACTCTGTCTAAGCTCGTTTCTGATTGGTGGTTGCGCCAGTCAAGTGTTGTTTGGACTTTGCTTGCAGCTCTAGACCCAGACAAATACATCCATTCGGTTTCCTTTCGCTCTCATCTAGCATCACGATTCTGCAAAGCTCATTGTAAATCTACAACTGATGTAGTCTCTTAAATTGGGGTGTCGTAACTTTGGGATATGCTGTTTCTATTAGCTATGAAGAGGAACACAAAATCAAGGAATCATAGATAACAACAACTCAAAACGTAACGACAAAAACTGAAATATATCAAAGTGAAATTGACTAAAAATCAAAGAGTTTGTAGACACATCCTGTTAGAACTCTGACAATGTCTGGTGCGTTCCCGCAATTTGTTTAGTGTATTGTTTTCAATTTGATTGAATTACTTCATTGATTTTTAAACTTCTGCACCTTTTCTAAAACATTCCGTCGCTCTAATGCTAATTATAAGTGTTTTTTGCGTGTAAAATATAGACAGTATTGAAATTCGTGTTTCGGTTCCCTAGCTGTTAGGACGCTTGGGAGGTTCTCCGAACTTTTCGGTCGCTTTGATTCCGTCTGAAGAGACGACGCTTATTGTTGTTTTTTGCGTTACGATTTCGCGAGTTCTTAGCTTCGTTCGTAACGACCGCTAAACCGCTTTCATTTTGTTTCTTTTGTGTTTACAAAAGCGCATCATTTGTTGTTAAACCCGCATTTTTGTTTGCTCAATCAATGAACATTACGTCGCTATTTTTTTGTGTAACGTGTTGTCCAGACGAAGCTCTAAGAAACTGTTCCTGCTGAGGCTAGCCTCCGAAGAAAGAAGACCCAAGAAAACACCAGAGCTTCGACTTAAAGGTTAGTGATAACTTTTATTTGGTGATTCTTTTATGTGACGGCACGTGTTTATTGATTGTTCCGCTAAAGGTCCTTCGTCAATTATATATTTACATTGAACCAGCATTGAACTAAAACCGCAACATCTAATTCATACATTTTCTTTGGATATTCTCTATGGCATGTGCCATCGAAGACATTCCAATGTCTAAGATGAAAAATTTAAGTGTTAGGGGTTTGTACATAACTGTGATTTTTTCCAGAACTATACCTTCGAACGAATACTGGCCATTTGGAAATGTGTTTTCTGTTGCCATGTTGTGGAATAAAATTTTCATTTACATAAAAAACGTTAGTTGTTGATAATTCTGATTTTAAAAAATCCTTCGGTTACCTGATTTTTATAGATGTATAGATGTCTTGCAGCTAACATACCTGAAACAAACAAATTAAGAATATTAAATTTGAATATAAATATATAACGTAGATAAAGAAATTTTGAAAGCCAAACAATTTAAAAAGCTGTACACATTTGATCTACTATAGTCAAATTTTATAAATTCTTCACAGAAGTCTCATACAGAGAAGATTTTAAAGGGTAACTTCTCAACATCAATTAAATGTGTATTACATATAATTTTTTGTTCAAATCCCCTTCTCTTTCGTGGATGTTCTAATATATTCAAGGGATCACAATACTGAGCAAACGGATACGGGAACTATGCAAACCGACCTGATGAGGGTAGATGTGACTCTGCCGAAACTCATCATTTTACAGTTAGTGTTTATTCATACTTCTAACACTTTTTTCATTTGAAGTCATTACTGGTTATATGTTAAAATTAGTTAATTTATTTATTGTTTTATCCTATATGATTTCATTTTACAACAATATACAAGTATATTTGTTGAAAGGCTTAGTGACTTGCCAGGTCATAATTATGAACTAGGCTAGGTTCCTCATGAGAACCATTCTAAACTTATGAAATACTCGACGTTTCGACTCGTGATTTGGAGCTATTATCAAGAGACAAAATGACAAAAAAAATGAAATTAACGAAAATGAGGTTCTAGATCGAATTTGGGGTCTCAATTTTCTTACTGCCCAAGTCTCACTAAAGGCCTCATTTAGAATTGAAGATTTTAGATCGAACTCGGTCTCTTAATCTACCTGCTCCCCAAGTCTTACTAGAAGACTGATGATGAGGTGGATGTGTCTGATTTGTTTAGTCTGACTATTACGGATCTCCATGCTGCAGGAAGGCAGATACTATTATAGCGGTCGTTTCTCTATTTCTATAGCTTTGGAAATAGTGGATACCCTAAGGGTATTAAAGAAGAAGAAGTCCTACTGTCCTTGAAGTTGATAGTACATTTCATATATTTCTCTCTTTCTGGTGTTTGGTTCAGTTCTTATCACTTTAGTATTTGCAAAATTGAATGTTTGCTTTTTCGAATTTTCGTGCTTTGTGCCGTTTGAGTTTTTTATCGTATTTGGGAGAATTGATGCTCTTCTAAAGGTATTGGTATGTTTTGACTATGTACCATTACAATCTCTACTGAGTATTTCAAATACAACATTATTTTTTTGTGCTTTGGGCTTTTTACATTATCTTGCTAACATTTTTTGATGACAGACAGCGCCAAACAACAGGGCCATAGTATCAATATACACACTGATTCCGGGAGATAGTCAGTTTTTGAAACCACTTGTCTCATACTATGTTGTACGTACTTGCAACTTGTAGATGATTTCGTTACATTGAGTTGATAACTTATCTCTAAAGGGTATATGTTTATATTTAAATGTGTACTTTTCTGGTAAATAAATGAAAACAAAAATAAATAAACATATAAGCCCCACTGAGCATCAAATTCCCTCTCAATTTTTTCAGTATATACCCTCACTCCTTATAACAGCTTTATTTTAGGAAATAATTTGCTAACATAGCTACATTTTATATGAATGTATTTGTTTTCATTGTGAATTATTTAAGATTTTCGTTTCTGAATGATTTAGTCATATTAATATTTAACAGTCCTCGTCCTTTTCCAGATGGCCAGAACAGTAAGCAGATTCACAAGCGTTTTATTAACTTCATCGTCCCCTCTTTATTTCCTTTTTCCCAAGACTGCTTTGCATAATTATGTAAAGAAAAGAAATATTTTCTTCTTTCGTTTGCTAAATCCTCCAATTGTTTCCATAAAAACTGCTTTACATATTTTCATTAACGAGAAAGCCATTTTTCAAGCGATGGTTAAAACATTAGCGACGGAGAGAAAAAAAACCGGAAGGGTACTATTACATTTTAAAATCGAATAAATCCTTTTAGGCGACAAGCTAAGAAAGAATTTCAATGGGATTATTCAACAATTGACTGGCTTTTACCGAAATGGCCGGTTCAAAGGATTTGCCAACGTTGGAGAAAATTCGTAGGTTTTTTTCTGATGTTATTTGCTTTGTGTACATTTGGAATACGTCTGGCATTCCTGAGAGGATTTTTTCTTCCATTTAGTTTCAACTTTATAAAGAATTCGGTGAACCAGAATCGTACTGCTTAAAGGAACAGTAACTGAAAGTTTTGTGCTATAATATAATTAGATATAAATTACTTTGTAAAATTGTACAGTAATTGTGGAATGACCTTTGAGAAGGTCATTGACTGGTATGTCTGCTGAAGGGATATTTCTTATTTCTCAATTTTCTTCTTTTTGCGAAATTTAAAAAAACTGACGTCAATAATGCGGTAAATAAAGCGCTTATGTAAAAATTTTTAACCGAAAGTGTCTAGTACTAAGTCTGACAATAATACGTCAACTAGTGTTAAAGTTTGGGTACAAATAATTTTTACCTTTTTAAGTAAAAAACAATGTTACTCAGACAGGAGACACATTTTAAGGAGGTGTTTTGGGTTAATTTCATATTTTGAGCTTAGGATTATACCTACAGGTAAAATATTTCCAATTAAATGAAACACACTATACTTAAATGTGTTTCGTCCAAATTTGTTTATTATAACTAAAATCCTGGAGTTGGTGGAAATAAATATTAAATTGTAAAACTTATTTATTAGGGTTCCGTATATTCAATATACGGAAACCCTTATACAGTCACTCCAAATTTCTCAGATTTTCACATCACAGCAATTTTCTCCGAACCTACTGGACGGAGAAGGTTGAAATTTGGTATTATTGTATAGTTTGGTTACCCGATCAGGAATACATATCTTAGAAGGACAAAATTTGATTTTACAGGTACTTTTGAGCTGAAAATTTTTCAACATCGACTATTCCCCCCCTTACCTCCGAGACTAGTAAGCCTACAATTTTGAAAATAATAGGGAATATAGAGCACTGCCCAAAGTTTACAGAAAAAATAAGGAGAAACCCCTAATTTAAATTTTGGGAGCAAATTATAGAATTAAATAAAAAATTAAAATTTTTTCAAACGCATCATGTAATATACTAAAAGAGTTCATTCTGAGGAAACCAAATGTATTTTTTTTCATATTTTAAAAATAATTATTTTAAAAGTTATTAACAAAATATACAAAATTTTACACATCCCCCCTCTTAGCTCCGAAACTATAAAACATAAATGTTTGAAATAAAATTAGGGACATATGGCCTCACCTGAACTTTACTGGAGAAATTAGAAAAAACCCCTAATATTAACTTTGGGGCAGAATTTATTGGAAAATATAAAAATAAAATTATTTATAAGGCATCATGTAATATATCAAATCAAAGGGCTCTTTATGACGAATATAAACCTATTTTTCATATTTTTAAAATAAATTATTTAAAAGATATTAACAAAGAAACAAAAAATATTTCGCATTTCCCCCTTATCTCCGAAACTATAAGACGTCAAATTTAAATAAAAATGAGATATAGGGTCTTACCCGAACTTTACAGGAAAAATAAAGATAAGCCACTAATATTCATTTCGGGGGCAAATTACAGAATTAAGTGGAAAATACTAAATTAGATTTGATTATGACAAATACAAATAATTTTTTATATATTTTGAAAATAAATTATTTAAAAGTTATTAACAAAAATATAAAAAAATTAAATTCCCCATTTCCACGTTTATTTCCAAAACTATAAGACCTCAAATTTGGAAAAAATAGGGGTATATTCCCTCACTTGAACTGTACAGGAAAAATAAGGAGACCCATTATGGGGAATTCAAATATTTTTTTAAAATATTTTAAAAATAAATTGTTTAAAAGTTATTAAGAAAAACATAAAATAATGCCTATTCTCCCCATTATTGCCGAAACTATATGACCTAAAATTTTGAAAAACAATTGAGGGTATACAGCCTCCTCACTTATACTTTATAGAAAAAGTAAGTAAAAGCGCAATAATAAGTTGGGGGGAGGGCGATTATAGAATTAAATGCAAAATAGTAAAAAAATTCTCAACCGCATGTAATATACCAAATGAAAGGTCTCGTTACAAGAAAAACAAATACACTATTTCATATTTTTAAAACGGTTCAATCAAGAGATATTAAGTACAAAAATCGACGTAATCCCCCCTTGATTTCAGAGACTACACGACCTAAAATTTTGAAAATAAAAACAGAAATATAGACCCCTCACTTGAACTTTACAGTAAAAATAAGGAGAAAACACTTGATATTAGTTTGAGGGCCAAATTACAGAATTAAATGAAAAATAATTTTTTTTGTCAAACAACAGTGAAAATATCGATTTTTCAACAAAAAAAAACATGTTTACATAAGGTTTGTAAATAATTTAAAAAATATACACTTTAAGAAAAAATAGTTTGGATCAAAAACGTAGTTTATAAAAAAATATATTGGGTTTATGGTTTCTCTAGAAGCAATACAAACGGAGTTATAGCTTGCTCAAATTTTGTTTTTATTTCTCAAAACAAAAATTGAAAGGTTTATCGTGAACTAACTGAAAAATAATGCATTTTTCGACAAAAGTTTATAAATACTTTTTTAAAATGTTTAAAAAATCCTTTAATTTGGGTTTTTATAAAAGTCTGGCATGAAAATAAGGAGAGTTATTAAATAAATAAAATTGTTTTTTTGTTTTCTTGACAAAAAATGTGTACAAATTACCCCCCAATACCACCCCAGTTGAAATTAATTGCACTTCACAAGTCACCAATTTGTAAGTTTTTTTATAATCTAAAAGCTCATTAAATTGAAATTGTATTTAACCCTTATTTATGAAAGGGCTTGAGCTGAAAGGGTAGCCAAATGGTATGATTTACCAACATTTACAAACTTTAAATTTAACTTAATTTTTATTCTACAAAATAACATAAATTAAAAAAATAAAAAACCTATAAAATTTTCCTTATCTCTCATAGTTTTAAGTTGTGAAAAATTTTTTTCCAAAATTACAAAAATACAATATTCTCTTGAGAACATTCTGAAACTTTTTTAAATACGTAAGTCAAGTGATTTATGAAGTGATAGTATAATTTCAACTGGAGTGGTATTTGTACATTTTTGTTGTCAAAAAAAAACAAAAAAAAAACAAATTTATTTATGTCATAAAGTCGCTCAATTTTCAGGACTATTTTATAAAAAAAGAAATGAAAGAATTTATTAGGCACTTTAAAAACGTATTTATAAACTTTTCCCGGAAAATGCACTATTTTTCAGTTTTTTCACGATAAACCTTTCAATTTTTGTTTTGACAAATAAGAAAATTTCAACAAGCTATAATTCCGTTTGTATTGGTTCTACAGAAACCAAAAACCCAACATTTTATTTTTTGTTTATTTTTATAAGCTACATTTTTGATTCGAATGATTTTTTTTTAAAGGGCATATTTTTAAAGTTATTTACATAAAACCGTTTTTTATGTAAAATTCATAATTTCAGTTGCAATTAACTCAAAAAGAATTGACTTTCAGAAAAAACTTCATGGAATAAAATTGGTTAAAAAAAGTTAGTTTATTCATTCCCGGACTTTTTTTATATAACATTTTTCACCCCTGCGAAAGGATAGCATCCCACCAGAACAGGGTCAACTTTGATAAAGAGAGTAAGTAGTACTAAAATCCAAATTTTGACGAAAATCGGTGGCGCTTGAACAAATTTCCTGGGAAAACGGTATTGGCTGGACTACTATTAATTTTATTTTTTACATTATTAGAGTAGCACCCAAAAGCAATACAGCAGTTTCATTAATATTAAGTGACAGGTTATTAGATACTGATTTCCCAAATAATAAATTAATATTATGTTGGGCTTCATCACCGGAACTGGCATATGATATGATATGAGTAGATCATTGACATATAGTATAGAAAGTAGAGGGTCTAGAATGATACCCTGTGCCACTTCATTAATTATATTTCTTTAAGTACTGTAATTTTTGTTAATTGTAATTCTTGTTGCATATTTTTATGATAATTAATAAAAGATCTAATGCTTTACCTCTAATTCCCAAGTTATATAATTTCATGTTAGTCTGAAGTTTTCGTTCGAGACTATATATGCTGTCTCTATGAATTTTCTTTTGTACCAATGCTCTTCCTTGTGAATTGCTCTAGCTTGGTCCCAGTTGATATTATGGTGTTCGGTCCATGCGTGATTCGCTAGCCCAGACTTCGTTACCTCTGCCCTTTGAGTAGCTGTGCGGTGTTCCTTAATCCTGGTTTCCAGCGGTTGCTTTGTCTCTCCAATGTAAAGATTGCCACATTCACACGGTATGCTGTATATACAGTTATTTGGTATTGCTGGTGCGTCGGGCCTCGTTCTTGTTATCATGCGCCTCAAGGTGTCGTTGCTTTTGAAGATCATTCTGATCCCATAGCTGTGTGCAATTCTTAATATTAGAGTTGTTACCGTGGTGGTGTCCTCTTCCTGCCTAGGTGGTTTGTCCAGCTCTTTAAACGCCTTGGTAATGATCGTTTCGGGATATCCGTTCGCCAAAAGGTCTTCTCTAAGTTTCACTTGTTCTTCTTTGAGGGCTTCTGGTGTGCTGCGGATATTTTTGGCTCTATGTATTAATGTTTTGATGATGCCAGTTTTCGTTGCTGATGGGTGGTTGGAGTTGTAGTGAAGGTATAATCCTGTATGCGTAGCCTTCCTGTAGACGGTTGTTTGGATTCCGGTCCTCGTCCTTTGACACTTTACATCAAGGAATGGTAGGCACCCACTCACTTCCATCTCCATGGTGAATCTAATGGATGGTTGGGATTGGTTCAGGTGCTTATCCTACATACTTTCATATTTATTAATAAAATGAAAAATTCTAAAAAATAGTGTTTACTTATTTCTCATGCTTATCAAAAGAAAATCAAATGCAAAAATAAATCAAGGCATTTAAAAAATTAAAATAAATTACTAAGTCATCATTTTAAGGTTTTATAGATATAATCTTTACTTTATTTTGGAGCCACGACTACTACACGGAAATCTTTTTAATGTAGATATTTATAATATACATTCGAAAGAAAATCATACCTGACATGCGACAAAATGTGTTGATCTAAATTCAACCATTAGAGTCAGTATTTATTCATCAAAAAACTCTTCATTTATATGACACCCCAGTCTCGGGGCTGGAATATAAACGACTCAATGAAATTTACATGGAAAAACGAGAACAAAACCAAGCAGTGTAGCAATTTAGTTTTACGTATATCACTTTTAAAGGGGGAACGAATAAACATGTTACTCGGGAACAACACGGAAGGGGAAATCTCTTTTGATTAATATAATTTGTACTTCTACTTATTATGGAAGTAGCGTAATAGGGTTTAAAACGACTGCAAGACTTACATTAGCTTATAATTAACAGAAAATGATAAAAAATCGCATCCTGGGAAAAGCGTATACATTGCCCGGGTACCGTCAGTTACATCTAATTTAATGGATAATTTCTGAATAACTTTTAATTTGATAAGTTTAGATGAATGTCTCTCATAAAGGTTGAATTTTTATATATAAGGTGCTGAAATTTTTACAATATTAAGTATTTGTGAAAAGTATCACCTATTGAAGTTGCAGTGGGCTGTTTATGAAACAATTTAAGAAATCCAAAAATACTAATGAAAATAAATATTTCCTATGTTTCAAAATTTTTTCGAAAATCTCCACGTATTTTCATCTGTTGAAGACTTCTGAAAGAGCATAAAGTATAAATATCACAAGTTTTATGGTAAACAAAATAATAACTGTGAAAATGAGTTTGTTTGTTTGTTAAGCTTTCAAGCCTAAACCGCTAAATAGATTATGATGAATTTTAGTATAAAGATAGATTGAGCCCTAGAGATGACTAGCTTCAAACTTTGCAGAATTATTGTTTAGAATTAATAAAATTTAGCTATCCAAATCTTTTTTTCCAAGTGCTCTTAAAAGGGAGTGGAATGGGGTTCTAAAAATAATGTAAAGAAATCATATACATGAAGCTAAAATTTAGCAGATAGGCAGTTGAAAGATAGTGTAGATCACCTGAAAATAATTTTTGAAAACTCACATTTTAAGGAGGTAAATGTAGGGGCGGGGGGATGTATGAAACTTTTTCTGGAATCACTTAATTTGGCTGAAATGGTTATTTGATCACAAATGATGAATAATTTATTTTATACATTTATTGAATAGTTCATACAGAATACTTGGTAAATCACTGTTAAGAGGACAACGTAATATATCCAGTAAGAGCCAGATAAAAGTCTTTATAGATGAGCTAGAAAAATAAAATAAAAAAACTAACACAAAATTGACTTACGGTCTAAAATATTTTGTTACTTTTTATGTGAGCAGCTAAACGTTATATTGGACAAAGATAAGATTACATTTGAAAAATCGTACTCTAAAAATCTTAAAATTACATTCGTCTAATTCAGCTCGTTACCCCGTTAAAATAATTGTAAAATTTGACGTAATACGTTTGGTATTATAGCAATTCGACAGATGGCGCTGAGCAACTGTATCAACGCGTTATGTTTTTTATCAGAAAAATAGATATCAGAAGTACATCTTTTTGATTTACTTAACATTGATTGTCAAAATTGATTTGCTACTATTGTATGTATTAGCGCCAAATTTTTTCGTTTTTGTAACTATTTAACCTTTACCTCTATCCAACAATAACCAAAATTGGTCGATAAAATTAACATTAATGTTGAATACAAAGGAAAGATTACTTAGTCTATTACCAGTGTATCAGTTGTTGTTTGCAAGGGTCTTATATTCAGAAATTTTTGGTTTCAGTTGTGTAACAGACTTAATCATTAACAACTACATTTCTAATGAATGACATCGATTTTGTCCAAATTCAAAATGTTTGTTTTTGGTGTAATGAGTTGACATGTGAGTGGTTTATTTATGATTTAACATAGTATTTTTATGTTTCATTAATCTGTATTTAATATTTCGATCATTTAAACCCATATATACAGCTCAACAATCAGCATAGTTTATTCAATAAACTCCCAACCTTTCGAATTTGTCAATTTAAAATGTATGATTAATCAGTATACCTGCTGTCTAAAATTAACACCAGTTTTTACCTAACATATAGGTCGGTTTTATAAATGAGAGTTGTAGCACCTCTAGATTGCATCTTTTGCATTCCTTGGGATAACACATCAAATACAAGAAATTCTGTATACAAATATTCTAAAAGTTTCAAGATCTAAATCAGACCCTGTTCTCAACGGCAATAAAAATAAACACAACAGAATTAAAGAAACAAAAAAGTTCGCCTTTACAATTGTAAAATACACAATATGACATTCAAATGACCACTGGGTATGATTTAGATCCTGGAACGTTTGTAATATTTAAAATATAGACACTTTTCTGGATGTGTGGTGTTATTCTGAAGAAATTCTAAAGTATCAGTCGGTATCGTTGGGAATGCTTTGATAGAACCTTTTTTCTAGCAAGACGGAAAAACGGTAGATAACTCATACTTATATATTTCTAGTGCCCCCATTCTTGAAACCATGCGAAAGCTATACCACTTGCCTCCTGACATCAGTCGAATGAAAACTAACATAACAACATAACATAACATATTCTGTCAGTGTATTGAACCTAATAGACGTCGGTGACATCTACGGTCTAGTGCGTAATTTAAGTATATGAAGGCATACTGTGCTATAACATATACCATACTCTTGACAGATTCAATACACTGACTGTTGTCTTACTGATGTGTATTACATCCAATTATTTCACTTTAGAACTTGTCATTCAAGATAGCGTATCTGACGAGAACTCCTGGTTCGAAACGGTTGTTATACGTTGAATGATATAGTTCTAAATATGTGGATATATATCTGTATACATAACATATTCTTGTTGTTGTTGTTAATACACTACAGTGCTCCGGTACACTTAAGTAGTTTATTATTCCTAAAATGTAGTTAATCGAAAATCCTTGATAGGAAAATGAGTACACAGAAGTGACTACTTAGGTGGTCATTTGATCAGTACAGCTCCGGCTTTACTTTATCTGAACACTAAAAAGTTGGGAGACTAGAAAAATGAGGAAATGTCATGGTCGACAATTTTTGAAAGTTTTAGTAGTTTTATAAAAAGAAGAACAAAAGCATGTATATAAGCAAAATCTGGATCTATATAAATACGTATGAACATAATTGTAACCTTTTTATTATTGTTGCTATATAAACTATTTTGACTCACGTGTAGACTACAAATATCCGTTTATAATTTAAGATCTACTCTAGTCATCACGCTTAACTGAACCTCTTCCTTTTTTGAAGTCGGTTAATAAAATGAGGTGAAAATATATGTTTATATCTCCCTTCTATACGTTGGAACGTATACAGGTAGCAATTAATAACCACAAAACCATCAAACAACAATTTTCTGTTTTACATAATGACAAACAACTCTCGCTTTCAATTTTAAAGAGATCTATTGTATACATTCAAACGCACAAGAAACATTTATTGGTAGTTGTAAAACAATTCATAATAATGTAAAAGATCTTGCTAAAGTTAATTAACCCAGATTGTGGTAAACGCTAAGAAATGATATAAGTAAACAATGCGCACCTTGAACTAGATAGGAATGGGGTTATTTAACCGGCATCTGTATGAATAAGATCGATATGTGGAAAATAAGGTGTCATTATCTAGTATTTCACTTTTGACATTCCTAAAACCATTTGTATTTGGTTTGGAAAAATTGCTGAATGAATAACGTTCACTTTTTTAAACGGAATGTATATTTAAAATAAACGATACAAATATTCTCATAAAATTCTAACATAAATAGTTAAAAATACTCGGAAATGTAAAAATTAATATTTTAACATGAAATGAAATCTATATGTAGTACTTTCAGGAAAAACAACCTAGCAGATAGGCCAAATCGGTAGTCATACTGTGACTAACGCCGTTTTCCTGTGATTGACAGGAAAAGAATCACACGAAAGGATTCGGAGGTAAACTTGGACCTATCAAAGCAATTATGATACCATCTTTTCCAGATTTTACAATCCATTGAATGACAATATGTTTTTTTCCAGTCGAGAATCTTTATTAGCTGCGCTTTCCTCAACTGATTGACATCTCAATTAATTTATGTACATTTTAATGCTAAATTAAATATATATATATATATATATATATATATATATATATATATATATATATATATATATGTAACATTTAAGTAATACTATTCTTGCTTTGAGGTCTACATTTTTTCCCTTGAATATAAGTGTACCGTTTCGGACCTGTTTTGGTCCTTTTTCAAACACATATTTCTTATTTTAACTAAAATGTTTATATTACATTATAAAATTTATTATTAATATATATTTTAAACTTACTTTTGGACATTCAGGCAGTTAAAATACACTTTATGAAATAATTATGGTATACAACACTAGGACGACGACGTTTTACAAATAATGACATTTTATATCAAAATCAAATCTTTAAATCGAAATCAAAAGAGTGTTTTTGAGTTTTTTTCTTAATTTGTTAACCCTGTCTGTTTTTTTAACGTATATATATAAGATAATGGGAGTTTGTCCGAGGTATATGTTACATTCCTTGCAAGGCATTTTATAAACGATACTATTTTTTGTGTTTTTGGTTTTTAATTAATAAAATTTTATGATAACAAATTATATCCTAGGTGACTAGGAATAACTTCTATACAACAACCAAATTTTAATCTTTTTTTGGTTATTTGAGATTTTTGTGTTCTGCTTTCAGCAGCAAAATGAAATTCTTTACTTAAAACTTTTGTTTTATATCAAAGTTCAATAGCCTTTGTGAGCAGTAAATTTATTTTACTCTCGAGCACAGCGTCTGAAAGCTTAATAAATTTGAGTCTATTGACGAGAAGGTACTTGATAAAATATTGTGCTCGCCTTTTAACCTAAAGCTAATATTAAGCGCGATACAAAAGTTCTATGTACTTTGTGTAAAGATTCTGTAGTTAACAATGAAATTAAGTTTTCGCCTTCGGAAATTATGTCGGGAGGTTTTCGATTGTATTATTTTTAAGTTTTTTTCACACTACTATAAAGTGACTGCGATAAATAACGGAATTAGTCCTTGACCAGATGACTCTTTATATAATATGTAAGACAACATTTTATAGCTGTGCATTGTCATAAAATTTTCTGTGGCTTCATCAATGTAATGATGTTGTTTTTTTAATGAATCATTTGGAATCCTCACTAATTTGGATATTCTGTGTTTTTCCCATATTTTATTTCAGTGTCGTTTCCGTTAATGTACTTTTAATCATGGTATTCTATTTTCTAACTTTTAATGTTCTATTTATTTCTTTACACAGTACACAGTATGCTGTTCCAACGTCTTATCATTATTCATGCTTTGTTGTCTTTTTCTGAATTTGTATGTCATCTGTTTCTTTCTTAGTGAATATATTAACTAATTATTTTTAACGGACTTCCAAAAAGGAAGAGGTTATCAATTCGTCGCGTATTTTTTTTTGTATGTATGTTACCTGATTATGTAATGTTGGGGCTTTCGATGTTACCTGATCCTATCTGTTAAGGTTATACATACAAAATAAAAAATAAAGAATGAAAAATTCCTGAGTTCAAGAAACTAAAAAATATAACCGACTTCCACCTATAACTAAAAAGCTGAAAATAATTATAACAAAATACAACTCCAGCAAATAAATAACACATTCAATGTTGTTAGGTACCTACCCAGAAAGTAAAAAATGTAAACATTAAAAGGTGCTCATTGTGTACAAATTAATAACCTACCAATTTAGTATATTTTTGAAGTCGGTGCCAGCCAACAATTAAGTTTGATGAAGTAGTACATCAGTACGCAATGCAGGATTTTTGATTTGCTTGGTACCGACTTCAAACATATACTAGATTGGTAGGTAATTAACTTGTATAGAATGAGCACATTTTTTACTTTCTGGGCAGGTACCTAACAACATTGAATGTGTTATTTATTTGCTAGAATTGCACTTTGTTATAATTATTTGCAGCTTTTTAGTTATAAGTGGAAGTCGATTATATATATATATATATATATATTTTAAATGTTTTATATATTGATTATTTGAATATTCATCTCCAGCCCCATTTCGTGTATAGGTCCTTTAGTTTTTTGGTCATGTAATCAATGTTGTTTTTATCGCTTGCGCATTCAACCTGATCGTCGGCAAATTGGAAACTGTAAGGGCATGTATTATTATCAAGTTGAAATCCCAAACCAAACAAATGCACAAGCATAACCCCGCTAGAAATAAACCTTTGGTAGAAATCTGAAGTTTTCACTTTTCAGAAAATCAAAACATAAAAAGTAACACAGTAAAACGCTTAGCCTGGAGAGTACAAAATACAAATAAATGGAGATTCAGAAGTAACTGAATAGTAAATAAACAGAAAAACTCTTTTATTTCTAAATTGGATTTTAGGTAATACATATTGAAATAATGAGTACAATAGTGACAAGCTTACAGAAAGTTAAGGTGTTGATCTGGTATCATAAGTCAATTGTGATAGTGAAGCAAACTCAAAATTTCAAGTAGGGTGTGGATATGTGAAATGAGTCTTGAATACAATATATTTAGATTTTAATAACTACATATTGGCCCTAATAAGCAATGAATGATGAAATAGTTGTAATCGTAGTATTTTTAATACTCTCACAAGTAATTTTACAAAGAAATAGGAAATCTTCAAATATACAATTTGCATAGATAAGTTATCTATTAAGTTTACAAATTTTGATGGGTTCAATATAATTTACAAGTGAATATCTGTAAAAAATGTCTTTTTCAAACCTGATATCTTTAAAACAAATGTTTAATCATTTAAAAGGTGAACGTTCCCTTGAGCAAAGCGAAAACCTTAACAATATTGTGCAATTAATTTCGAAAAGATTGTTGAGGAGGTCTTGAATTATTTTGTCTATTCATTAGGTTTTCTCTCCTCTAAATTTTTTCTTGTAACAGATAAGTATTTAAAAAATTGTATATGTAGAACAAAGTGTAGTAAGGCAATTTCGTAAAATTGCCCGGATTACTGGTTGTCTGTACAGAGATTCTTCCTCACAGTTTTTCTTAGAGAAAGAGATGTCTATAAAATGATCAACCAGTATTCCTGTATATAAGTAATGTATTGTATATGGTGTAATACTTATCTGTGTATGGAGACGTTTCAACTCCGAGTCTGGAGTCGTTGTCAATCGTTTAGTGTTGTTTTCGAGGTTTTTTTCTAAAAAATTTTCGCTTTGATTTTGAATTTATTGTTTGTCAAAAAATTTGACACTGACAATTTGTAAACGATTGACAACGACTCCAGACTCGGAGTTGAAACGTCTCCATACACAGATAAGTATTACACCATATACAATACATTACTTATATACAGGAATACTGGTTGATCATTTTATAGACATCTCTTTCTCTAAGAAAAACTGTGAGGAAGAATCTCTGTACAGACAACCAGTAATCCGGGCAATTTTACGAAATTGCCTTACTACACTTTGTTCTACATATACAATTCTTTAAATACTTATCTGTTACAGGAAAAAATTTGGAGGAGAGAAAACCCATGAATAGACAAAATAATATTGTGCAATAACTAATAAGAAAATAATTTAACCGAAATACTGTTTTGTGTTTACAAAATTTTTTATGAAATAAATGTATCAGTAATTAGATTTGATAATTTGACTTTATTTTTGATAAATAATTGGAATGTAATCAGATTTTTTTTAAAACGAACACAGCAGACACAGATATAAACATATATATTTGAAGATTTATTTAATGTTGCTGAATCAAAAAGTAACTATTTTAGATAAATTGTAAGGATATTTTAAAAAAGTAAAAGTAGTACACACTAGTTGGCACCACTCATTGATTAACAGACCCAATAAGGATTTTTGTTTTGGTAAGTCTTTTTAATTGACTTTCAAAACGGAGGATGTTATTAATTCGTCGGCACGTATATATATATATATATATATATATATATATATATATATATGAACTAAGCTAGGTTCCGGGTGAGAACCGCGTCTGAATTTATTGAATACTCGACGTTTCGACTCCTGCTTCGGAGCCATTATCAAGAGACAAAAGTGAAAAAGAGTTTCAGAGTCTAGATCGAACTCGGGGCCTCAATCTGCCTACTCCCCAAGAGTCACTAGGTAACTGTACTACTAGTGACTCTTCGGGAGTAGGCAGATTGAGGCCCCGAGTTCGATCTAGACTCTGAAACTCTTTTTCACTTTTGTCTCTTGATAATGGCTCCGAAGCAGGAGTCGAAACGTCGAGTATTCAATAAATTCAGACGCGGTTCTCACCCGGAACCTAGCTTAGTTCATAATAATGACCGCGGAAGCCTCTCAGAACATATATATATATATATATATATATATATATATATATATATATATACAATATACGGATACCCTTATAATATCACTCAGGATTTCTGCCTCTGTCACATCACAGCCATTTTCTCCTAAACTACTGGACGGAAGAGGTTGAAATTTGGTATCAATGTATAGTTTGGTGACCCGATCAGGAGTAAAAGTAAAATTACAGTTATACATGTGGGTTCAAAAAATCTTACAAATAAATGTGATATTGGGTGGTACGTAAGTAGTTGCATATATATGATGGTTGAAACATAAGATCGAATAGAACTAAAGTTATATAGGGTGGTTAAAAAATGTTGCATTTGGTGGCACATAAGTAGTTGTGTATACTAGATGGTTCAAATAAGAGGGAAGTAAAACTATAGTTATAAAGAGTGGATCAAAAATCGTTAAAAAATGTGTTAAATAAGCATATGCAGTAAGGATATTTGAGTTAGGGTTCACAAAATGTTAGAACAAGTTGCATATACAGGATGATTAAAATATAAGGTGGAGTGGAATTATAGTTATACAGGGTGGAGAGGTTTAATAATTATGCAGATCGGTGGCAATATCGTATTGAGTTAAATTATAGCTGTACAGAGTGGTTCAGAGAATAATAGACAAATAATATATATTGGGTGACAATACACACAAAACATATACAGGGTGGTTGAATATAGGTGAATTAGAGTTAAACGTGTAGAAAGTAGTCTAAATAACAAAACTAATAGAAAAGCTAAATAATATATGGAATATACAGGGTATTCCATCTCAAACGAGCCATCTTGAATATCTTGGTTATTTTCAAAACTATTGCAATAAGAAAAGACCGGTCGATTTTTGTTTCGAGGGGGAAATTTTTTGGGATGAATTAGAGCTTGCGCGCCTTCAACATAAACAGCCCAATTCAATGACCTTGAGATTTGAGATAGCGTTGTCTTATATCATTTAAAAGCCCTACCGTCATAATCATTTTTTTTATTTCAATTTCTGTACATGTAATAATAAAAGAGTATTCAAAAACGAATTTACAGTACAATACAATGCCTCTAAAATAAATCTTCAAAGTGTCTTCCATTGACTTCCATACAATAGTACAACCTTGACTGAAAGCCGTCTCTGACATGGTTCAGCATAGTCGGTGTTATCTGACGACACTTCGCTATAATTCGTTGGCGTAGCTCGTACAAATTCTCATAAAAATTTTGGATTTAACATGTCCCCACAAAAAAAATCCAAAGGGTTCAGATCAGGTGATCGGGCAGGCATTCTATAGGACCTCTTCTTCCAATCCAGCGACCAGGATATTCCTAATCGAGGTATTGACGAACTGAAGCGGCGTAGTGAGCAGCAGCTCCATCTTGTTGGAAATGCAATTGCTCTTCACGTAGTAGAGGATCATTCTCTAATTTTTTTATTATCAATGCATTAATTTCATTTTCCAATATATTGTGATAAATTTCACCATTTAAATTACCAGGAATAAGCACGAGTCCAATTAGATGATTTTCCATATCCTTGCCCAACGTTTAGTTTTACCGGATGTTGACTATGAGCTTCTCGAAATAAATGAGGATTTGTATCGCTCCAAAATCTACAGTTATTTCAGTTAACCTCCCCATGAAGTGAAATAGTGCACTCATCCGAAAACCTTGTACGAGAAATTCGGGTTTTCGATAATACGCTCGAAATTATGACCGAGCGGTCATAATTTCGCAAAACTGTTGCCCTCGATCCCAATCATCCTCATTCAATTCATGAAGTAATTTAATTTTGTACGAATGGAATTTGTACTTATGCAAAATTCTAAAAACATTAGTTTTGATAATACCGGAAGCTGCAGAGATTTGCTGGACAGACTGCGTATTTGGTATAAGTTGGACATGGCCCAATGTAGCCACAGCTACCCCTTCATCATTTACAATTCCAATGGGACCTCTTTTTTGCAATGTGTATACCATAATTATCTTTTAAAATTTCAACAAATCAGTAAAGTAATAACTTGACAATGCTTCAAATGTTTGAATAAAGATCAGAACAGATAAACAAAATTTTATTATGAGGGTATAGTCCGTAAAAAGGGCTTTCAAATGATGTCCGACAACACCTATTTTCCCTATCTCAAATCTCAAGGTCAGTGAATTGGCCTGTTTATGTTGAATACCCGCAAGCGCTGATTCACGTCAAAAAATGTTCCCCTCGAAACAAAAATCGTCCTGTTTTTTCTTATTGCAATATTTTTGAAAATAACCAAGATATCCAAGGTGGCTCGTTTGAGATGGAATACCCTGTATACAAAAAATACAAATTAGAGAGAGGGAGAAAGATAGAGAGAGATAAGACTACGCTAAAATAATCAATAGAATTGGACCTTAAATCAGATGAAAAAAAGAATAAATGTCTGAAAATAGTGATTGATGGCACACGGTTTCTAAACGGGTCTATATTTTAAGCCAGTTGAAGTCGGTTCTTTTTTAAATATAAATTATTTATGAAATCATGTTTACGTACCTGATGAATTTACACAGTTAATTAAAAAAATCACAAAATTAAATTATTGTCGGTTGGTAAGTGATCGTCTCGAGATATAAAGCAAACTTCGTTTTCGAATTCACGAGCGGCGCTCGGTCATCCTTGTACTTTCTTATAATTCTTCCATATACCCAACTAATAATGCTAGACACTGGAAGTCCTCTATTTTTGTTATATTCACGTTTATTTCCTTTCTTATAAATTAATACTGTGTAGGTCTTTTTCAATTTATCTGGGATAACTTTTCGTGACTACACGTATGAAAATATACGAAACGTTTTCATAGAATTTAATGGTTTCACTCTTCAGAAGTTCAGCATTTCTTCTTCCCGGTCTTGAAGATTTTCCATTAAGTTCTTTAATTCTTGCACGTATAAGAAACTTCACTTCAAAAATATTCATTTCATTAAAAGTACAGCAATTAAAAAAGAAAGTCCCGATATCTTTCGTCATTTAAGAATTACGGATATGCGGAAATTTATTCAAAAAGTTGACGAGGCACGAATCGTTATCAACTCCAGTCCTTATCCTCATACATACCAACAAGATGACTTTTGAAAATTTCAAAACAGAGCACGGCATTAGCATTTCTCGCCAAGTTTTCGACAACAACGACAACATTTAGTTATTCATTTTACGTCGACCGCACCGCGGCGTTCAACGTTGAAAACTCTTCAACTTCTTAAATAAATTTCGAAATGTTTAGATAAGTGAAAAGTTTCGGAAAGCAAAACGGGCTCTACAGACGTCATTCATCACATTTATGTGCGGTTTTTCGAGGGGGGTGACAACACAAGAAATTAAGACCGGGTTATCATTTCATTAGGGTTGGATCTTGACGCTCGTTTGGGTAACTCGTTTAAAATTCATTTGGTGATAACGACATAATAATAAGTTGAAAAGCGTTGATGGAAGCGGTATTTTACGCAATTAAAAGCAATTCTGTATGCACAGAAAACGAATTTGAATTCCTTCACTTTCATTAACCCCAAAGATAATATTCCGGTCGTCAGCATATTCAGAGTAAACCTTTAGTTTTTAGTTTCTTATAAAACCGGTAAGCAAAAATGCACAAATTAAAGAACATATTCGAATCTACTTAACAACCTCACTTCTGCAAAGTGTCCCAATAAACATGGAAAGATTAGTAGGATCAACAGTAAGTACAACCAAATAGTGTTTGCGGTAATAAACTTCAATTCTAGCAACACCCAATTTCGAAATACAATAAGTTAAATTTTATATTAAAAAATAGAGCGGTAGTCATTTGGGTCTGAACGATGGAAGCGAAAGCTTCTTATGTAGTATACTTCCCGTCTTTCGTTACCTCCCTATCTCTGTTCATCCTTCTTTGTGTCATTGTTAGTAATCGACATAAATTTCAGAAAAAATAAAATAATTGTCACTATTTTGTTACGATTCATGTAATAATCCTAAAATATGTAATTTAAGGAACATATGAAGGTGTCAGCTAATTAGGGTTCCGTATATACAATATACTGATATCCTTATAATATCACTCCGGATTTCTGCCACATCACAGCTATTTTCTCCTAAACTACTGGACGGAAGAGGTTGAAATTTGGTATCAATGTCTAGTTTGGTGACCCGATCAGGAGTACATATCGTAAATGTAGAAATTTCGATTTTAGGGGTACTTCTGGGGGGAAATCTAAAAAAATCGACCGTTCCTTCCTCCTGATCTCCGAAACAACTGAGCCTAAAATTTTGAAAAAAATAAGAAATATAGATTGTTGCGCGAACTTTACTGGAAAAATAAGGAGAAACCATTAATATTAATTTTGGGTGAAAAATTATAGAATTAAATGAAAATTTAAAAATAATTTTTTTTCAAACGCATCATGTAATATATCAAATGAAAGGTCTCATTCTGAGGAACACAAATATATATTTTTTTCATATGTAAAAAAATAATCAAAAAAGATATTAACGAAAATATACCACAATTTACCCATTCCCCCCCCCTCCTTATCACCGAAACTATAAAACGTAAAAAAGTTTGAAAAAAATAGAGATATAGGGTCTGACCTGAAGTTTACTGGAAAAATAAGGAGAAACCTCAACTTTTAATTTTGGGGGGGGGTAAATTACAGAATTAAATGGAAAATATAAAATTACAATTGTTTCTAACCCATCATGTTATATATCAAATGAAAGGGCTCATTATGACGAAAACAGATATATTTTTTCCATATTTTTAAAATAAATTAATTAAACGATATTAACAAAAATATTTTAAAAAAATTACCCATTCTCCTCCCCCTTATCACAGAAACTATAAGCTGTAAAATTTTGAAAAAAAAAATACAGGTATAGGGCCTCACCTGAACTTTACTGGAAAAATAAGGAGAAACTAATATTCATTTTGGAGGGCAAATTATAGAATTAAATGGAAAATAAAAAATTATAATTGTTTCTAACGGATCAAGTAATATATCAAATCAAAGGGCTCATTATGACAAATACTAATTTATTTTTATTATTTTTTTTGAATAAGTATTTTAAAATATATTAATAAATAATTAAAAAATTACCCATTCCCCCTTTATTCCCCAAACTATAAGACCTAATTTTTTTTGTTTACAGGAAAAATACGAAGAAATCCCTAATATTAATATTGGGGGCCAAATTATAGAATTAAGCGGAAAATAAAAAAATATTTTTTTAACGCATCATGCAATACATCAAATGAAAGGGGAATACAAATACATATTTTTCATATTTTTTAAATTAATTGTTTACAAGATATTAACTAACATAAAGATATAAAAAAATCTCATTTCTCGCTTTATTTCCGAAACCATACTACCTAAAATTTTGAAAATAATTAGGGGTACTGACGTTCACTTGAAATGTATAAGAAAAATTATTAGAAAACCCCCATAGTGACTTTAGGGATAAATTATACAATTAAATGGAAAATAAAAATTCATTTTTCAAACGCATAATGTAATATATCAGATAAAAAGGTCATTATGTGAATTACAAATATATCATATTTTTAAATCATTTGTGTAAAATATATTAACATCGACTTAATTCCCACATTAGAAACTACACTATTTAAATTTTGAAAAATATATTTTATTTTTATTTTGAAAATAATTAGGGCTACTGGTGCTCACTTGAAATTTCTAAGAAAAAATATTAGAAAACCCCCATAGTAATTTTAGGGACAAATTATACAATTAAGTGGAAAATAAGAATTCAATTTTCAAACGCATTCTAGCAGATAAAAGGCTTATTATGTGAATTACAAATATATCATATTTTTAAATCATTTGATTAAAAGATATTAAGAAAAATATTAAACATCGACTTAATTTCCACTTTAGAAACTATACTATTAAAATTTTGAAATATATATATATTATTTGTATTTTTAAATAATGTGAATAATAGATTTAATAATTTATAATTTAAAACTTATTTTGCCCTATATCTTCCAATCTCAAAATTCAGAGAGTAGATTATAAAAGGCTTCCCTGAAAGTTTATTAGTAGAATAAAACTCTAATGTTAATTTTTGGGGGCCAAATTAGAAAATTAAATACATATGTATTCTTATAAAAATCAAGCGAATCCTGAACCAGATAAAATAAAAAGTATATGTGTGGAAAATGAAAGTGTATATTTTTTATAAATTTAAAACGATTCCTTCAAATATATTAGGGCAAATATAAAAAATGCACTCATTCTCTAGTTTACTCTACTTTAATAGGGTTTAATAAATACCAGTGAGCAAGAGCATCCAATTAATCTGCATACAGATCTATTGATAAAAAAGGTGGAATGTGCATAACCATTACATACAAGAAATAATAAGCTGCTGAACACTTACAAACTAGTAAATCAATCTGTGGAAAAGTAAAATCAAATTCATGAATATGCCCAATTTCAGTCTTAATAGTTTCGTTAAATTTGAAGACGCGAGATGTAAGACCGACATCTAGGATTTTCTCGCGTCTTCAAATTTAACGAAATGCATCAAATGGATAAAGAAGTGTTCGAGAGGACATTCAATTGTGGGAAGCGCAACTGATGAAGGTTCCCGACCAGAAACAATATATATTATATTAATATATAATATATATTGTCTTGCGTACAAAGGAATGACACCTCGAAGAGAGTACTTAATAGTTTCGTCGACCTCCACCCATAACTCTGCTTAATTGCTCGAATTTACGAAGGATTTGGTAGTTAGCTGGAAATAATTCCTTTGAGTTCACTTATGATTTTAACCAAGATTCAGTAAGACCTACGATGTTTTATTTAATTTCACTGACATTGGCACAAAAGTCATGAAATTTGCCTGTCCCCTGACATTTTGGTAATAAGTCGTTACTTCGTCCACGGATCTACTGTTGGGCTGATTTAGTTTACCTGAACTATTTTGGGAATGTTGTTGATGTTCTTAATTTTATAATTTGTGTTACCTGATTTGTTAAGATCATTTAGTTCCTGCTTAACATGTTTGTAATATTCCAACCCTCTTTTGGTTCAGTCTGGATTGAGGATTGGATTCTACAGGAGGGGATAACGATAGAAAGCAATTTACTATATAATATTGGGTAGTCCCATCTAGTGTGAAATTGATTTGTGGCGATACTCTACCACACTGTGCCAACGACAGAAAATACCTTCTTAAAAAGTACAAGTCTTCGACCATCCACCGCACAGTCCGGACCTAGCACCCTGTGATTTTAGCCGCTCCGACACCTAAAGCGATGGTTGGATAAACAATGAGGGACTTTAGGAAGACTCCAAGACTATTCAATAGCCGCTCTCTTCCTTAAACTAGGCATTTAGAACTTTATGTCACGATATGGCAAATGTTTAAACGGGTATGGTTATTATGTAGAAAATAAAACTAAAATATAACCGACTGCCACCTATAACTAAATAGCTAAAAATAATTATAACAAAATATAACTCTACCAAATAAATAACACATTCAATGTTGATAGGTACCTCCCCAGGAAGTAAAAAATGTAAACATTAAAAGGTGCTCATTCTGTACAAATTAATTACCTACCAATCTAGTATATTTTGAAGTCGGTGCCAAGCAAATCTAAAATCCTTCATTGCGTAGTTATCTACTACTTCATCAAACTTGATTGAACCAGGTAACTTCGAAATCCTCAACATTACACAATGATACACATTCATTTAAATTGACAGGTAAATCTTTACGAACAAAATGTACTAGTATATGTTGACTTAATAAGCCCAAAATATATTTATGCCGTATGGACTACGCCATGTAACCTTTTTAAACTTTTTTTGACAACTCTGTATAACTATAGATAATTTCACTTCGCCCTATGTACCAACCATCCTGTACATACGACTGCGCACGGACAAGCATACATTTGTTAGCTGCTTTCTGTAAACTATAGCACGGAGTAGAATCCATCCCATATTTACGGAGTCAAATCCGTCCTATATTTCAACCATAGTATATAATTCCTTGTGGGCTACCCCATAAATTATTTCATTTTTAACATTTGATATTATCGCCCTGAGTAACATTAATTCCTCTCCACACTTTATGCAACTTCTTATGGGCTATACAAGTAATAATTTTTTAATCACACTGTATAAATATAATTCAACTCCAGCATATATTTCAACCACCCGGTATAAGTTTTGCTTATGTCCACCTCATATAACAGTTTTTAAATCACCCTATATAATTTTAATTTTACATTTTTTCCAACATTTTTATACCACCAAATGTCCAGTCTATGGACCACTATTATTCTACTCCGTCCTATATTTCAATCACCATGTAAATGCAACTCCTTCTATCACTTTACTTTGTGATTTTGTTTGCTATAACTAAACACCCTGTCTATAAACGCATCAAATAGCAGTTTAAAGTTTGACATGTGTTGTCACTGAATTTTCTATTAGGCCGGGAGAATGTGACAACCAAAAGCACTATCTTCGCAAAATGGAAAAATTTGCATTTAAATAGGTATTTGTCTGGTATACAAACAAAACGAGCTTGGTACTCATTGGTTTAACGAGCCGAAAATACTATGCTTTACTACCTATATGCTTGAGATGTACATAGAAAATTTTCAAATTCGCAATTGAAACATCCAGTGCTTAAAATTAGCGCACTATTACGTTGGAATTAAAATATTTATGAGTAAATGTCCGTTATGTCATTTCGATGAAATTTTTGATAAGAATTTTGGAATTTTCGGCGTTTTTCTGCAAAACTGCTGCTGATTAAACGTTAAAAAACTATACACATCCATAAGGAGTTATCGAAAAAACGACTAAAATATTAGGGATATTGGTCGATTTCCATGCAGGCATGTGTTCATTCACAAATTTTATCACTTTACCAATAGAATTCTTTTCCAAAATTTGAAGTTTCAACAATCCGCATATATACTCAATTAAGCAAGTCCATATTCATTCCAAACGCTTCACCATAGGAGAAGAAATCAGGTAACATACATAAAAAAAAGCAAAAAAAACGCGACGAATTGATAACCTCCTCCTATTTGGAAGTCGGTTAATAAATAATAAATTGAACTTTTGGTAAAAAAATGTTATTTTTTGTCTTTTTTTATGATCTATCGAAGTTTAAAAAGGAGTCCTTGCATTTTAGTATGTTCGAATAACACTACAACTTTTTGAGGATATAACTGATCACTTCATACTTAGTAAAACCCAGTGCAGAAATTAGAAGTAAAATATTCATATAAGGCCTCCAAAAAAGACAATTCTCTTACGAAGGTACACTTTAACCTTGTACGATGCCATTCTTCCTGTATTTGCATTAAAACAATATTAATCTATTATAAAATCTTGTGATTCTTATGACTCATTTACATATTTCGCAATCTATTTACCCCAGATGCATTCAAGATAAACCGACTGTAATAATTAAAGAAGGTAAGGTGAACCTGATCTTGAAGATCTCTCACTGGCTTCGAATATGGAAATAAAAAAATAATAATAACAACAAATAATGGATTACATCACGATTTCATTCAAGGTGACCAGATGATAATCGACCACGGGCATATTTAAAAAATGATTAGTGCATTCAGGTGACTCTCTTGACATTCTTCACGTAAAAGGTGTTCCAGCTGTTTATTGTTGTTATGCTATAAAAAAATTAGTTACATTATTGATGAAGATATAGAAGGAAATCGTGCCATTGTGTGTGTATAAACTTATTGTATGAATAATTAGGAGCAGTGGTTATGACGAGTTTGCAAAAAATAAACAGCATTTCAATGAATTGAATGTTAGAATGAGGCTCACGAAACTGCTAATGTTCTAAAATAAAGAACATGTAGTTCTTCACGGTCATTATATGTAAATGATCTTCCTATTTAGATATGCTGTGGGTCACCGGAAATAGTTCACTCACGACAGCTTTTGGTATTTGCAATAAGAATTTATTAACTTCAATATTCTTCTCAATTTCAAAGTATAGGCTTTCCCGCCTGTTTCCTCTCATTGGGCTCTTTTTCCTTTCATGGGTCCATCTACGTGTCGACTTCCTTGTGCTCTAATGTTATTACTTTAAGTAGTCCGGTGTCCTTCATCTTTTATTATGTTATTCATAGAATATAATGTTAATCTCAGGGTATAATGTTTAGAGTTTCCTTAGATTTTCATTTCTTTTTATTCTTCGTTCATTGTTTCCCATGACTGTGCAAATTTCACATTCAAAACTTGAAACAAGTGTGTCAAACTTAGTCGTAATACTATTTGAACTTCGTGTCTTTTCTGTTCAACTATCTCGTGTATGTTATCAGGTATATTCTTAGAAACCCTTTGCACAATTAATTCAACGGTTTGAAAAATCAACCACGTGTCAACGACCTCGGTGGTTGGCTGTGGCAACATTCAATTGTTGAATAAATATATTGGCTAGTATTGGGAAACCATTTTAAATTGTGTATTATAATATTTATCATGCTACTATGAGGTTTAAATTATAATAATTTGGTTAAGTTAAGTTGGACTCGCATACTAAGGGTTCCGTACCACCTTTGAAATTCCATACAATGCAGCTGAATCAAAGTCTCACATACAGACTTTTTATTTCATCTGCTACATGATTCGCTTGGTTTTTATAAAAACATTTATTTAATTTTCTAATTTGGTCCCCAAAATTAACATTAAGGGTGATTTTACTAATAAATTTTCAGTAAAGCCCTTTATAATCTATTGTCTGAATTTCAGCCTCAGTAGGTTGGAAGATAAAGCGGAAAATGGGTCATTTAAATAATAAATTATTAGACCTTTTAGACAAATTATCTTAAAAATACAAATAAAATATATATTAAAAAATTTTAGATGGTGTAGTTTCTGAGATGAAGGGGGAATGAGTCTATGTTTAATATTTTTGTTAATTCTTTTAAATAAATGATTTTAACAATAGGAAACAATATATATTTGTATTTTTCATAATGAACCCTTTTGTTTGATATATTACATGACATTAGATTACAATTAATTCTATAATTTGCTCCCCAAAATTAATATTGTGGTTTGCTAGTAATTTTTCATATCAAGTTTAAGTGGGGTTCTGTACCTACGTTTAATTATTTTCAAAATTTTGGTGAGTATAATTTCGGAAATAAAGGAGAAAATGAGAATTATTTTATAATTTTGTTAATATCTTGTATACAATTAATTTAAAAAATATGGAAAAAAAATTTTGATGTTAGGTCTTATAGTTGGAAATAAAACGGGGAATGAGTATTTTTTTATATTTTTGTTAATATCTTTTAAACAATTTATTTTTAAAATATGAAAAAAATAGATTTATATTCTTCATTTGATGTATTGCATGATGCGTTTAATTTTTCATATTTATTTTCTGTTTAGTTCTATAATTAGCCCCCCAAAATTGATATTAGGGATTTCTCCCTATTTTTCAAGTGGGTAATTTTTTTATATATTTTTAAATATATTTTAAAATATTTATTTTACAAATATGAAACAATTACATTTGCATTCGTCATACTGAGTACTTTGATTTAACATATTGCATAATGTGTTTGAAATAATTTTAATTTTATATTTTCCATTTAATTCTGTAATTTGCCACCCAAAATTAATATTACGAGTTTCTCCTTATTTTTTCAGTAAAGTTCAGGTGAGCTCCTATATCTCTAATTTTTTAAAAAATTTTGTTTTATCGATTTTTTTAGATTAACCCCCCCCTTCCCCGCGAAGTATCCCTAAAATCAAAATTTCTTCATTTACGATAGGTATTTCTGATAGTGTCACCAAACTATACACTAATATATTCCAATCATAGATGATAGTAAGTCCTAATTATTGATGTCACCTATTTCAAGTTTTGTTAAAACATAATTTTTTTGTAATAGGTTAAGGCTCGGATTTGAAACAATAATAAGTAGATGTGTATTTAATGTGAAATGATTTACTAGATTAATCCTCATGTAGTGTAAGAAATTATGTAAATTATTCAGAAAATGTAAACCAAGTTAGCAAATTATTAACTTTATTTTTTCATCTTCCATCATCTCAACTAATTTTTTTTAAACAATATTGATGAAATAATTGTGTTATTTTTTTTGTTTGTTTAGTTGTGTTGTTGATACAAAAAAATACACAAATAATCAGAACTCTTTACTATTTTAACAAGCGTTATTAGCGTCACCTGGTTCTATCTACGGTATCATTTAACTGGATTCCAGACGTCTGATTAATCTGAAAATTGGCGTCTTAAGAACTCATGGCAAAAGTATTAGTTTGATTATTTAAGTCTAAAGTCAGAACAGGATAAACATATATCATCTTTAGAATGATGTAATTACTTCTAACTATAATTAATGGAAAATAAAATTTTGTTTTATAAAGTGCACTCGTAATGTATCAAATGAAAAAAATCATCATGAAAATACAAATATATTTTATTTATATTTTATAAATAATTTGTTTAAATGATTTAATAATTTCTTAATTACAATTTGACCTAATCTCCCATTTATCTTCCTAAAATTAAGACAAAAGATTATATGGGGCTTCACTGAAAATGTATTGGTTTAATAAAAAGAAATTCCTAATCTTGATTTTGACGTCAATTAGAAAATTAAATAAATATTTTTGTACAAATCAAGCGTATAACGTTACAGATAAATAAAGACTGTGTGAGAAATAAAAGTGTATATTTTTTATAATATTATAGATATTTAGGTAAATATAAAGAACTACTCTTTCCCTGCTTGTCTGAAATTGGAATATTAGAAAAATATAAATATATACGTTAATTCACCTACATTGTTTCAACTCGCACTTGACCAAATAATTTATTTTACTTATAAATGATTTTTTGTCAATCACATTATTGCTGTAATCTTAAAAATATTTTTTTACACTGCAGTTCAGGTTGGTATTACAATACCCTGTGTTTATAGACAACTTGAGAAATTGGTGTAAACAAAAGTTACAAAATTATTCACTTTATTCATTCATCTTGCATCATTTCCACACATTTCCTTTGACCAACTCAAATTAAGCCCATAAAGTTTTTATTATACATTTTATGCGTTATAAACTAATTTGATTTGTGAGCGAAGCTGACGTTGTAAACTCCCTAACTGGGAAACTTCACGCATAAATTGAAGAATACGTTTTCCATAGATGGTGAATCATTTTCACCGTACAATTTAAGACGGAACAGAAGTAAATAAAGAAATAAAACGGCGCGCTCAACTACCAACCGCACGACTTGATACATTTCCATTCTCTATTAAGTTTTTGCGAAAGTTTCCTAAATTCCATTTTTCAAGATGAATATTGAATTGGAATCGGCTTTCGGGAAATATGGAAATCTCATCGAGGAAAATATAAATGACACCTCCCTTCCGATGGAAACTGAATACACTTCCCGATCCGGAGAAATTGAACGGCAAACGAAAAAAAAGAAAGAAGAACAGTGGGAGAAAGTTCAAAGTACATGCACATTCCGGTGATGCTATCAAAATTTAATACCATTAGATTTCGCCATCTTGATCTGAAAGTTTTCGCGAACAGAAGTTTTGCAAGAATTTCAATTACAACCAGGAGTAAAGCGAGTAAATTTTCGCTTTTCCTTCCAAGTGTACGTAACTCGGGTACAGAATTTAATTTATTATATTCGAGACTTAATCCGACAATTCGTTAGTTTCAATAAAGTTGCACTGAGAGGTCGGAGTCACTGTAATGCGGGAGATATTAAACGTTTCTCGTTTGTACTATGTGCACTTGATATTATTCGAAATAATGAAAGATTAATCCGAAGCTCTATAGGAACATAGTGCGTTTGGTAATGTTCGGTCAGGTCAATATATGCTGACAATGCTTTGAAGTACTTTAGTTATGACTTTCGAAAATTCGGGTTTATCAAATGTTGGGATTCAAACACAAATCCGGGAAACCTATTATACACAATACATTCCCGATCGGACAATATTGCAACATTTATGAAAACGAATTTCAAAACCTTCATATGAATGTTTGTAGCGATAAATTAGTGTTCATTTTTAATTCTGCATTTTTTGCTAGTGTACTTGTAAATAGAATTTTTTTTACGTAACGAATATTTTTAACGGATGTATTTGCATTCCCCGATCTGTCTGTTCTCAAATATTACAAGTTCAGATTGACTAAAACTAAGACAAAATGTTGCAGACGTATGTAAGTTGTATGGCAAGATTATTTCTATACTCTCTTCGAGGTGTCATTCCTTTGTACGCAAGACAATATATATTGTATATAATATACATTGTTTCTGGTCAGGGAACCTTCATTAGTTGCGCTTCCCACAATTGAATGTCCTCTCGAACACTTCTTTATGTTTTTGAAACATTTCGTTAAATTTGAAGATGCGAGATGTAAGACCGACATCTAGGATTTTCGAGAGAATTAGCACACAGAGGTCCCGAATCTGGAGCCGTTCCGTGTAATTGCTGTTCTCTCTTAACTTCTAAGACAGAATGTCACGATAAAATTTTCAGGTTACTTCACCTGTCAGAGATATTGAATACTCTTTTCGAGGTGTCAGATAATATATGTTATATATAATATATAACATATGTATGTATAATATATGTATATTGTCTTGCGTACAAAGGAATGACACCTCGAAGAGAGTATTCAATATATCTGACAGGTGAAGTAACCTGAAAATTTTATCGTGACATTCTGTCCTAGAAGTTAAGAGAGAACAGCAATTACACGGAACGGCTCCAGATTCGGGACCTCTGTGTGCTAATTCTCTCGAAAATCCTAGATGTCGGTCTTACATCTCGCATCTTCAAGATTATTTCTGGCGCAGTATTTTAGAAATTTTTATTTCGTTGCAAAGAAATTAGAGTTAGGCCTACTGTCCACGTAGAGTCGCTTCATTTGCACGCTTTCGTCATTTTCCCCTTGCTGTACGGTTGCTGTATATTTTTTATATATGCGATTTTGTTTTTTTTTAAACTCAAAAAATAGGGAACAAATAAGTTTTTACATCTTACACATATTCTACCCGAAAAAACGAGTTTGCTATTATGGTTATTGTTCTAGAGAAATAAAAAAAAACCTACAAAATTTCGTTGATTGGTCCCTTATATAATGGAACCTTTATTCAAAATTACAAAAAAATTATCTGTACTTTATAATTAAAATATTCTTATTAATTGAAAGGGTAGATCTTCTTATACCCAGTTTATGTTATAAAAATAAATATTGTGGGGGCTTCAATATTTATTTTTGTTTTTTTGCAAAATTTCAATCAAACCTATGAAAGGACTTTTTTAAAAGGCCATATTAGCTTTCCAAATGACCCTATGATTATAAATAACGCAGGGTTGGAAAGCAGAAGAGTTGATCTAGAGACCCCTCATCTCAGTTTTCTAAAATATAAAGTATGAGTATAAGAATTTATAAACATTTGGCCATTTTGGGCTTATCGCCTGGACGAGTCCATTCGAGAAATGATCTTGTTGCACATTTTAATTTTATGCAGATATATTAGCTTTATTCGCGGAACACAATTCTGAACCAATTCGTTATCAATTCAGTTCTATTCAAGAGCGCATGTCTGATTCAGAACTAGTAAAAGTTATTTGTGTACCGCGAATGCCATTGTAACTAATTCAGTACCCTAGAAATCTCATATAACTACTCTTCCTCGATGCTGTCAAATTATATAAATACGTGTGTGTCAATTAAATGAGCCAGTCTACATTCTGCTACTGCTATTTATGGTAGAGGTTTGAATATTCTGATGGGGAGAAACGATTTGCTTCTACCCTTTCACGACTAATCCGAAAATGAAACTCAAACTGATGATTATTAAATTGTGGCACAGTATGTTCAAAATAATCAATTTTGTTTGGAACACTCACAATTTCCAAAAGTTCTTCCAAATCCCCGTCACTTGAAATTAAGCGGCCCATGTCAGCAAATATTCTAAACAATTTTAAAGTCCAAACGTAAACACAGTTCACAATAAGTAAATTTCCCGATGTAGGCAACACAAAATAACAATTTACTAAATTTGAGTAAAAATTATTCAAACGCGCATGTCAGAACGATGAATTCTAGCTATAATTCAAGAACTGATAATTTGGTTACGAATCAATAATGAATCGAATTTTCCTTCACCGCGAACACAGAATTGTTACTGCGAGTTCGGTAATTTCTGTACCGCGAATGCTTTCATTGCAACTGCGCATGCGATCAGTAATGAATCGATAACGAATTGTTACCGCGAATAAAGCTATTATTTATTATATTTTTATATATAGAATAATATGAATTTATTTAATAAATTTAGCAAAAATGGAATACCAAAACTCCATGTAGCCACAGACAATAATGATGGAACATCATTTTTCATATGCAAGGCGTAGGCTGTTACAAAAGATTTTTCCGTTTGTAAATAAAAATATTAAAACATATAGGTATATGTAAATGAATTCAGATTCCTGTTAAGAAATTTTCTATTGGAAAATACTAATAAACGCCAAGCCAAATATCTTTACACACACATTTTTGGATTTTTGTTGAGATTTTTGGTATATTTGAACCGTTCACATTTATGACATATTTGACATTTTGAAAGTTTGACATATTTTCATATTTGATATAATTGACGTATTTGACATACCCGACATATTTGACATATTTAGACAATTTTGACATTTTTAACACATCTATATATAAATAGGCTAAGACAAAACGATTAGGTACCATTTTCTCCTCTGTGTCTCTACCGATTTTCTTCATTTTTGTTTTGTTTAGTAGCTACTGACGACCTTCAGTGCAGAATGCTAATCTTAATTTATAATATTGGTTCATTCATTAAATAAAATATAATAAAAATTCATTATTTACGTCAATAATGTCAATACCAAATACCAAACAAATGAATATACCGCGTGCCGCTGCCGCCAGACTCAAACCATTGAGTAATTATATATAGACAGACCAATGCTATTATATACTTAGAGCATGTACTTCTGGAGGTGGCATGCAAGCGTTGTTATTGTTTAGGTAAAGTAATCGGTGAATATCATAATTATACAGGGCGATTCCAGATATGTTAGAAATAATTTTTTTAATGGGTGGCACATAAGCAGTTGCATATTTAGGGTGTTTAAAATATAGAGTAGAGTGCAATTATAACTAATAAAATAATTGTATAGGGAAGCCCATTAGCGGTTGAATTTACAGGGTTCTTGGAATAGAAGGTGCAGTAAAATTACAGTTATACAGGGTGGTGCAAAAAATGTTATACATAGATGCATATACAGGGTGGCGGAAATGGAAATGCAACATTTCGTAACCCATAAGCAGTTGTATATATAGTTAAGATGAAATATAGGGTAAGAGGAATTATAGATATACAGGATGGTGATAAAAAATGTTAGAATAGGAAATGATTTATAGAGTAGACCACGAAGAGTTCCATATATATAATGATTGAAATATAGGTCGGAGTAGAATTATAGTTACAGAAGATAATTAAAAATTTCATAAACAAAAAGAGTAAATATGGTGGGTCACAGGCAATGGTTTACCCGGTGGTGCAAAAATGTTAAAAAATATTATGCGTGGTCCATAAGCATTTGCATATACAGGGTGGTCGAAATATATAATGAGATGGAATTATTATAATGAGGATTTTAATAAATGTTAGAGAATTGAGTGCAATTATAGCTATACAGGGGTGTTAGAAAAAATAAATATGTAGGGTAGCCCATTAGCAGTTGAATTGTTGTCATATTAAATTAAGAATTACGAATTTGAACACAAATAAAGTTCTATGAATTATATCTGAAAAAAACTTGAATTTCGTTACTTATTTGTAGAAGCGAGATGTAAGACCGACATCTAGGATTTTCGAGGAAACTATCACACAGAGGTTCCGAATCTGGATCCGTTCTGTGTAATTGCTGTTCTCCCTAAAGTCCTAGGATAGAATGTCACGATAAAATTTTCATTTTACTTAACCTACCAGAGATATTGACACAATTGGTCGAATTTCGACCACTGGGCGACAGCTAGTTTTTATAGTTTGACTTTCTTGTGCTTCTCATACTTGTGATTTTTCATGTTTACGGTGAAGTTAACATTTGTGATTGTTGACAGAATAATTTTGACAATTTAGTCAATTTGTATATTATATATGATGTTGATGAAAGTATTTAATATTATAACATTTCGATCTTTCTTTTTTTGTCGTTTTTTGAAATGTATTTTCATTGTATAAAACCTTGTCAATAGGGATTTTTTTCAATTTTGGACATGACAATGTCAAAAATAATTAGAATTTTTAAAATTTCACCTGCGATTAATCAGATAGTAAACACTTTTCAGTCCCCATCCCCTCATGAGTTCAATATTGACAAAATAATGAATAATTTCTCTACTTATTTAATGAAAAAAATCAAACTATCAATTATCATTAATGGACTAATTCTCCTCGTAACACTTTTCTAATATGTGAATTTTCACTAAATCATTAAATTCAGTACTAGTAGTCTCAGGAGCAGAGAATATGTAACACTTCTCACACAAGCATCATATTATATTTCGTTAAAAATATTGAAATCCGTTCTCCCATCAAAAATAAATTTTTCATAAACTGACAGATGAAATCTATTATTAACCGACTTCCAAAAAGGAGGAGATTATAAATTCGTCACGTATTTTTTCGCTTTTTTTGTATATATTTTAACTGATTTATTCTCCTGTGGTGCATCGTTTTGAACGAATATCTTGTTTAATAGAGTATATATCCGGATTGGTGAAACTTCAAATTTTGGAAAAGAATTCTATTGGTAAAGTGATAAAATTTGTGAATGAACACATGCGTGCATGGAAATCGACCAATATCCCTAATATTTTAGTCGATTTTTCGATAACTCCTTATGGATGTGTATAGTTTTTTAACGTTTAATCTATTAAAGAAGATCCTTAGGTGATCTCATATCTTTTTCTGCGACGTGCAACTTGCAGTTTTGCAGAAAATAGCCGAAAATTCCAAAATTCTTATCAAAAATTTCATCGAAATGAAATAACGGACATTTCCTTATAAATATTTTAATTCCAACGTAATAGTGCGGTAATTTTAGGCACTGGAAGTTTTAATTACGAATTTGAAAATTTTCTATGTACATCTCAAGCATATAGGTAGTAAAGCATAGTATTTTTGGCTCGTTAAATCAATAAGTACCAAGCTCGTTTTGTTTGTATACCAAGCAAATACCTATTTAAATGCAATTTTTTCCATTTTGCGAAGACGGTGCTTTTGGTTGTCACATTCTCCCAGCCTAACAGAAAATTCAGTGACAACACATTATGTCAAACTTTAAACTGTTATTTGATGGCTTATAGACAGGATATTTAGTTATAGCAAACAAAATCACAAAGTAAAGTGGTAGAAGGAGTTGTATTTATATGAAGATTGAAATATAGGACGGACTAGAATGATAGTGGTCCGTAGGCAGCCGTATATACAAGATGGTTGGAATATAGGGTGGACTGGACGTTTGGTGGTATAAAAATGTTTATAGCCCAAAAGGGGCGATAACATAAAATGTTAAAAAGGAAATAATTTATGGGGTAGCCCACAAGGAATTATATACAGTGGTTGAAATATAGGACGGATTTGACTCCGTCCTATAGTTTACAGTAGGCAGCTAATAAATTTATGCTTGTCCGTGGACAGTCGTATGTACAGGATGGTTGGTACATAGGGTGGAGTGGAATTATCTAGTTATTCAGGATTGTCAAAAAAAGTTGAAAAAAGGTTACATGGCGTAGACCATAAGGCATATATATATATATATATATATATATATATATATATTGGGCTTATTAAGTCAACGCGTACTAGTACATTTTGTTCGTAAAGATTTACCTGTCAATTTAAATGAGAAAATATCATTGTGTAATGTTGAGGCTTTCGATGTTACTTGGTTCTGTGTATTAAGGTTATACATCCAAATAAAAAATAAAGAATGAAAACTACCTGGGTTCAAAAAAACTAAAAAGTTGAAAATAAAACATTAAAAAATATGTATAACCGACTTGAATAAATAACACATTCAATGTTGTTAGGTACCTACCCAGGAAGTAAAAAATGTAAACATTAAAAGGTGCTCATTCTGTACAAATTAATTACCTACCAATCTAGTATATTTTTGAAGTCGGTGCCAAGCAACAATCTAGTTTGATGAATTAGTAGATAAGTACGCAATGAAGGATTTTAGATTTGCTTGGCACCGGCTTCAAAATATACTAGATTGGTAGGTAATTAATTTGTACAGAATAAACACCTTTTAATGTTTACATTTTTTTCTTCCTGGGTAGGTACCTAACAACATTGAATGTGTTATTTATTTGCTAGAGTTGTATTTTGTTATAATTATTTTTAGCTTTTTAGTTATAGGTAGAAGTCGGTTATATATTTTTTAAATGTTTTATTTTAAATAATTGCTCTCATAATTCCCATACCTGCATTATTTTCGGGTACCGAGAATTATTGATTTTTTCTTTAAAAATCCCCTATTTCCTCCCTATCGGAGACTGTTTCGCAAAGTGATAAAATCTGCTTCTATTTATTTTAGACGACTATACAGGGTGTTTCTAAAATAGGGTTCCAAACTTCTGCTGTGTATAGAACTCATTAAAATAGCCAAAAAGTTTTATGCCCTTAAAAGGGCTCAAACAAAACTGTTAATTTTTTTGTTAATGACAAAAACGGTCGAAAATAAATAGAAAAAAATGTATGGGTCTTATATAACTTTTATGTTAAACGACATGTGCCACTCCGTTTTTCGACATGTAAATCACAAGCGTCCTATTTAGGTAAAAAAGGTTTCCACCCGTAATTTTAATTATTTCAATTTTTTACAATTTTCTTTATATATTTATAAAATCTTACTATTTTACGTAAAAAAATATCTTTGTAGAAATTGATATTTTCACCATTTTCAGAGTAAACAATTGACATAAACTATTCCCCCCCCCTCTTCAATATTTAAATTTTTTGCACAATTGTGAATAACGTATTAATTCACTTAAACAGAGGAATCAACCTTTTGGCTGCCGAAAAAAAAAACATTTTTCAAAAAAATGCAATTAACTCCCTACCTGTCCTTCATGAGATGATTGATTATTTGCAAAATGATAATTTTTATTTTCGGGAAGAAGAGTTTATATAGCAATTTTCACGCCTGGATCGTTTTCTGTTTCTAAGATATTACGTTTAAGTAACAATAGACGCTGCTACCCCCCTCCCCCCCAATAAAAACGACCAAATAATATTTGCTGAAGAGCAACACGATACGGAATGCATGCTTACCAAACTCTTAGAGCAAATTAGACTTAGAAGTAAGTTAGGTTTTAAAACTTTTATTATAGCTTTTCCTAGAGACTATTACTGAAATTCGAAATTCTTTTTCCCCTTTTCGGGTGACTTTTCAAGTATTTTTCTAAACCTTAATTTCAATAAAGTTGCACTGATAGCTAATGCCGAAGATATTGAACGTTTCGCATTTGGTCTCTGTGCATTATTCAAATTTATGAAATCAAAAGCTCTATTCGAACATAATACGTTTTGTGATGTACGGTCAGGTCAATATATGTTAACAATGCTTTGAAGTACTTTAGTAGACTTTCGAACACACAATTAGGGTTTATTACATGTTGGGATATAAACATGAATCAGGGAAACAGCGGAAACCCATTATCCAACATAACTCCACTATCGAACAATATTGTAACATATATAGTTAGATAAAATAAATATTTAAAGTTCGCCTTGGCACAGTTCTCAAGCATGTATAGACAATTATTTAAGTCAGGAGTTTAGCTATTAGCTAGTAATACATTTTTTGCTTTGGCGATCATTCTATAATTTTTTTTGGCCATATGCGTTCTGGCATTCTTTTAACATTTGTACTTCGTATAGCCTGATTTATTCTATTGTGTCCACCTATAACTAAGAAGCTAAAAATAATTATAACAAAATACAACTCTAGCAAATAAATAACACATTCAATGTTGTTAGGTACCTACCCAGGAAGTAAAAAATGTAAACATTAAATGATGCTCATTCTGTACAAATTATTTAACTACCAATCTAGTATATTTTTGAAGTCGGTGCCAAGCAACAATCAAGTTTGATGAAGTAGTAGATAAGTACACAATGAAGGATTTTAGATTTGCTTGGCACCGACTTCAAAAATATACTAGATTGGTAGGTAATTAATTTGTACAGAATGAGCACCTTTTTTTACTTCCTGGGTAGGTACTTAACAACATTGAATGTCTTATTTATTTGCTAGAGTTGTATTTTGTTATAATTATGTTTAGCTTTTTAGTTATAGGTGGAAGTCGGATATATATATTTTTTAAATGTTTTATTAAAATTTGAACCCACGATGTTTATTCCAATACTATGTCAACATTTACTGTGATATACGCTTGTAGACACAGAGACATACATATAACGAATATAACTGCCTATGCTGTAAAAGTGTTGTAATGATCAAAGTCTTACATTTTTTTCGACTGAGCTTTGATTCGCCAACAGTCTGGAGTCTAACATGCGATAATAAGTTGGTTCCAATAAAGTTGCAATGTCATTCGACTTAAATGTGTAACCAAAGTTCAGCTCAACAGAGCACTAGCAAAATGGGTCAGATTCAGCTTATAAGATCTAAGAAGATATTTATTAAGTTAGAGGTGCACGAAATATTTTAGTAAAATATGTAAGCTCGATAGACAAATTAAATAAAATTAAAAAATATAAATTTCTGTAATTCAAATATTGAAAAATTACGTATTTAAGATGGTAATGTTGGTAAATGTATAAAACACATGTCGCTGAAATTGCGAATAGATCTTGAAGACTCATATACATATTTAACGGAAAATGTTTAACAAAAAAAGAACAAAATTCATTACGTAGCATAGCTGCATGCAAATGCAAGAAAATTGGTCTGGCCGATTCAAATGACAATGACATGTTCATACAGAGCATGTCACGCCCGTCTCACATTTTGTCACTCTCGTTTTATTTCAGTTTATTTATCTCTGTGCAAACGCGGTTCCGACAAAAACCTAAACTTTAATAAAACACTTTTACAAAGCGTCCAATTATAAAATATATTAAAATGTACCTTTTTAGTTCATAGAATTTTCTGAACTTTACACTTCGTCGTAGGGCGTAGATAGCTGTATTTATTTTACCATTTTGGCTATGTCCTAACCTTATTGACTCACTCTTTATATTCAAGCAGAAGGTATTGCCAGAGTTTAATTAAGAAACCATTCCAACACTTTGGTTTACAGTTTAATTGCAAAAATTAAATAACTATTACTTGTATTTGTGCATTATACATTTCCTTTGTTATTAAATGTCCAAATTATCGGACATGAAAGAGTTCATTCATGGTAAATAATACGCATTTATATTTCAAATAATTTAGTTTCCTGATCTGAATTTTGGCAATAATCTATTACCTAATACCACCGATTTGTTCGATAAGATTTCGACCCGACCGCGAACTTTCTCTATGAAAACGTGATCTAAAAATCGACAATTTCGATTGCTTTATCGCTGGGCACTTATTATTTTTTTAATCTTATTAAGATCCCCCGATTTTTTCCAACGACTTAACATTGAAGACAATAACAGATCGACACTAAGTAGTCCAGTCAAGATCGGTATTCAGTGTAGATTAAATTCCCATACTGCTGCAAATTTACATACAACTCTGAATATTAAATGAGAAGACATTGATAAATGTGTTGAAAATTTTATTCAAGGTCAGAGGTCATGGAAATTAGTTCTGGGTAGCCACGGAGAAATAATATTAAACTTTCTTGATAATTCTGGGTTTTAAAATAAATTTATTGCAATTTTCTAGAAACTGAAAATGTTATTTGGATGATCAAGGTATTTAAAGTTTTGACATGTTCTTTTGGTGATTTTTAAAGAAAAATTGAGTATGTATATTTTTGTACTCTTATTATCTCAATGGCTCTTATAGATGAATGTTAAAGTTTTTAATACCCACAGAGTTAAAAAAATCAATACAACTTTGAATAATCAATTTAAACAAAATACGAAGTTTTTGTCAAATGTTACCATTTTTATTCAGGATCAGAGGTCAAGCAATTTTGTTATGGGTGGTCACAGAGAAATGATTTTAAACGTGCTTAATAATTCAAGATTTTAAAATAAATTTATTATAATTTTCTAGTTTATTCGTTAGTCACTTGAACAAGGATTAATTTGGATTTTTTTTTTTTGATGCCCCACATCGTTTGAAATCATGCCTGCCTTAATTTTTTATTACATTAAAAAAACAAATACGTTGTGTAGTTTCATAAAACCACGATGCAAGTGAAATTTTGTTCCTACACGAAAAACAAATGAAACTTAGAAAAGACCTTTCCGTAACAGATCATTACCAAGGCGTTTGAAGAGCTGGACAAACCACCTAGGCAGGAAGATAACACCACGGCACCAACTTTACTATTGCCGTATACTAAAGGCTTGTCGGAGAAAGTTAGAAGAATTGCACACAGTTATGGAATCAGAATGATCTTCAAAAGTAACAACAGCCTGAGGAGCATGATAACAAGAACGAGACCCCACGCATCAGCAGTACCAAATAACTGTATATACAGCATACCTTGTGAATGTGGCAATATGTACATTGGACAGACAAAGCGACCGCTGGACAGCAGGGTTAAGGAACACCGCACAGCTACTCAAAGGGGGAGGTAACGAAGTCTGGGCTAGCTAATCATGCATGGACCGAACACCATAACTGGGACCAAGCCAGAGCAATTCACAAGGAAGAGCACTGGTACAAAAGAAAATTCATAGAGACAGCATATATACTCTCGAACGAAAATATAATTAGCGAGCCCAGCGTCCAAATTAAAAATATTTGAAGAGCTCTTCTTCGGCCTCTGCCGCTATGCATTACCGGTAACCAACCTCTAGGTAGGACGACGCTGATTGGACCAGATAATACCCAGTGACCATAACCGGCGACGCATCACCGGTTAAGGGTATAATATAAATACGACGGATAGTCTGAATCTCCTATCATTCACCTGATGACGATAGCAGATACACAGCTATTGAAACGTTGTGAGATCAACCACTTCAAGACGATGGAAGTCCAAGGAAACTTCGAGGAACGAGTTACATTGTCTACCAACTTTAGACTAACTTTGTTCTTACATGTTCTACATCAAATTTCCATAACAAAATTGATTTACATTTATTTACCGAAAACAACAGCTTGTATAATAAACGTGAATAATATTCGAACATGGAATATTTGATGACAATACATTCTATAAATATATTTTATAATTATGCAACGTATGCCATATGAAACATCTTATCCCAATATAACCGAAAAGAAACCGATTAACATTTGTAACTCTAATAAATTTTGGAAAATCCAATATTCGATGCCCATAAGGGCTATATACCCACTCTGTGAGCATACAATAAATACCTTATATCGTATATATTCGAATATAACTGAAACAGATTGATAATGTTTAATTCAAATATTATTCGGGCATTCAATATTCAATAAGGGCTATATACTCATACTGTGGCCATATAGTAAATACCTTCTGTCGAATATAATTAAAACAAATTACGTTTTTATTTAAAATAAAAGTGTTATTTGGGTTCGAATTTAAAATATGAAGACATGTGCACCTACTATTTATAAGGTACATTTATTCTTAATAAATACAACACAGTTTATTTAAAAATAAATCAGGTATTGACAACTTGCAGACCCAGTCATAACTATTTAACCAACGCAAGATCAAACAAAACTGTAAAATGTCAAAATCCGATATACAAACACGATCACTGCCGAAATGCATCGAGTGCACCCCTAGGGTCTGTAATGCGACATGCTTGAAGACGGATGGAAAAATTTAAGGGGATAGAATGAAAGTTTCTCTTTAAAATAACAATATCAGAAAAGGGACAAAAATTGTTAAAAAATATTTTAATATTTTTGTATTCTCAAAGTAGTAATAAATGTAAATGAAGAATTTCAAAAGTTATACGCGTTTTCCATGACTTTTTCCATTGTAATCTAAGTTTATACTAAGCTCAGCTTAAATAAATAAATAAATAAATAGAAAAGGGCGGCAGTCAATTGAGACTGAACGATGGAAGCGAAAGCTCCTTACGAAATATCGGAAGTGAGATATCGTAATCAGCTTATATAATAGTCATTTTCCGGATGATGAAAACACTTTGCTAAGCTTATCCAACAGATTATTTTTTTAGCTATGTTGCTATTCTTATAATCAACATGCTATTGAGATTCAGATTCGCACCTAAATATGTGTATCCATGAATCCATTCCAGTAGGAAATCTGTAAGTTTAATCTGTTGCCTCAACTATGCCAGACTTTTTCTAATACCATACATTTCTCATTATATTGCATTTGTGATCACTATACACTTGCATTTACTAGCCTTCAAATTCAGAGCATATTTATTTAATCAGTCTCTTACTGAGGTTAGTTATAAATTAGTCCCAGTTACTTCTTGTTCACTGCTCTCATCTAAATATTTTGCAAATAAAGGAATTTTACTACTCCCGGTAGAATATTGATTTACAGTATAAACAACAGTGGTCCCAACTTACTTCCTTGTGATACTCCAAGATCAAATTATTTCTCGACTTATACACCATTATTGAATCTAACTTTATGGTTTTGCCCACTAGTTAATAATTTAATCATTCACATGCACAATCCCTTTCTCGTTATCTCACTTCCTCTACTATTATTTATTTGTGTCACTCTTAGTAATGGATATGAATATCAGGTGAATAAAAATAATTGTCCCTATTTTGATACGAGTCAAGTATTATTCCTAATTTAAATAAGTTTAAATATTGGGTGAGCGTTTGTAAATAGTTTTGTTCATCTGAATAAGTATTTGAACACAAGATGTCAAAGAAACGTTGGTTTTGTTCTTGGGTAAAATCATTACAAACACATAAAATTTATACTATACAATAAATTACATACCTATATATTAAAAGGTAGTAAAAATTAAAAAAAAAATATCTTCTCATTCTACATAATATTAAAAATGAGTTTTACTCATTTTATGTCAATTGAAAATAGTACCTACATAAAATTAATGAAGAATGTCATAATATTGAAAAAAATGTATATTAGGTCTCAGTTTTAAACCCGAGAACTTTGATTCGTAGCCGTGCACTTTAGACACTGGGTCACTAATCTTTGGTGAACATTAACGCTCCGGATGTATATCAGTCCCTCTATTGAGTACGTTGTTTATTATTACGATAACAAAACGACGTAAAGAAGGACATGTTTTCCTTAATATGTATCCTTCAATGAGTCTATATTCGTTGATAACATGAAAGTTTACTGCTAAGTTGCTTTTCTGTGGTATTTTTTAATTTCTGATGTATGAGACTTATCACAAAGAGGGAATTGGAGTGTTAATTAGAACGAAAAGCAAATTTTGTGCAGGTATTCTATATTACTTGGATGTTATATTGGTTTATTGACTATTTATTATTGATTTTCTATAAAATTATTATTCAGAAGTCTTAATGTAAAATGTTTGCTTGATAATATGAAGCTAGTCAATACATATACTTAATGGTGTTCTTTCTGATGTCTGACGTATGTCAAGTCTCTAATTTAATGTATTGCAAAGAGAGAATTGGAGTTTTTATTAGAAGGGACAGCAATTTTGTGCAGGTATTGTATATTAGTTTATTTTCCATATATTATTAATTTACTATGAAAGAAGAGACTCTTAATATATTACCTGGTCCCTGCTTCTTACACAGAGAACTAAATTGGATGGGCATTTCCAGATCGAGGCAGTGTGTAGTGTCGGTGTAGGTGTCGAAACCAATGAAATCTCAAGTTATCCAATTCATTCCCTTGCTCATCTATTTTCATATATATAAATGTGGGCCCCCGTTAAGAAGCTCTCGCTTCATTAATATAATTTCTAATTCTTATTTTGTATAAATAACCATAGCTCTAAAATAAAACTCTGATAGTGATTTTCAAGAGGGTAACATTTTTTTAACATAAAATACACAAAAATTATGACAAAAAAGTCATAGGTATGGCCTCCCCAAGCAGAACGCTTCTGTTGGTAACAATAACATAGTGCCTGGTTTGTGTTTAGTGGCGTATATATTGAACTGAATTTAAATTTTTGGAATATAGTATGGCAAGGACATTTTTTAGAATTGATAACAAATATTTTTACACCATAACTAACTGATCTGGAAATCTTGGCAAAAAACTGACTATCATGACCCTTTTTTGACCTTGAATAAAATGTTTAGCACATTTTTATAGGTTGGTTTAAATTTTTAGCTATGTGGGAATGTCACCAAGATTCGATATTTTTTCTTTCAATTTTGACTGGACTAGAAAGAAATTAAATGTAAAATCAAATTGTTTCACGTACATAGAACGTAGAAAGTTATCGGTTATTTCCGAATCAACAAAACGGTAACCGTGCCAAGAGTGTGCAGGATTATTGCGACATCTTTAATCGTTACTATTAACCTTACAAATATTATTGTTACGTTGAGAAACAATCGACAATGCTGACAGTTTAAGGTGACATTTCTTATTGGTACTTTGCTAATGGTTTTTTTCATACAAATTGTTTCTATTATTACAGGCAATTAAGAAATGTGTGCAAGAGGAGAGAAATTCGTGTAGATTGCTGACAATGACCGACTCTTTTGTGCTTTTATTAGAAGCATTAGCTTGTCTTAATGATACTCATTGAAACGCAATCTTAAATCATTCCTTATTATGTCATTAACACGGTTTTTTCGGAATGGCATTTTACAAAACAATAAACGTACACTTAGATAATAGACATAAAGTAATCGTATAATACAGGGTTTTTATAGAGAATGATTCCTTAATTTTAGTGTTGAATTTTTCATACACGAATATTGTTGCATAGCATTCAAACTATAGATTTATCAAAATTGTCACCATTATATCTAAATGGTCAAGACTATAACAGAAAGACTAATAAAAATTATCATTATCTTTGCAAAGAGGTAGGGGAAGGTGGAGCAGAACGTTTTACTTTTAGCTTCCCAATTTAAAAATGAAAATTCCATGACATTGTTATGGAAGCACTGGGAAGCCAAAATGTTTGACTTTGTAAATATAAGTGACATAACTTAGTAAATTGCAATATAATACGAGTGTAACAAGTTTTCTGTAATTTGAAAAATGTACGAAGCTACCCTGTTTATGGGGCACATCCGTTCATGGTGGGGAGATTCGAACATAGTATCAATAATCACTGCCCCCAATATGTATTGAAGCGAAAGCTTCTTAACAGAGGCCCACACTAATGAAAATAGATAAGCAAAAGAATCAAATCCATAACTTTAAATTACATTTGTTCCGACCCCACCCAACCCGGCCGACCGACACTAAACACTGGCTTGACCTTGAAATTCCCATCCAATGATCCAATTCAGTTCTCTGTGGAAGAAACAGTAAAGTTTTTTAAGAAAACTTAAAAAACATTATATTGTTGCTACCGTTGAATATATAGGTATATAATTTATTGTTTTATATAAATGTTACGTGTTTTAGCTAAGGACAAAACTAACTTTTATTTAAAATCTTGTCTTCAAATACTTATTCAGATGAACAAAACTATTTACAAACACTTACTCAATATATAAACTTATATTTCTTTGCAGATATATTGAATTAAAGAATTAAATTAGGATTAATACTTGACTGGTAGCAAAATAGTAACAAAGTATTTTAATTCACCTGATATTTATTTCCATTGCTAAGATTGACACAAATAAAGAAAAATAAAGACAGTGAGATAACGAGAAAAGGGAAGTATATTTCGAAAGAAGCTTTCGCTTCCATCTTTCAGTCTCATGTGACCGCCGCTCTTTATTCAATTGAAATTAGAACCAATTTTAAAATACTAACGTTATAATTAACACTATTAAAATTCTTACATGTTAACTATATCAATAAAATACACAAATATCGAAATAAAAAATCTATTTCTGAATAGCTTATACAAATAAGACCATCTTTGTTCATATTTAATTTAAATACAATTAAACAGAATTGCAAACTGATCACAACAATAAAATTACAAAAAAAAATTAATCTGTATAGTTATAGTTGTACTCGTAAGAAATGAGATCAATCAACAATTAAAAAAATCATATTAGTGTACCTTATAATTAGATAAATCGGTCTAAAAACTAAAAATAAGTTCTTGTAGTAGCAGCTGATGATTTAGGATTTGGTAAAATCAAAACTTCATCTGTCAAGTGGAATATGTGGCAACACAAACTCAATGAACATGGTTTTTCCTTAAACTCAGTATCACTCTAGAGATGAAGAATTTATTAAAATAGAAAATACTTTTTTTCATTTCAAATTTGACCAATATGACTGTCGTTGGTTACATGAAGAGAGTTAATAAACAATAAATCAACGTCATCATTATTATTTTCTTTCATGAATTCTACCGTTGACGAAGATGTTTCTCTGAAATTCATATCACTGCCTGTTTCGTCGTCACTACTATTAGTTTCTTCAACCTTTTTCTTTTCTCTCTTTAGCGGTGTCAAATCTGTTTTGGAAAGGAATGTTACAGCACGCCTTATTTCTCTGGCTCTGACTTTTGTTTCTTGCCTTTCATTTTCATGTCCCTACATTTTTTATATCTTCAAGTCTAATTTTCTCAGAACACGTCACGTGACTAGCTTTTGCGTATTCGAAGACTATATACAGCCTAGACTATAATGCATTTTATAACGTACTTATTAAAAAGAGACTCTTCCTCTGTTGGAAATTCTTAAAAAAGACATACTTGTGAAATAACTAAGAAAATGTAATTTAATAGTAAAGTTCCTTTCGAATTGGAATAATTTAAAAGGGTGTAACGGGTGAATTGCCGTTCTCCCTGTTACATTGATATTTACTAATATTTGTCGTATTAATAAATTACCTTTTATATTTTTCAAATCACTTTTCTAATTATATCGTTTTCTGAACTGAGTTCTATCGTAATAAAACAGTGTCTTTACCTTAATAAATAAACACGTAAGTAAATACTCCTATTTTATTCGCTTATGCAATCCCTTTTTTCGCTTTTAATTTCTAAATCACAGTAAATTCGTTTGGAAGTTATTCTAAGTCACTCTGTCCTTTGATTTGGCGCGGTAATGCCTTGACAGAAAGAACATCACGTGCTATTTTGATCTAACCTCCCTCCAAACTGGAAATATTAAATTAATATAATTTTATTGGGAAGAAGGAAACTGTCATTAATAAAATTTTATCTATGATTTAATTAGCAAAGTTTTGCTTTTTTTTATCGAAATTATATTGTATTAGTTCCCGTATTGACCAACTATTGATTAATATTCCTGCTTTCGCGCTCAATAAAATTCGAAATTTTAACATGTCATTTCCTTTCCCCACTTTTATGATTGGACAAGTGGGATTAACGCATGTCGAAGGAAGTAGATTTCTCTCTTCTGTCCCGACCAGCATAAAGGCGGTATGTAGGCAAATTTCGTTCCGAGTTTAATTTTTTATTGGGAAAATTCTTTATCTTTATCGTGAAAATATCTGCTAGAATTTGCTTAATTTATCGTTTTTCCTTATTATCGTACCTTTGATTGTAATTAAGCAAATTCGGTTTATCGTTATAGTTTGATTTATCGAATGAATTTTTTTATAGTTTTTTTATCGGCTATAGTGCATATTTTATCGTATCTATTAATAATTTTGGAAAGAAACTTTGGGTGAATCTGGTTTCATATTCATCTTAATATGGATATACCGCGTTTTCTTGCAACGTTAAATAGTTGGTGGCTTAATTGCGTAGTTCATTAATTTTTTTGTAATTTTTTTGCTTTGCATCTGCGACGTAGTTGGCATCGATAAGCAATCGTTAGTTGCTAGAGTTTTCACACGTATCGTGATAAAGAAATAAAGAAAAAGGGAACAATTATTGCTGGCCTCTTTTGCATTTTTAGGTATTGGTGAATCTGGAGAGTTTGATTGACGATATCTACCAAGGATCAGGAAAGGACAAATTGATCCACTAGACGAGGTCTCCTGTGAGTCTGAATTTAGTAGCTGACGAAGCTCCCCAACTGGGTTGGACTGTAATTGGGAATGATCATGTGAGTGACTTAAAATTTCTATTCTTTTTCTTTGCATTTCGTTCAGTATTTCATATATATCTTTATATTTTATTGAATTTGATTTACATCTAGATATACCACTAAATATATTAATTTTTTTTAAGTCACTCGCTGATCTTTCATTATTCATTGGCCCAGATTGGTTGCTTGTCTGCTTAGTTATAAATAAATCACATTTTAATTTCTCCTTTCTCTGAATTTGCAGTAGAGAGCCAAGCAGGTTCTCAGCTAAAGCAGTTTGCTACGCCTAGTTTTCTTTATTTTAATTGTTTAACTTGGGGAGGTGTTTATGATCAGATTTCACATCTGATTTTTTATTATATTTATGAATATAGATGCAATAATCATTTTTATCGTTTATTACCTTATCATTTTTAAAGTACCGTACATTGACATAAATTTAGAGTACTGAATTTTCCCATTATCTCGGAGGAAATTCGCTTTCATTCAGTCGTCGAACGGTTTGTCGGATTAGAAGGCACATTATTAGATCTTGAATATAATTTTTTTTATATCGTTATCTTTAAACACATTATTGGCTCTCAAACATAATTGTTTATATATCTGATTTACCGTTAAATTTTACCAGTAATTAATAATTGATTTGTTATTTAAATCTAAATTAATGTGAAACTGTAACTTAGCAGTTGCAATTTACCTTAAGTCTTATCGTTATATATTTTTACCTAGAATTTGAAGCATTTCAAAATTTACTTTTATTAGTTAAAGTATTTTTCATTCATTTTTGGTACCATTTAAATAGTTAATTTAGAGTGAAGAAGTTAGGGAAAACTAAGGTAGGGTGCCTCACCTCATACACCTGCCGAATCGATCCTATAGAGCATATATACGCCTATACTAGTCAGGGGGAAAATTCAGTATCGATACTCTAAGGGCTATAACTAATTGGCCAATAAATTTTTTCATGTATGCCATCAACTGGGGCTAAGAGTGCCCAGATACGTAACCACTAGTCTCATATCAAGGGAGCAGAACTCTGGCAGTACTACCTGATTCGATTTGTCCTCTGGTAGGACAGTGGCAACTCCTGGCCGCCCTGAGTTATTGGAACCCCAGCTGCTGGTTGGCATATAGCTCCAGGATCAGGACCTTGGACAGCAGACTCACCTACGGAAAGGCATTCCTACTGAGGATTTTGTAAGGCAAGAACTTAACTAATAGAAAAATTGATTAATTTGTATTTAAATAAATAAATTGTAAATTTTCGTTATCTTGTCGTTTTTCTTGTGAACTGTGTGTATCCATTGGCCTGGCGCCCTTGTATATTCCTTCTGCCAATTGAACAACGAACTCACGCCACCGGATACTAACTGAGCAGCCTATCGGCACATTATCGCCAAGACAGTCGAGAAAGAGGTGTATTGTCTAACCAACAAGATATCTCTCTCGAGAGGTTTTGCGTATACAAGGGTTATCTTCAGAATTTTGTGTGGCGCTCCTAGCTGCGAGTTTTTTACAAGCTAGTGCATTCACTAAAAATGCTATCAACGAATTCTATTTGTTCAGTAATCCCATTAAAAGTATAAAGGAAAACCTTAGGAAGAACCTTATTAAATATCCCGATATTGGGTTGTTCACAAGAACCTGACCATTAGTAATTTCTTCCCCAAATATAAGTAACAAAGAACGACTGAATACTACAAAGGTAGTAACGATGCAATTTTGATATTGTATTTTATGATCAAGGTCTCAGGCATGTTCATGAAAAGTATATAACAAATGACAATTTGGAAAATCGAAAATCTGAAGTTTAGATTAATCGTACGCATTTTTTCATCGTTTTTTAGGGTTCCGTATATACAATATACGGATACCTTTATAATATCTTTCTTAGAAACTTCCTTCAACTTTGATAAACAACATAAATTTCCACGTGAGATTATCACATAAGGATCGATTGAAAATTACAATGTCTTACACTCAACATACATAATACATGGTTTCGGCGGATGTATATAAATACATCCGTCCCCATCCTTAATTGGACATCATTCTGATTTGGAATACTCATTTTCGCATTGATGTCCTTGCTTTCGTAATAATATATATCATGAGTTGGCGATGAAAACAACAATTGATCTGTGATCGGTCTTTGTTATACATCAAGTGACATGGTTCGCATTGGGACGTAATGACTTCGCATTTATATGGCATTCTCGATAACAATTGCATGTCGGATCGAACGCGAGCAAAACACGACCTTCTTCTTCTGCCTTCACTGTCAGATTGTAGGGGCCTGTCAAATAAATCACGGTGCGGTTTTGTCACAATAAATTTTGATACATATTACGTATTGGTATTTTTTTAGCGAAAGATCCTTATCCGATGCCCATACTTACACCTTACACATATAAAAATAGATAAGTATACTAGTGAAATGCAAAAATTGCATTTGTTTCGACCGACATGACACTACTTTGAGGTTGCAATACCCACACATCTTAGTTTTCTTTAGAAGAAACAGGGTCCTGGTTATATATTAGGAGTTCCTTTATTTCTAGAAAATCAATAAATTGTAGTAAATAAACAAATATAACATCCAATACCAGTAAAAATGTGCTTTTCGTTCTAAAAAATGTTCCAACCTCTGCGATATGTTAAAAAACGGTAAAGTTACCAGCTGGGGTTACTACTTATCAAGTTGCTACAATTTACATTAAGAATTCTGAATAATATAGAAATTAATATCGGATTTTTTTTTTCAATTTGATCCTTAATAAACGAGCAGATGTAAAGGTAACCATTACCTAACCTGACTTCCGGGGAAAATGGCGGGACGGCCACACGTGTAAATAGGTAGTTGGATTAAAGAAATTACAAGTTAAATTTAATAAGAAATAGTATAAGAAATTGGTTATTGTTCGTTAAGTGTTCTATTATACGATCTCAAAAGGTTCCGCACATGAATAAAACTCTATATGATAGAGTTTTAGAAGTGAGAGACGCCCATGAAGTGAAAATAGTTTATAAGTGAACTAGTAATATATAGAAGCTAGTTAAGAGGAAGAAGAGAAAGAAAGAAAGAGGAGTTTAGTTAAGCAGAAAGGAGTGGCTGTCCCGGAATGATTAAGTTTTTATTTATTTTTTTTTACTGAAATTGCTAATATAGAGGAGGATGGGTTATCCCAGACGCATTTAATTATGCACCTCTTCTAACTCGAGGCTAAATGCTTATTGGCGAAGGCCACAAACCAACCAACCATTACCTAACCTCAAAATATACTGTCTATAAACAAAAACACTTTAACAGAATGTTTTAAAGAAACACACTTTGTCACAAGGCTGATCATTGATTGTTCAGAGTTTAGAATTGAGGTTCCATCAAGTTTAGATAATAAAATTGTGTTATTGACATTATAAAAAACGGTATATTGGCAAACTTTAGGTAGGACTTACACCTGAAGGGTTCGTTTGCTTAAGGTTTAGGGTAAAAGAAGGCTGAAAAACTGACTTTTAAATTAGTACACACAGATTCGATAATCTCAGAGATATGGTATAAGGTTGTAGGTGTGAGTGTGCGTACATGTGATATTAGATGGTACATAAACAGTTGCATACATAGGATGGTTGAAATGTAAGGTGAAATTGAATTATTTATACAGGGTTGTTCAAAAAATATTGTAATGCTTTGCACATAAAGTTGCGTATAAAAGATGGTTGAAATAAAAGTGGAGCAAAACTTTAGTATACAGAGGGAATATTTGCGTTATAGGACGGAGTATAATTAGAGTTATACCTACAGAAGGCTTCAAAAAATGCTAAAAGCAGTTGAATATACAGGAGAGTTGAAATATAAGGTAGAGTAGAATTACAGTTACACAGAGCAGATAAAAAAGTTGTTTAATGTAGAACATAAATAGTTGCTTATAGAAGGTGTTTGAAGTAAGGGTGGAGTTTAATTATTGTTATTCAGGATGTATCAAAAATGTGTTATATTAGCATAAGCAGTTAGGATATTTGAATTGTAGGACGAGGTTTAATATAATTATAGGCATGGGTTCAAAAAAATTTTAGAAGCTGTTGCATTTACCGGGGGTTGAAATAAATGGTAAAGTAAAATTATGTCATTAAATGTGATTCAAAAAATTTGTTATGTAGGGTAGACCATGAGCCGTTGCATAAATGGAATACTAGATATATAGTGCGAAGTAAAATCGTAGGTATACAGGAATAATGTAAACAATAGAAAAATAAAAACAGTCAATAAATAGTGTGTGGCTGGATTTGTACTTATACAACGTGGTTTTAAAGATATCAGGACAATTGCAATATTGTGTTGCGTTGAATTATAGGTGTACAGAGTGGTTCAGAAATAAATGATAGACAAATAAGTAATATAGGGGTGTGACCAATACACAGAAGCATATACAGTGTGGATGCAATATAGAGTAAGTTAGAGTTACACTTATAGAAAGTGCTCCAAATAATAAAACAACGGACAAAAGTTGAAAAATATTTGGAAAATATAGAAAAAGAATACAAATTAGAGAGGGAGAAAGAGAGAGAGATACGAATAGGCTGAAATTTTCAACAGAATTGTACCTTAAATTAGATAAAAAAAGAAGATATGTCTGAAAATACTGATTGATTCCATACGGTTTCTAAACGGTTTGTATTTTAAGTCAACTGAAAAAACGACCCTCGTAAAACCTCTGCTTTTTAAGTGGGTTAAAACCACATCATCTTCTATAATAACTAAGGTGTAAATAAATGTAACCCTGTTTATCTATTATTATCAAAATAAAACTAGCCAGATAGTTATTTTTCGTACAACATGTAATCCCGTGAAACATACAATTCCTGTTGTCAAGGCAAGCTAATCCGTCTATGTTTTGAGTTCTAGCATAATTTTAATTAACATCGCATTTTCTAGCTCCGACAAGGTCATTATTCTCAAAAGCGTCATCAACAAATGACAAACAGCCCGTGATTTTCTCGTTTTATGTTGATGTAAAAAAAGTCGGTTGTCCGTCGATAACGTGTCATTTACCCCACCGCTGCCGGTACAGAATTTATATAATTTCCACTCTTTCATCTCCCGGTATGAATCGGTAAAGCTGAGTTTTAATTAAAAGCGACAATTTTTCAAAGTGGAAAGGTCGGAGGTGGAGGGAAACCCGGTCTGGCAACAGCAAAACAAACACCTCAATCATGTTAATGCTAGCGGGAATTAATAGGACGGCAACAAAATTGCGAATTTCGTCATATTGACAGAAATATGGGCCGGTATCTGGGAGTTATATAGGTAAGCCAGTGGAAATTGGTTGGAAGTTGAATAGTTACGTCGAAAAGTTACTAAACTATGATGGACAATAATAGAAACTAGTATCGCCTGTGGTCTAAATTCGACCAATTTTGTATATAAAGCAACTAAATTCAACTTTCATATACGATTAATAGGACTATATTTTGTGAAGATTCGTATTTCTTAGCTTCATGATATAAGGTTTGAAAAGAGGCAGTATATGAGTATTATTATCCTCAATCTAAATTTCATCAATCCTATGCAGTATGGAACAGCCAAATGGAATAAATTGAGTGTTGGGAAAAACGCTTGGACACGTCGATTTGTATTTTTAAATGGACATTTTTTCAAGAAAAAAAATTATATGGGGTGTGTCATGTCACAGTGGCCAATACCAACTTTCCTATTTTAAACACAAGCCCTGATATATTATTTATTTATTGTTTAGGAAATATTAAGTGTTTTCAGATTTCTTACAAAAATTAACATTAAAAAAGAAAATTATTTTATTTGACAAATTCGCTACATTACAATAAAAACCTAATAAGTAATAATGATTGTTTTTTAATAATACAAAAAAAACTATTAATATCATTGTAGGAAATGTTCAAAATTTTCGCCACGAACGTCTTGGCAACATGCTAATCTGAAATAGAAATGTCTTCTAACGTTACTCAACATCTCAGGCATGACTGTCTAATTGCAAGAGTGATTTTTCTTTTTTAGGTCATGTAAGTTGAGGTTTTTAGTTTGTGTACAGTACTTTTGACATATCCCCACAAAAAGTAGTCCAATGGCGTCAAATCAGGAGATCGTGCTGGCCATTTATCGATCCACGCCTCCCAATCCACCGATTTGGAAAAATTTCAGGTACTGCCGGACATTGATTTCGTAATGGGGCAGTGCTTCATCTTGCTGAAAACATATTGTACTGGCAGAAACTTGGGGGTTTACTGGATCAGGATATAAGTTTGTCAAAGCTGACTCCACATTATATTGCAGCAGTTCTAAATAATTATCTCCATTCAAGTTGCCATCAATGAACAAGGGACTTACGATATGATTTCCAACAATTCCTGCCCAAACATTAACTATTCCAGGATATTGCGTATGTTTCTCTGTTATCCTATGAGGATTCTCATTAGAACAATAGCGGCAATTTTAACGATTAACATGAAATTAGAAATTAGAAAACAAAACATCTTCTAATTGGATCACATTGTTTTCTAAGATTACCATAATTTGTTCACAGAAATACGTTTTCCTATCGAAATCGTCTTCCATGAGTTCCTGAGTCGGTATCATTTTACAGGGATGCATTTTACTTTCCTCTAATACTCAAGCATAATATCCTATTTCGCATTATCACTTAGAGCATTGACAGCTACTTTTTTATGTTTCTTAAATAACCAAGCTCGCGAAAGTGATTTTCTATTTTGCTAATTTATCCTTGGGATACAGGCGGCAAATTTGGAAAAATTTTCGTGAAATTAGCGAGAAACTTCCATTTGTGTCAGTGTTATCTCCATAACCAATCATTTGTAGAATAGTTATTTTGTGCATTTCTGTTAAATTAACCATTTCTCTGATATTATTACGTACAGTTAACGAAATTAAAACGCCAATAGCGCTGACACTGATCACCACTGTCATGCAGGCTATGAGTTTTGACGAAAATAAAAAAAAATGTTTTTTTTCAAATCAGTAAAAAGTAGCGCATGAATGGTTTTTGCTTACTATCTCAATATTAAGAGCTAAATGGGAATTAAGTATTAAGTGTAACGTACCGAATTTGTCAAATAAAATGTTTTGTTTTTAATGGTATTTTGTGTCATACATCTCAAAACACTTAATAATTCCAAAACAGTTGATGATAGGTGCAGGACATTGTACATGAATTATGTATAGAATTTTCTGGAGACTCCAAGAAATAAATAGTATACAGGGGCTTTGATTTCAAATAAGAAATTTGGTATTGGCCACTGTCACATGACACATCCTATATATATTTTTTGTTGAAAATATGCCAATTAAAAAATACAGGCGTTTTCCTTACAACTCGTCCTTTATTCGTTATCGAATTTATTCCAGTTTGCTGTTCCACACTGTATATGCAACTGCTTATGGGCTACAAAATGTAGCATTTTTTAAATAACACTGTATAACTATAATTCTACTCAACCACACTGTATAACTATAGAATATTTTCTGAACCACCCTGTTTTTCTACTCCACCCTATATTCCAAGGACACTATAAAAAAACATTTGTTTTCTAACATATTTAGAACCATCCTATATAACAAAATTTTAATCTACAGCGCCTTATAACTCAGCCAATTTATATATGCAAATGCAACTGCTTATGGGCTACATACAAAAATTCTGAACCATCCTGTATAAACAACAGGAAACTGAACTAACCCCAAACATTAACTGAACAAATGTTAGCAGTATTTGTCAGTAAACCTATATGTATTTAGTAATTGATGCAAATGAATTATTTGCAGACCAATAGAAAGTTTGAAGTAAAATACACGTTAAATCCTGGTAAGACGTTTTGAGGATCATTTAAAAGGCTCTGTCTAAACGTAGTGACGTGTAGGATAACGGATATTGGCACCTAAATCATTACAATAGTTTTTATCAAATGAAAAGTTAAAATGAACAGCCCTGTTGAATGCTGACAGAAGTGATGAAAGAGATATTCTCCAGAAAGATGGGGAAAGCAAAGCTATCACAAGCGTACTGAATTTTCCGCTTTTAAATATATTCAAATATGTTGTTAGAATTTTTAAACAAATTCCTTTGAAAATGTTAACATTTTATTAAATAATGAATTAAAATTAAATGTAATATTTAAAAAATGAGTGAATACCGACATTGTTCAAAAATATTTTTTGATTTGAGACTGAAAAATTTCAATAGCCTTAAAGTAAAAAATCAAACGAAAACCTTTATTCTGGCATTTCACATTTAACGATTTCAGCTCATAAGCAGAGAATGAAGTCTGCTCAAAAGTTAGTATGAAGGTGTTTTACCTACTATTAAATTCCAAATAACTACAAAACATGAGTACATAAACCTTCTACCAAAATCTTAAGATTCAATATAATTGCATTAACTTAAATGAAACACATACTAAGCAATGACTATTTCTGATTTGTATGGAAACATAAAGAAATTAAGCACCTGCTGTTAATTAATGGTAAATAAGTAATACTCACATTTGCTAAAAACTTCTCACAGTGAATGAAGCTGAAATCTTGAACTTTACACATTGAATTTACAACTTACATTTAACATCGTGCTAAAATAATCTTACACCAATCAATATTCTGAAATGTCAAAATTCAAATCTAGGCGCTACATCAAAGATACCCATGAGTTCAGGGTTGCCAGATCTAACTATTTGTCTTGAATATTACAATTAGTGCATTAATTCACATTTTTTGTCATCTTATTCAAATTATATGAAATTATACGGTAAAAATTAAAAGAATCTTTAAACTGAAAGTGTAACGTTAAAATTAATAAAATATGAGAAATTAGATGACAAACCATATTTAAAAAACAATGAAAGTTGCAAACTTGCGAGAGCCCATTAAATGGCCCTTATTACGTAATATAAATTTTCCTGAGTTCTATTTCAATACCATGACGATGTAGAATAACTTTAGGAAGGACTCAAATATTGTTACTTTTTAGTTTAATTTAATTCATCTTTCACATTCGAGTCAATCCATCTTTCCAAGCAATCTGTTGGGCATTGAACGAACCAATATTATAGATAAATTTTAGCATTAAGAAGCAGAGGAGAAAATGGTACCTAACCGTTTTGTCTTTGCCTATTTATATATAGATTTTAGAAAATATTCCAGGTCTCTCGTTTTCGTTGGGACCCCTTGTATATATAGTCCGTTCCTTTTTATTTATTACAGAATTTAGATTTTAGTTTTGTTTAAGAAAATACCTCCGTATTTTTATATCTCTAAAACCTTAGAACATTTCCAACGGATACCCTTATAATATCACTCAGGATTTCTGCCTCTGTCACATCACAGCCATTTTCTCCTAAACTACTGGACGGAAGAGGTTGAAATTTGGTATCAATGTATAGTTTGGTGACCCGATCAGGAGTACATATCGTAAAAGAAAAAGTTTTGATTTTAGGGGTACTTCTGGGGGGAAAAACTAAAAAAATCGAGCGTCCCCCCCTTATCTCCGAAACTATAAAACGTAAAGTTTTGAAAAAAATAGATTTATAGGTTCTGACCTGAAGTTTACTGGAAAAATAAGGAGAAACCTCTACTTTCAATTTTGGGGGGCCAATTACAGAATTAAATGGAAAATAAAAAATTAAAATTGTTTGTAACCCATCATGTTATATATCAAATGAAAGGGCTCATTATGACGAAAACAAATATATTTTTTTCATATTTTTAAAATAAATTAATTAAAAGATATTAACAAAAATATAAAAAAAATTACCTATTCCCCCCCCTTATCTCCGAAACCATAAGCTGGAAAATTTTGAAAAAAAATGGAGGTATAGCCCCTCACCTGAACTTTACTGGAAAATTAAGGAGAAACCCCTAATATTTATTTGGGGGGGCAAATTATAGAATTAAATGGAAAATTAAAATTAAAATTGTTTCTAAACCATCATGTTATATATCAAATAAAAGGGCTCATTATGACGAAAACAAATATATTTTTTTCATATTTTTAAAATATATTAATTAAAAGATATTAACAAAAATCTAAAAAAATACCCATTCCCACCCTTATCTCCAAAACCATAAGCTGGAAAATTTTGAAAAAAATGGAGGTATAGCCCCTCACATGAACTTTACTGGAAAATTAAGTGAAACCCCTAATATTTATTTTGGGGGCGCAAATAATAGAATTAATTAGAAAATTAAAATTAAAATTGTTTCTAACCCATCATGTTATATATCAAATGAAAGGGCTCATTATGGCGAAAACAAATATATTTTTTTCATATTTTTAAAATAAATAAATTAAAAGATATTAACAAAAATATAACCCCCCCTGTGAGTGAAATTTTTTTCTCCGAAACCATAAGTTGGAAAATTTTGAAAAAACAATGGAGGTATAGCCCCTCACCTTGAACTTTACTGGAAAAATAAGGAAAAACCCCTAAAATTTTTTTGGGGGGCAAATTATAGAATTATAATTGTTTCTAACGGGTCATGTAATATATGAAATCCCAGGACTCATTATGACAAATAGGTACAAATATATATTTTTTAAATGGATATTTTAAAATATTTTAAAAAAATTACCCATTCTTCCCGTTATTCCCCAAACTCTAAGACCTCATTTTTTTTGTTTATAGGAAAAATATGAAAAAAAAAACTAATTCTATTATTTGGAGGCCAAATAATAGAATTAAACGGAAAATAAATTACTAGAAAACCCCCATAGCAATTTTAGGGACAAATTATACAATTAAATGGAAAATAAAGATTCAATTTTCAAACGCATCATGTAATATATCAGATAAAAGCTCATTATGTGAATTACAAATATATCATATTTTTAAATCATTCGTATAAAAGATATTAAAAATATTAAACATCGACTTAATTCCCACTTTAGAAACTACACTATTTAAAATTTGAAAAATACATTTTATTTATATTTTTAAATAATTTGAATAACAGATTTAATAATTTATAATTTAAGCTTTGACCTATTTTGCCGTTTTTCTTCCAATCTACCGAGCCTGAAAACTCAGACAGTAGATTATAAAGGCATCTCTGAAAGTTTATTAGTAAAATAAAACTCTAATGTTACTTTTTCGGAGTCAAATTAGAAAATTAAATACATATGTATTGTGATAAATCAATCAAGCGAATCCTAAAGCAGATAAAATAAAAAGTCTATGTGTGGAAAATCAAAGGGTGTATTTTTAATAAATTTAAAACGCTTCCTTTAAAATATATAAGGGTAAGTATAAGAAAATGCACAAATTCCCTGCGTGTCTGAAACTGAAATATTAGAATCTTGAAGGTGGTACGGAACCCTAAGTATGCGAGTCCAACTCGCACTTGACCAAATTATTTTTAAATTCAACTGAAACTACAAATAGCAGTTTTCACAAAGCATTCGAACACGATATTCTTTATTCCGCAATAACAGCACATCTACCTATTACCAATCAATTCCTTTCAGTTTAAATGCCATAATTTCCTTAGACATAGAGATACGATAACCGATTATCACCCACCAGGCAACGAAAACAATGCACATCCTAATGCAACGTTATCACTGTTGCGAACATTATTCCCTTTGTTTACAATTATCATTATAATCAACAAATAATGGGGACATTTAGCAGGCTCGATCAACGTTAATAAGAGACACACGATGTACATCTATCTGCATATCTGCGATATAACATTTTAGACAGAGACTGTACGAACGGGCTTGAATACATTGAGATATCATCGGAATTGAACTTCCTTTAATCGATTCCCTTCGAATTGGAATGATCTGGTCTCGTGGTGCATAGAGAGATGAGCGAGAATCTAAAGCGGCATATTTGAGAACATTAACGGGACGTGCTAATTCAGAAGTTTGCTGGATTACTGTATCGGAAAATTAGAGATAACACCCCCACAGATGAATTCAATGGATTCGGCTTCTTCTACGAAAGCAAATTTGTTTTGCTACGGACGGACGTTCAATCAGTCAGGGAAATGCTGACGTTTCTAGGATTCTCAAATGGCCTCATTTATCTATCAATTGGATGGAATCATTCGCGCGTGTTGTATATTTTAATGTTCACCAAGTTTAAACGTTAATGAGGGGCCTTCCTTTTCATACTTTGTAGCAATAATGTGATACCGTGTAGAGCAGATAGATTGTGTTGCATTTCCAAATGCAATTATGTTTATTTCTTGCGTTGTAACGGGTGAAGCGCCGTTCCTATTGTTACATTATTATAATACACTCATTTGCAGTATCTTTAAAGGACCCCGCAGAATCCTTATGGGAAATGGCTTTCGGTCAAATTTTTTCAAATTAAAGTATATGGTAGCTCTTGAAGGGTAGATCAAAAGTGCTCAGGGGCACAAAGCTCTAGAGCCAACAGTTCTACAGCCCTCTAAAATTGAAGTGGTCCAGAATCCTGATGGGAAATGGCTTTCGGCTATTTTTTTTCAAATTCAAGTATGTGATAGCTCTTGAAGAGTAAATTAAAAGTGCTCATGGGCACAAAGTTCCAGAGCCAATACTTTAGGATCTACAGTCCTCTAAAGTTGAAGCCATTTCCATAAGGATTCTGGACCAAGTCAACTTTAGAGGGCTGTAGATCCTAAACTATTGACTCTGGAGCTTTGTGCCCAGGACCACTTTTAATCTACTCTTCAAGAGCGATCACACACTTTAATTTGAAAAAAATTGGCCGAAAGCCATTTCCCATAAGGATTCTGGACCACTTCAATTTTAGAGGGCTGTAGATCCTAAATTATTGGCTCTGGAGCTTTGTGCCCACAAGCACTTTGAATCTACTCTTCAAGAGCTATCACATACTTGAATTTGAAAAAAAAAATAGTCGAAAGTAATTCCCATAAGGATTCGGACCATGTCCACTTTAGAGGGCTGTAGATCCTAAACTATTGGCTCTGGAGATTTGTGCCCATGAGCACTTTTGATCTACTCTTCAAGAGCTATCACATACTTTAATTTGAAAAAAATTGGCCGAAAGCCATTTCCCATAAGGATTCTGGACCACTTCAATTTTAGAGGGCTGTAGATCCTAAATTATTGGCTCTGGAGCTTTGTGCCCCGGAGCACTTTTAATCTACTCTTCAAGAGCTATCACATACTTGAATTTGAAAAAAAATAGCCGAAAGTAATTCCCATAAGGATTCGGACCATGTACACTTTAGAGGGCTGTAGATCCTAAACTATTGGCTCTTGAGATTTGTGCCCATGAGCACTTTTGATCTACTCTTCAAGAGCTATCACATACTTTAATTTGAAAAAAATTGGCCGAAAGCCATTTCCCATAAGGATTCTGGACCACTTCAATTTTAGAGGGCTGTAGATCCTAAATTATTGGCTCTGGAGCTTTGTGCCCACAAGCACTTTTAATCTACTCTTCAAGAGCTATCACATAGTTGAATTTGAAAAAAAAAATAGTCGAAAGTAATTCCCATAAGGATTCGGACCATGTCCACTTTAGAGGGCTGTAGATCCTAAACTATTGGCTCTGGAGCTTTGTGCCCATGAGCACTTTTGAGCTACTACTCAAAGAGCTATCACATACTTTAATTTGAAAAAAATTGGCCGAAAGCCATTTCCCATAAGAATTCTGCGGGGTCCTTTGCCTCCCATACTTTTACTACTTTGTGTCTGATATTTTTATTATTTTCAAAAATTGTTTCTAAGTAAAACATTTCTTGTTATATCGCATTTTGCCTAAAATGTAGACAGCCTCAGCTCAATATATTTACTTAGTCCGACACTGGCATTTTGGCGTCTACCTTTTTGAAATTGTCGAATAAACATAAATTTTCCGTCAAAATATAAATGTCATGAATGTAAACTTGATTGTTAAACAAGCTAATTTAGTTTCTGGTTGTGACGGTAAAATGTATAATTTTAAGAAAGCTAAGTACTTAGGACTATATAATAAATTAATTAGAGTAAACTGGTCTTTTCTAAAACAATACAATAATGCAAACTTAGCCTTAGATAGTTTTATAAAACTCTGTATTCACTATTTGACGTATATGTTCCTAAATATAAATATTTAAAGAGAAAGTTCCCTACATGGTATACGCCTCATCTTATATTTACCATTATACTAAAAGTTAAAGTCCTAAAAATTTAAAAACACAATACTTTTATAGAAAATTAATAATATTTAGGCAATAAACTAGTATAACAATTAAAATACAATACCTGCACAAAATTTGCTGTTCGTTCTAATAAAAACTCTAATTCTCTACTTGGGGTATCTTAAATTAGAGACATGACATACGTCAGAAGGCTTCATATTATAAAGTAAACATTTTACATTAATACGTCTGAATAATAATTGAAATATATTGCGTGAAAAAGCTTAACATCTAAAAGTTTAAAAAGTTGTATTCAAGAATTAATATTGTTGTATTTGTATTACCTTTCTTCACTAGATGGCTCCGCTATTAATTAAATACGGGATATGGAGTTTAGAGTAAAAGGAGGACAAACTTATATGGGAATAAAACTGAAAAAGTGTCCAGGGGACGGTTCCAAATAAGAAGTTCAAGAAATGACCAGAATGGCGCAAATGTGACCACAGGGTATGTTATGAAGTTAATTGTCAAATGATTGAAATACACAAATCCTACATTTAGAAGTAAAGCGGCTAAAAAAGTGAGAATGATGTAAAATTATTAGTAAAAATCGTAAATAAAACGTAGAAAATCTGTTATGCGAACTTCTCTTTGTAAATGGTTGTCTCCGTTTTTTGTAATCACTGCAAGTGATATGAGTATATAGTGTGTTAATTGTGTGTGCCTCAGTTTTGACTTTTTATAAAACGGAGTGACTTTATAATTATTATTTTGTTATAAAACTTTTTGAAACAGTTAAACATTGGGAAAAATTTGTAAATTTGTAATATTTTTATACTTATTAACAAATAATGTTGGGGAATTAGATGTAAATAAAAATTATTTATTTTTACTTTCTTGTGTTCATATTACATATTTATTTTGAAAAGCGTCACTTTACAAATTTGGTGTTTTTACTTCCTTGTTCACCTCTCTCTGGATAAAAGGTAATTAACAATTCATTTCATCACTGAATAAACTGCTATAATTAAGTTATCTCTTCTCTTATCATTATGGAACAAATTTCACTTGCATTTTATTCTAGAATAGTTTCTTTTTTAAGGACTCTAACATTTTCACATACTAGTTTTCCATATATTTTATCTTGTCTAGTTGGACAAAAAACTCCATTAACTACAATTAAATGACTATTTTTGGCATCTTTCTGCTGTAGTTGTATTTTAAATATTTCCAAAGGTACCCCTGATGAATGCCCCTGGAAAAATATTTTCAGAAGTTTGTTGAAGTTCTCGAGTTGATGAACAATGCCATAATCAGTTTAGTAATTTCATAATAATGGGTTCTTCAGAGTTTAATATATGTAGGATATTTATCTTGACTCTTAAAAAAATGTGCAAATAAAATTTTGCTTGTAAGTCATTTTTATCTATGTACAAGGTATTTCATTGACTTAACTCGTTATTAGTGTTAAATATAAATCTGGTTGTTCAACTCTGATGGTTAAATTTACATTTTTTGGATGTGAATTCTTCGCATTAACCTAATTTTATTTTCGTAGGTTTGTTCGTAGAAAACTGATTTCTACGAACAAATTACCCGGTTGGTACTAGGGCTCCTCCAAATTGAAACCATTTTGTGGACACTTTTTCTTACACAGAGTGAGTCCTCCTTTTACTCAAACCTTCGTAACATGGAAGAAAAATTACTGGACATTGTTACATTTTTTAATATGGCACTGTAGACCCTCAACTTCTGGAGGTAGCTGCAATGTACATTAATAACGGCCTTGAGCATATACTTGATGTGACTTTAAGAACATAAAGAAAATAATATATTTTTATTAAGTTGTTATTAATAGCGAACCTTAGCATAATATACATCTTATGAGCATTAACACAAAAATATCGTTTTATGGTATTACGAAATTGAAACCAAACGTTAAGTTTCTTTCGTAAGCCTTTGTTATATTTTTTTGCCGCACTTACAATTCATCTGATATCAATTTTTGTTTGGGTATGAGCTTCAACTGGCAAGTCAATGGATTATCAATTGTTTATTGGTTGCTGAAATAGGTGTATGATTTATTGGGGTTGACTTTTTAAGTATAAATAGTTATTACTGATTGAGACTGAATCGATTTTTAATTTAATATGTTATAATAAATGTGACCTCATTATATACTGCCAGAATATTAAATAAGTGAAGTATGTTCAAAATATTAGAATTCAACAAATTTTGTTTGACACTTATATTTAAATTAACACGTTAAGTGCCATTTGTATCCTTTTGGATACAAGTAACCTTGATCATTTGGGCCCCCTGAATCCAAACAGATACAAAGGACTACTTTTACTTTAGGCTAACTGAATTCAAACAGATGCAACGTGTGCGTTTAAATGTATAGGCAACTTATAACGCCTGGCCCGTTGGTCCAAAATTTGGTTTTGGCCTGAGAATTTTTTTTTTTTTTTCGGATAATAAAATAATATTTTTTGATAAAAAAATATACATTATAGTTGAGTTTTATAACACCATATTTTTTCTAGGTGCTTTTACAGATGAAATTTATAAAAATTCATAATAATTGAATTAATTCTGATTTATGGGTAATAAAAAAACATTTCAAACAATAAAAATTTTCACAAGAACTACATTTGTAGCGAGTTTGTGAAGATTTACTTTGGGCATATTTCCAATCATGACTGTTTTTTAGTCTTTCATAGCAAGCTCAACACATCTCCTTTTCTTATTATCAAATCCATACAAGTGGCCAATTGAATACAGAATGTTTTTTTTATGAAAAACAAACAAATTAATACATAAATTATATAAAAACAGTTAAAAAGAGCATTTTTCATACATTTTTACAGAGTTTAAACAGTGGCCCACAGGGATTATTTTTTTTAACATGGTGGCGCTTTACCTGTTAAGAATTAAATTACACATTAGTCTTAATACTCGAGTCGTAACCAAATAGTAACAACTATTTTAATTCTCCTGAAATTTATATCCATTATTATTGATGACACAAGGAATGAGAATCAAAGACAAAATGTATAATTCGTAAGAATATTGTTAATAAGTTGTTATTGTCTTTCATCTTCTGTTTTATTTTGCTGTGTGTATGCACTTGTTTGCTTGGCTCCCTAGAAAGACAAAGTTTACATCACTTACTTATGCACTTAAGTTATAAACACTTTTGGTTACATCGTCAATATCATAAAAAACCTGTTTGTTTACATCTCTAAACACGGAAATGTAGACATATATAGTGTACTCCTTATGTACCGGTATGTATTTCAATAATATATAATAGAAATATTTGGCCTCTAATAGTTGTGGTATCAAATAACGACGACTTATGGGCTACTGCATTTACTACTTCATCAAACTTACTTTACTTATGTTGGTGATACATTGCCATCCCCATCAATTAGTAGTATTAGTGAAGTAACCTTTTGCCTTTCTTTTATCATAAGAGCAGAAAGTCACAAACATTTTAGTGTGCTCAAAGAATTTCGGACCATGGTTATTGTTTATATAGCTGGCCATATTTTTGATGATACCAAAAACACAAGTAAATAGTTGAACTTACTGCTTCAATCAGTTTGTTCTATTCTTAAAGCACTCAGGACTTTACATCATTAATTTTACTTTAATTACTTCAACTCGTTATTCAAATCCATTAAAGAAAAAGAACTTTTCAATCCAAATGAAACTTTATAATAACTCAACAAGTTGAACCATAAAAATTAATGTTTCCGGGTATTGACTTGCACCCACATAGTGCAAAGCCCACAGCTGTCGTGATGATCTTCTTAATAATTTCTTCCATTAGCGTAGCAGAACAAGAGGCTTGGCATTTTCCAACCTTACAACGACATTTCGATTCTCGCTAATGTTGCTATTGAAAACGTGCAAAAGGATGAACGTCGAACATAAATATCAACACGATCGGCATTGTTAAAGGCGAGCAGTGGATACGAATATTACATGACTTGTGCGGCCTTAGACACGGCTGTGATTCACATTCTTTGCAGGTCAAGTTTGAAGAAATTGTCAGCTAACTAGTGCTACCTTCGGTCAGAAATGGTAGCGCACATTTATGCTGGATCACAGAGATGTTAAATTTTTTTTTTGACTAATATATAAAACAGAATCGTCAATAAGTATGAAGAATCTTTCTACTGTTTTAGAAAAGTCCTAATACTTTTGGGAATAGATCAACTAGGTTGTTGGGCAATGCAGGATTATGTTGGACAAAAATGTCGTTGTATAGTTTTAAACAATCAATATACTAAATTAACGAAAGTTATAACAGCTCAATAGAAAAATATACAGGGCGTTCCTAAATTGGAGGTACAAACGAAAAGGGGAGATTCCCTGAATAGTTTTAGGAAGAAAAAGTCCCATAAACATGGGTCCGCAAACGTTTCGTTTTCAAGATACAGAGTGTTAAAGTTTGAATTTTTTTCAAGTTTTTTTCTCATAGTATCTGCACTTCACAAGATATTCAAATGAAATTTGGCATAGATATTACAATTAAGAGTTTACACCTTGTGACATGCCAATTTCGATTGCAAATCTATAGGGTGATATTTTTTCGGGAACACTGTCCACTGTTGTCCTTCAGAACTTTTTTTTGGTGAGCCACTGGTACTTTCAAAAATTGTAAGGAAAAGCTTTGTTGTTATACCAAACTTTATGTTCTCTTGTAGTTTTGTCGTATCTACTACCGGTTTCGAGAAAAAAAATTTGAATGATTCTTTTGAAATCCTCAGAAAATTCCGAATTGTCATAGAAATCTAGTTACCTACCTAGTAAGCTGTGGTGAATGAATAAATTTATTGTTAGTTTTGAAACATCAAATTAAACTCCTGTGTTTTGAAAATTAAAGATGGTTGCATTTTAATATCAAAACATGCCGAATTTTACGAATTCCGAAATGGCTGACATACATTTCATGTATGGTCTTGCAAATGGTAATTCAAGAGAAGCTTACATGGAACGCTATCCCAATAGAGTGATGCCTGGTCATCGGATGTTCTCTAATATTCACAGGCGTCTTTCAGAAACTGGATCTTTTTCTGCGAACAATATTAATGCAGGTAGTCCACGAAGTGTGAGAACACCACGACTCGAAGAGGCAGTGCTGAACGAAATAGAAGAACATCCAGGAACCAGTACAAGAAAAATTAGTGTTACCTTAAATACAAGTCATCAAGTTGTTTGGCGGATTTTGCGGGATTCTTTGCTCTTTCCTTATCACATTCAGAGGGTGCAGGCGCTCTTGCCTCGAGATTGTCATCCAAGAATTATTTTTTGTCAGTGGTACCTCAATAGACTATTGCACAACCCTCATTTTGATTGCCAAATCCTATTCACTGATAAAGCCTGTTTCTCAAGGACTTCAATCATAAATTTTCATAATGAACACATATGGGCTGAGGAGAATCCACATGAAATTGCAGAAGCTTAGTTTCAAGAGGAATTTTCATTAAATGTGTGGGGTGGTAATATTGGCGATTATTTGATTGGTCCTTTCTTCTTGCCAGGGTGACTTACTGGTCAATCATACAGACATTTTTTAGAGAACGATTTGCCCTTGTTATTGGATAATATACCTCTTATGATGCGACGTGAAATGTGGTTGATGCACGATGGTGCTCCTGCTCATTTTTCACTTTTGGCTAGGGAGTATTTGAACGAAATTTATGTAAACAGGTGGATTGGACGAGGTGGACATCAGCCATGGCCCGCCATATCCCCAGATTTAAATAGTTTAGATTTCTTTCTATGGGGCCATCTGAAATCTCTAGTGTACATAACGTCAGTAAATACCGCAGACGAACTGAAAAATCGTATAATAGGCGCGTTTGATACAATTAGGAATACTCCAGGAGTGTTTGAAAGAATTCGATCGTCTATGAGAAGAAGAACAGAAGCTTGTATAAGGGTTGGGGGAGGACATTTTCAACATTTGCTGTAGTTTAGTTCCTTTGTTGTTATTTAGTTTTTTTATTATGATTAATTTTTGAGTTGTACGTTTCTTGCAGTAATACATTTTTTTGATGATTATACCAGTTTATCGAATCTTTAAGAATCATTGCTAGTTTAATAATTCAAAATTTTTTTCTCGAAATCGGTAGTTCAAGAGAACATAAAGTTTGCTATAACAACAAAGCTTTTCTTTACAATTTTTGAAAGTACCAGTGGCTCACCAAAAAAAAGTTCTGAAGGACAACAGTGGACAGTGTTCCCGAAAAAATATCACCCTATAGATTTGCAATCGAAATTGGCATGTCACAAGGTGTAAACTCTTAATTGTAATATCTATGCCAAATTTCATTTGAATATCTTGTGAAGTGCAGATACTATGAGAAAAAAACTTGAAAAAATTGAAACTTTAACACTCTGTATCTTGAAAACGAAACGTTTGCGGACCCATGTTTATGTGACTTTTTCTTCCTAAAACTATTCAAGGAATCTCCCCTTTTTGTTTGTACCTCCAATTTAGGAACACCCTGTATACTATTTACGATACAATCACAGATACGAATATACAGTGGCGGCCATTTCCGGCACAAAATCGGGAGATCAAGAAAAAACTTGTGCATGCCTCACGAGTGGTATAACGTGTCGTACCGTCCTGCTGAAACCACAAAAATTACATAAGAAATGACAATCTATAGTTATACTCTATAGTCTATACTAATGTACAAAGAGGTAAACTTTGTTTCTTTGTTTGTTAGTGTGTTTGTTTATTTGTTTGGAAGTAGAATTTCTAAAATCGGTTGACTACCGTTTTGCTAAAATGTTTGATTACGCGAATTGGGGGGGGGGGGCAGTTGAGTGTCAATTCTTTTTACTGAAATTTTATTTTTTGGAAACAAAAAGTAATAGAAGCGTGAAAACTAGTAAACATATTCCCTAAATAAATAAAAACGAGTTTAATTATTTTTCAAAAATTCAGTTATCTCATGGGGGACAGGTGTGGAAATATTTTTTGGGAACCTATGATAATAAGGCCATGGGAATTCCATTATTTACATCAAGTAGTATGTGATTCGTCATTTTGCGAAAATTGAAATATTAAATTGGAGAAAGTGGGGTAATTATTGTTTTACGAAGAATTCAACATTTTCGAATAAGTAATAAAGTAATAAGTAATAAAGTAATATGGGTGTAAATCTTAACATATACAGTCTACAAATAGAATAGACGCGAGTTTTATCATTTTACGAAAAACGAAACATTAAATGGGTGAAATGGGGTCCCTGTTATTCTATGCAGAATGTAATACCTTTGAAATAGAAAGTAAGAAATGTAAATCTTCATATATGTAGTCCTCTAAAATAAATCGAAACGGGTTTAATCATTTTGGGAGAATTAAGATTTCCAATAAGGGTAAGTGGAGAAAAATTCATTGTTTCTCGATAGCCAAAAATAATACAGATATGAGAATTTTAATAGTAATTCATTAAATTAATAAAGAATTGCAGTTTTGCGAAATGTCTTATATTGCATAGAAGGATGAGTTTTAGTACTTTTTAGTAACAAAAATGATACAGGTGTGAAGGTTGGATATATGTATTTTCTTCTAAAACTGTAATTCAAGTGCCTGATAACTGTCAAGGGGAGTATTTTTTTATTGGATGAGAATTGATAAACCGACTTTTTTCGTGAAATGAATGGAGACATTATTCGTCATTTGCAAATATAAAATTTATGAAAGGGAAGGAGACTGAAAAGTGTTCAGTATTTGACTAAACATAGGTGACTAAAAAAATAAAATATGTCGGAAATATAAAAATAAAAAAAATCTTAGAAATTTTAAATGTATAAAATGTGACATCAACGTCACTGTAAATGTGAAAAAGTAAAAAATGTTAAGAACATCAAAAACGTCAAAAAACTAAAATGTTAAAAAATGTCAATGTCAAAAATGTCAAAAATTTCATAAATTCCAAAAATATTAAAAATGTCAATAATATCTGGAATTTCGACCCTTTATACTGGATCCTCTTCCGGGGGAAATTGAAAAGAAATTGGATTGGTTCGGGATATCCCGAAATGGTCCTATATTTTTTTCAATAAAGTAGCTTGTACCGTTTCTTCGAAAATGGCAAAAAACTTTTTTACCGACTATCTTATACAGTAAGCTTTGGTGAAGTCGCTGGCATTAAAAATATGGAATTTTTTCTGTTTTGAACAGAGGATAAATTAAAAAGAAATTGGATTATTTCCGGGATATCCCGAAGTGGTCCCATATTTTTTCAATAACATAACTTGTACCGTTTCTTAGAAAATCGGGAAACAAACAAAATTTTACCGACTTTCTTATACAGTAAACTTTGGTGGAGTCGCTGGATTAAAAATATGGAAACATTTTCTGTTCGGAACACGGCGTGTAATAAACTAAAAAGATATTGGATAAGCTCCTGGGGATCCCGAAGTGATTCCATATTTTCTTCCGATATCATAGCTTGTACCATTTTTTAGAAAGTCTTTTTTAAAGAGTTTCTTATTCAGTAAGCTTTGGTTGAGTTGCTGGTATTAAATAAATTGAATTAATCAAAATAAATGTCAGTTAATCAATTTCAAAGTGAAGATTTTCGATTAGTCTGTATATAGAGTATGTAATCATAAATAAAATGATTCCTTTTTTTAATAATTTTAAGAAGTTAGTGTTCCTAAACATATTTGCATGGTCTAAAACATATACTGTAAACAAACTCCTCAAACAGGAGTAATATGAATTATAAAATTGATCTAATTATGCCACGTCACTAAAAATTGTATAATAGATCTTGATGTCACTTTTCCAAATTGTGTACTAGGTTTGACAAAGAATATAAATTTTGTTTCAGTTAAGTACCTTTATTTTTAATATTAACTCAAATAGATATCAGACAAAGTTTATTAGAATTGAAAACTGGGTCTTATTATGCTATATCACTTAAAACAGTATAACGATTTATTAAAAGATTCCGCGGTGATGAGACTATTAAATGAATGTCAGTATAATTCACATACCTAAGGAATTATAATACACATATCGCCTACAACTTAGTGGATCCACCTAAGTTAGAATCATATACAAATTTTTCTTAAGACATATACATATTTAGAAAACAAGTTAATCTATTCAACAGTAAATGAGGTTGGTCAAAAAGTAAAATACCTTATTTTAGGCAATATCGATAAAGTTAATTATGTTTAAGAATAAAATCCAATTAAGCCATTGTATCACTGAACACTGTAAAATAAATACATTAAAAAAAAACAAAAACCGACTTAAAAAAATAACTTAACTAAAAGCATGAAATACTTTTTCTGAAGTCGGTGCCAAAATATTTTCACTTTAGTTTGACACCGACTTCATAAAAAATATTTAATTGTTGCAGCAAAAAATTATTTTATGCTTTTTAGTTAAGTTATTGTTATTACATACTAACAGTATCAATGAGTTCCCGAAGTCCTTTTGTGTGTAGACATTAAAATACTAAAAACTTTCAACACTCCATAACTTCATAGCCTTCTGGTATTTCTTCCGGCACACAATACGTTTGCTCGGCTTGAACAAAATTTTATAAAAAGAAAACGTCGTTAAATTCGCCAACAATAGGTAATCAAATCCGAATTAATCGAATTTTATTAGTATCGTCATGAAATTCCAGCAATAAACCATAAAACGCTACCTCGACCAGTAAAAAAAGTATTGTGAGCCGAACAAAGGAATATCCATTACATAAAACCACCGTAAAAATTACATGAACACTCGTCAAACAGTCATTGTGCAAACAAAAAAAATATATGTAAAGTTACATAAAGAGGAACCGAAAAATTCGAGATTGTATGTTTTACCCGGGAGGTCCGAATTTAATAAATATGCATGGTGGGATTGCTTTTGCCATTGAAGTGGGATTTTTAATGTTTGAATGGGTATTTGCATAGCGTGTCTGTGATAGAATGATTGAAAACAAAGAAATATTTATCAGGTCAATCATCCTGAGTGCTGTAACATCAACAATGCAAACCTTTTTGTAGGGTCAACTGACGTTATAGTGGTAGTTTATGAAACATTTTAGAATTAAAAATTGTATTAAAAACTGATAATAGCTTTTTAATTCTCCAACAACTTTATCTATACCTCTATATATGTCACAGCTTCTTTAAGAATATTATACACATTTAGTGCTCTATTCTTTTTGTAATAATGCTTTTCCTTTCTAGACCAATCAATAGAGATTTTTTCATGCAAAAAGTACTATCAGTATACTGCCTGTGCCATCACATTAAGAACGATTTGTAGTGATATTTTGCCACCTTTTCCACTCGAAACTATGGTTTTTTACTTTATTATAAACAATTGAAACAAGAAAATTGCGTTTTTTTTTTCGTTGCATGTTTTTAAAATGAAAAATAATAAACTAATCTCAAGGGTGTCCATAGGTGAATTGTAAAGCATGAAAATACCAATGAAATGAGGCTAGGATCGATCCGAGAGGATCTTTAGTAACACGGAAAATCAAAAAATACTGGAAAATTTAGCAGTTTTCTTTATATTATCATAACTCCGTCACTATCGAAATTGTAGAACTGGGCTTGTGGGAACTGATAGTAATTGATATCTACCTTATGCGTGACTAAACCAGGCGCTATCCGTTAATTTGTTTTTCAATAATTGTGATATGAAGTTTTTAGTCCACTATTCTTGCAGTGCGTCTCCATGCGACATGGATCGTCAAATATCCATTCAGAATTGAGATATTGGAAATAGAGGTATCATTCTACAACGCCTCTATTTTCATTTTTCGTTAAATGTCTGTAAAATATACGAAAAATTTTAGCAAACATCTCCAAAATTTGGTGAGCATATGAATGTGTTAGCGTAGTGGGGGAACACGGTTGCTGACAATAATTATTATCGATAATAACTGTCACTCTGACAAATGGTGAAGAATCACTTAAAAAGGTTATATATAGAGCGATTTGTTCGATTATATTATATCAAATGAGAACTGTTTGTTTATTAATATATTTATATGATACTAGCTGACCCGGCAGACTTCGTACTGCCTCATCGAAAAATAAAAGACCTAATCTTTTGTATAAAATGATTTTAAAACAAACAAATCGAATCCGTATTTAATAAAAAAGCATTTATTGAATAAAGCATGAATTTTTTTTCCCGGCAATTATTCGAATTTTTCTCACCTTTTAAACCTTCCCTAGACCTCCACGAATAATTCAAGACCAAGATAAGATAAATCCGTTCAGCCATTCTCGAGTTTTAGCGAGACTAACGAACAGCGATTGATTTTTATATATATAGATTTTATAGAGAACCCCAGAATTAAGGCAATAGGTTTATATCCAAGTGAAACAAACACTGAACTGAACTAAATAAGTCAAAAAAGTCTTGAAAACCTGTAAATTAGTTTCTGACAAAAGCAGTAAAAATGTTTATAAATTACAGGCAGCCTAACTATATTATATATTACTAAACGCTTCCCCTCAACAACCGTGCTTCCCCCACTCCTTGGATACATTCATACGCTCGCCCATTTTTTGTCATGTTTGCTAATATTTTTCAGATATTTCACAGTGAAAATGAGAATAGAGGCTTTGTAGAATGTCACCTCTACTTTAAACAACTTTTTTCAAAATTGAAATTTGATTATCTATGACGAATGGAGGCACAAAGCAGAAATAGGGAACAAAAACCTTATATCACAATTGTTCAAAAACTAATAAAACGGTAGCGCCTAGTTTTGGCATACATAAAATAGATATAAATTACTATCAGTTCTTACAAGCCCAGTTCTACAGCTTCTAAAGTGACGAAGATTCGATTTTTTTTTATTACATTTTCCAGTATTTTTTGTTTTTCCCTGTTACTAAAGATCCAATCGGATGAAGCCTTTTTTTTTTTTTTTTTTTTTTTTTTTTTTTTTTATCCGAAGAGGGGGGAAATACATTGCGTACTTAACTAGCACGTGCTAGCCGTCGTGCGGGACTCCCGATGCAATGACTTCAAAGCAAGAGTAAATCGTTGCATTGAAACCAGTATACCGTATACCCGCTAAAACCCTAACCTCTTTCTCCTACAACCATGGTCCCCTGCGGCACTCTTTGTCAATACTACTTCGCAAGGGTGGTTCATTGCAGATGTTAACTGCTCTTACATTGAAAGCCTCTAAAGCCTACTCCTCGAAGGTATTGCGGAGCTCATTAAGGATAGTCTCCGCGTAATCTGATACCAAGTTCCAGGCTTGGGGGCCCTTCAGCATGGCTTCTACTAATTGTTCTGGAACGATATTAGTCTCCAGAATCCTCTCCACTTCAGCACGTTGATCCTGAAACCGGGGGCAGGAGAAGAACACGTGTTCCGCGTCCTCTACCACGTCCGTACAGTGTGGGCAGTTTGGAGAGTTTGCCCTCCTGAACCTGTGCAGGTATGCTCGAAAGCATCCATGCCCAGTCAGGAGTTGAGTGATGTAAAACCCAACCTCCCCATGCTGGCGGTTGACCCAACGACTGATGTTAGGTATCAATCGATATGTCCACCGGCCTTTAGTAGAGCTGTCCCACCTCTCCTGCCATTGCCCTAGACTCATGGCTCTTTCATCGCTGTTTCCTGTCGGTTGGTCTTTCTCTAACTTTCTGCTATAAAGCCGTCCCCTTTCTGCAGCCAGGATGTCGACTGGTAGGGTAGAAGCAATCACACTCACCGCCTCGTAAGACACAGTGCGGTAGGATGATGCCACACGAATCGCTGAGAGCCGCTGGACTGATTTCATTTTCCGGCGGTACGATGGTAGCTCGAGCGATTTCTCCCATACCGGTGCCCCGTACAACAAAACAGAAGTAGTTACTGTTGCCAGTAGCTGTCTTCTTATCTGTCTAGGGCCTCCGACATTCGGCATTATTCTAGATAATGCCCCCTGTACCCCAGCTGCTTTCTTGCTGGCCGCGATTATGTGCTCTTTGAAGTTGAGCCGTGCGTCCAGGAGCACCCCCAAATAGCTGATGAAGGGCTGCGACTGTATGTAGGTATCGCCTATTTTGAGGGTGATGGTTTCCCTTGCCTTTCGACTGCTAACAAGAAGTGTTTCGGTCTTTTGTTCTGCTAAACTCAAGTCCGCTGCGAGCATCCAATGCTGAATTGTGGCTATAGCGAATGAGAAGGTTGTTTGTATCTCCTCTATGTGCTTGCGCACTATGATCAATGCCACATCATCGGCGAATGCCACTAGCCTGACGCCCTCAGGCAGACCGAGCAGGAGCAGGTCGTTGTACATTACGTTCCATAAGAGGGGGCCAAGAACAGAGCCCTGAGGTACACCTCCTGTAATGGATGAAGCCTGGGCTCATTTCATTGGTATTTTCATGCTTTACAATTGATCTGTTGACACCATTGAGATTAGTTTATTAGTTTTCTTGCTTCAATTGTTTATAACAAAGTAAAAAACCATAGTTGCGAGTGGAAAACATAGCAAAATATCGCTACGAATCGTTGTTAATGTGATGACAGAGTCGGTATCCTGATAGTATTTTTTACAAATTATTAGTTAATTTTTGCTCTATTGATTGGTCTATTCCTAGAGTTTCAAGAGCCTTGATCTCCTTGACGCTAACATATTTTTTCCAAAAGGGACTTTCATCGTCTTGAAAGGGTTGATCTCGCAACGTTTCAATAGCGTTGAATCTGTTATCATCACTAGGTGAATGAAGGGAAATTCTGATTGACTTATTTATTCTCTTAACCGGTCATGCGTCGTGGTCGTGCTCATTGGGTCCCTTAAGCCCTTATCTAGGCCAATCAGCACCGCCGTACTTTATTGGTTTTGGATACAATGTGGCGGCATTGGTTGGCTCGTTCGAGATTATGTATGCCGTCTCTATAAATTTTCGTTTATACTGGAGTTCTTCCTTTTGAATTGCTCCCAATTGATGTTAAGGTGTTCAGTCCATGCGTGATTAGCTAATCCAGATTTTGTTAGCTCCCACCTTTGAGTAGCTATGCGGTGCTCCTTAAACCTGGTGTCCAGTGGTCGCTTAGTCTCCTCAATGTAAAGACTGCCACATTCACAGGGTATGCTGTATATACAGTTTTTTGGTACTACAGGATTATCCGGCTTGTTTTTGTGATCATGCTCTTCAGGCTGTTGTTGATCTTGAACACAATTGTGATTCCCTATCCGTGTCCAAAATATCTAAGTTCCTACAACAAGCCTTTACTGTGTGGTCATATTAGAATTGCTATCGTGATTTCTTCTTCCTGCCTAGGTGGTTTATCCAATCGTTCAAACGCCATTTTAATGATTGTATCCGGAAATCCATTCGTCTTTAAGTTCTTCTTTGAGAGCCTCTAGTTTGCTGCAAATATTTTTGGCTGTATAGATTAGTGCTTTGATGATCCCAGGTTTCGTTGCAGATGGGTGGCTAAAATTGTAGTGTAGGTATAACCTTGCATATATTATGTAGCCTGCCTAAAGACTGTTTGGATTCCGGTCCCAGCCTTTGGCACTTTCCATCAAGGATGGTAGGTACCGAAACTCTTCTTTCTCCACGGTGAAACTACTGGATAGATAGGATCAGTTTAGGTGCTCTCCAAAACAAACATAAACCAGAGCTAGGTTTAAACCATTCCATGTAGATGTTAGCGATGGTTGGCAATAACAAGGAGTCCAGAGGCAATCCCTTCTCTTGCATGAAGAACCGGCCCTTCTCCTGAAAGTAGCTGTTCTTGAACCAACATTGTAGTAAGTCCGCGATTGAATCTATTGACAGCCAGGGTATCGTCATCAGTAAGTTTCTTTCTCACTACATCGAGAGATTCGTCTAATGGTACGTTTCTGAAGAGGTTTTCAATGTCGAAACTTAATAATCGGTGTCTTGACTCAAGTCCATGAATTCGAAGATTTTGATAAAATGCTTCGAATGCTTGGTGTGCGATGATGTTCTGTTCTCCAACGATTAGATGATTGATAGCAGGAATTTTGATAGTTGTGATTTTATCGAGTTATGTGAAGTTGTAATATTGGCCAGAGAGGTACTTAATCCTTGTTTGTTTTGGATAGGCCATAAAGGTATGGTGGTTTGCTGCGTTGTGGCATAAATTTTCCCCTTGTCTCGGGTGTCTTCGTTCTATTTTGGAAGTTCGATATTTTAGACAAGCGATTAAGATAACCAATGATCATGACAGGTTAAGTGTACAAATACGATAGATAATCTGAATTTTTCGTTCACCTGATGAGGGTAGCAAATTCAAAGTGATTGAAACGTTGTGAGTTCAACCATTTCAAGGCGATGGAAATCCAAGGAAACGTCGAGGAATTTTTGTATAAATCTGTTTCTATGTGATTGTTTATTTAAAGCGTATTGTAGTTTTATATTAACTAGCTGTCGCCCAGTGGTCGAAATTCGACCAATTGTGTCAAGATCTCTGGCAGGTTAAGCAACCTGAAAATCTTATCGTGACATTCTATCCTAGGACTTTAGGGAGAACAGCAATTACACGGAACGGATCCAGATTCGGAACCTCTCTGTGATAGTTTCCTCGAAAATCCTAGATGTCGGTCTTACATCTGGCTTCTACAAATAAGTAAAGAAATTCAAGTTTTTTCAGATATAATTCATAGGACTTTATTTGTGTTCAAATTCGTAATTCTTAAAATAATATGACAACAAAGCAACCGCTAATGGGCTACCCTACATATTTATTTTTTCTATCCTCCCTGTATAGCTATAATTGCACTCAATTCTCATTTATTAAAATCCTCATTATAATAATTCCATCTTATTATATATTTCCATCACCCTGTATATGCAACTGCTGATGGTCCATGCATAATATTTTTTAACATTTTTGAACCACCCGGTAAACGATACTGTATATGCCACTGCATGTGAGGCACCGTATTTACTCTTTTTGTTTATGAAATTTTTTACTATCTTCTGTAACTATAATTATACTCTGACCTATATTTCAATCATCATATATATGGAACTCTTCGTGGGCTACTCCATAAATCATTTCCGTTTCTAACATTTTTTATCATCATCCTGTGTATCTTTAATTCCTCTCACCCTATATTTCATCTTCCCTATACATGCAACTGCTTATGGGTTACGAAATGTTGCATTTCCATTTCCGCCAGCCTGTAATGCATCTCTGTAATGGGCTTCCCTATTTAATTATTTTATTAGTATTAATTGCACTGTACTGTGTATTTTAAACACCCTATATATGCAACTGCTTATGTGCCACCCACGAAAAAAATGATTTTGAACATATCTGGAATCGCCCTGTATAATTATAATATACAACGATTATCTTACCACTAAGCGATAACAACTCTTGCATGCCACTTCCAGTAGTACATGCTCTAAGTAAAAACAGCGTTTGTCTCTCTATATATAATTACTCAATGTTTTGAGTCTGGCGGCGGCGGTACATTCAGTTGTTTGGCGTTGACATTATGACGTAAATAATGATTTTTTATTACATGTTATTTAATAATTGAACCAATATTATAAACTAATATTAGCATTCTGCACTGAAGGTCGTCAGTAGCTACTAAACAAAACAAAAATGAAGAAAATCGGTTCAGAGACAGAGGAGAAAATGGTACCTAATCGTTTTGTCTTTGCCAATTTATATATAGATATGTTGTCAATGTCCTGTATCCCCATCCCATAACTGGCGGGGCTATTGTATGGTGTAACAACAAAAAATAGAATAAATGAAGCAGCTTAGTTATTAATGTATACGCAGTAAATAAACAAAAGGGTCTATAGCTGCCCACTCTATTATATTTGCTAAATTTGGTTAATATTTACCTCTATCCCTTAAGCTGCAGGCACAAATATTATTAGTTGGTACGGCTATGAAACAGTATTTTTCCCCAACTAAAATCTAATAAAACTTTAATCTTTCATTCCTCCACGAGGCACGTTGCCGATATTGAGTCGAGAGAGGCCCCAGATCCACAAAAGCTAGTTACCTAATCAACTATACATAACGAACCCTAATACCTAATAGAGCTAATCGTGTCTCAATTCTCATTAGCCCCGAAGACAAAAGCACTACCTAATCTAACGTATATCAAACCCCTCTTTAAATCCCTTAATAATCCATTTGAATAGTAACCAGTGTCGAATCTGCGTTGGCTGGTTCGTTCGTTTGGAGAAGCCCAAAATCGAGGCGGCCTTCTAAATTATCGACGACACTAAATTGCAAATTAATGCCTTTCTGTAGAGTTAAAATCGAATGGAATATCAAATCGGGAATGGGAAATTCACAGCAAGCCAATTAAGAAGCCAATTAAGCGTATGTCCTCGTCCCCTTGATCAATTTTACACTTGATTTGATATTTCTAATGTTAAACAGCTAATATGGCGCTATAAATCTTTTTTTATTCAGGCGAGATTTGATTTTATTGATGTTCCATCAGAACGAGTTGTAGCTGGGGTTCCGAATCGACTAATTGATAATTACGTCAACTCTAATCTCATGAGACTTTCCATGCCTGAATGACTGGCACAAAATTATACTGTGCAGCACATACAATACTCATTTTTGCTCTTTGTTTACCCTATTAACTAATAATTTCTTTTCAACGACTCAATTCAATTGAATAATATTGACGTTAATTTTTATCTTTAAATGTTGTTGCCGAAATTACACCTTTTCTGGACAAAAAAATGAATTAATTAATCTCATTATTATAAGATAAAATATAAGATAAATTTTCTTGTAGCTGAATTCTTAATTCAAGACTCTTCAAAACTTATCGACTTACCATGCAACAGGTTAATTTCTTCAAACTCATATAGGTGCTTACCTGCAACAAATATATATTATGAGATACACAGTATAACAAAATGTATAATGTATTTTTGGTTGTTTCCCTCGAGTTGCTTAAATAAATATGTTATAAACTGGGTTAGGTACAAGGTCAGCCTTCCTCAAGGATAAAAAATAGGATTTGATCTAAAATGGAAATAGTTACTGAGTCTAAATTGCACTGCCTACTTCCCAAGTCTCACAAGATTTAAAATCTTCTATATCGAACTCCCGGCTTCAATATGAGTCAATACAATTCCAAGAAAAGTGTTTCAGCGACTTGGGGTCTCAATGTGCTTACTCCTCAAAACTCACTAAATAACTGAATTGTACAATTTGACACAGCTACTGTTCACCCAAAACCAGAAACAAATGAATAATACTAGAGTCTAGCCAGTATTAACAATATATTGTAGAAAGACTTTGACAAAAGAAGTCAGTACTCTCTTCGAGGTGTCATTCCCTCATCAGTTGCGCTTCCCACAATTGAATGTCCTCTCGAACACTTATTTATGCATTTGATGCATTTCGTTAAATTTGAAGACGTGAGATGTAAGGCCGACATCTAGGATTTTCAAGAGAATCAGTACACAGAGTCTTAAAATCTTAAAATTAGTAATACCAGAGGGTATTGACACAAAATCACAGCTGCTTTTCAAATTGCATAACATCATGATAAAACAGCACTTTTATTTATGTATCTTTGGATAAGTTTATGGAAGACAAAAATACGGTGTAAGAGTAGAAGATGAACCGACTCCTATCGAAACCTGAGAATTTAATGAGGATTTCATTTAAAAACCACCGTTGGCGCCACCATAACATGTTTACCAATTATTTATTAAATGAATTTAATAAAATGGTAATTATCTTAATAATTAAATTTGAGTTAGTTTCGTCGATACGCAAATATTACTAAAGCAGTAAATAGTATTGCACAATTTTTAAAATAAACCCTAAAACCCCAGGTCATCTGGCGACGAGGGGTTGAGTAATCGAGTAAAGATAAAAAGAAGTGGAAAGGTAACTAGTCTTCAACACTAAATTAATTTTAGTATTTTAATTCTAAATGCATGTATAAATCACATATTAATAAATATTTATAAAGTATCTGGCTTCTATAAAAAACAAATTCTGCCAGAGTTTAAAACAAAGTTTTATAACAAGAGAATTGTAATTTCTAAGTACTTCTTGGGAAATAACACCACAGTTCAAAGAAAATTGCTGTATATTCCAAACGTTTCGGGGTCTAGATCAGACCCCGTTGTCAATGGTTAAGAAACTACGGATAAAAAAAGGGGCACAATTCTGAGATGTAAATTAAAATATTTGACAATACATAATATTTGATTTCTGACGTAACTAAGAGAATTTTATTTGTAATATACAGGGTAGCACAGAACTTTCTAAAGATCATATAATCATAAAGATCCCTTCAATTTGGAAGAATTTGAAAGGGGGATCTTCAGAATTTTATGTGGCGCTCCTAGGTGCGACTTTGTTATAAGATAGTGCATTCGCCAAAAATGCGACCAAAGAACTTTGTTGATTCAGTGATCCCATTAAAATCATAAGGGAAAACCTAGGAAAAACCTTATGAACTATCCCGATATTGGGTTGTTCACAAGGACTTGACCATTAGCAATTTCTTCCTTAATCATCGGCAACCAGGAACGACTGAATTCTACGGAGGTAGTAGCGATACAATCGTTTTCGTTTAACAAAATTAAAGCAGACTCTTTTAGTTTTCTTTTTGACTCCTAAGATAATCGCATTAATACAATAACTATACCATACATACAGGGTCTATCAGAAAGACTAAAAAGAGTGGGAAACAGATATAATATCAAAACATCATTTAAAACAAGAAATACACTAAAATCAATTATATCAAAAACCAAACCAAATAACACAACTCAAAATACAAAAAATTGCATTTATAAAATCCCGTGTGATTGTAATAAATTCTATATTGGAGAAACCTCTAGACCTCTGAATGTTCGAATAAACGAACACAAAAATTACATAAAAAAAACGACAATTTGAAAAATCCAAAATTTGTGAACATGCTTGGGACCTTGGTCATAAAATACAGTTTCAAAATTAAATTATATTACACAAAGAAGAACACACCACAAAAAGAAAACTAAAAGAGTCTGCTTTAATTTTGTTAAACGAAAACTATTGTATAGCTACTACCTCCGTAGAATTCAGTCGTTCCTGGTTGCCGATGATTAAGGAATAAATTGCTAATGGTCATTTCCTTGTGAACAACCCAATATCGGGTTGTTCCTAGGTTTTCCCTTATAATTTTAATGGGATCACTGAATCAACAAAGTTCTTTGGTAGCATTTTTGGCGAATGATCTTATAACAAAGTCGCACCTAGGAGCGCCACATAAAATTCTGAAGATCCCCCTTTCAAATTCTTCCAATTATGATTATATGATCTTTAGAAATTTCTGTGCTACCTTGTATATTACAAATAAAATTCTCTTAGTTGCGTCATAAATCAAATAATACACATTGTCAAATATTTTAATTTACATCTCAGAATTGTGCCCCTTTTTTTACCCGTAGTTTCTTAACCATTGACAACGGGGTCTGATCTAGACCCCGAAACGTTTGGAATATAGAGCAATTTTCTTTAAACTGTGGTGTTATTTCCCAAGAAGTACTTAGAAATTGAAAAATATGCCACAAGTATCATTCAGAAAACAACAAGAGAATTGTACCTAAGACATGAAAATGAAGTCATTTCCACATATTTAATATCTACAAGAAACAACAGATTGTATTGGAAACATTGACTCTTACAATTGTATAAAATATAGAGTAGTTTGTTCAATAGAAATATAATCTGTTACTATTTGGCCATAGACAATAGATTTAAACGTTATTTGAGAGCAAAATTTGAAAGGAATCATAATATATATTTTTATTACTTTTATGTTTTTTGGAGCAAGAACACCACAATTGAAATAAAACGACGTATATTGAAGGAAAACCAAACGTTTCAAAGTCTATTCTGACTACGTTGTCAATGGCTTTATATTTATTGATGTAAATTGCAAAATGAAAATTTGATTTGACATTTAATTGACATTAGAAAATTTGTTGTTTTTAGATATCCAGGTAGCACAAAAAATTCTAAAGATCATGTATTATAGTTAAACAGCTTTCAAATTAGAAGAATTTGAAAGAGTTGTGTTTAGAATTTATAAGTGGCGTTCCTAGGTACGACTTTGTTATAAGATAGCGCATTCGCCAAAAATGCGATCAAAGAATTCTATTGTTTCAGTGATCCCATTAACGTCATAAGGGAAAACCTAGGAAAAACCTTATGAACTACCCCGATATTGGGTTGTTCAAAAGGAGGTTACGATTAATAATAATAATTTCTTCCTTAATTGTCGGTAACCAGATACGATTAAATTCTACAGAAGTAGAAGTGATACAATAGTCTGCAATCAAAAGAATTAATTCATACTCTTTTATTTTTCGTTTTGTGTTGTGTTGTTCTTTGTGAAGTATAGTTGAATTGTCAAAATGTATTTTTATGGCCACTACTACTACTCAGGACAACTACATTACAGTTACAACTATACTATATATACAGGGTCGGTCAGAAAGACTGGGGAACAGATTTAATGTTAAAACAACATTCCAAACAAGAAATAAACTGAAATCTCTAATATCGAAAACAAAACCAACCAACAAAACCCAGAGCTCAAGAAACTGCAGATACAAGATTCCTTGCGAATGCAATAAATATTATATAGGAGAAATATCGAGACCATTAAACGTACGAATAAATGAACACAAGAATTACATAAAGAACCTAGGCCATAAAATACAATTTGACAATTCAACTATACTTCACAAAGAACAACATAACACAAAACGAAAAATAAATGAGTCCGCCTTAATTCTTTTGAATGAAGACGATTGTATCGCTTCTACTTCTGTAGAAATTACTCGTATCTGGTTACCGACAATTAATGAAGAAATTATTAATGGTAACCTCATTTTGAACAACCCAGTATCGGGATAGTTCATAAGGTTTTTCCTAAGTTTTCCCTTATGACGTCACTGAAACAATAGAATTCTTTGATCGCATTTTTGGCATTTCTTATAACAAAGTCGTACCTATAGGAACACCACTTATAAATTTTAAAGACAACTCTTTCAAATTCTTCTAATTTGAAAGCTACATGATCTTTAGAATTTCTTGTGCTACCTGTATATCTAAGAACAACAAATTTTCTAATGTCAATTAAATGTCATAAATTAAATTTTCATTTTGCAATTTACATCAATAAATATAAATCCGTTGACAACGAAGTCAGAATAGACTTTGAATCGTTTGGTTTTCCATCAATACACGTCGTTTTATTTCGATTGTGGTGTTATTGCCCAAAAAAAACATAAAAGTAATCAAGAATATGCCACAAACAACGTTTAGAAGACAAATATATTTTTATTGTTTTTGAAAAACTCAAGATACGATAAAATTTGCCACAATATAGTTTAAAAAGTACCAGCAGACCGGTAATGGCCTTGAATGGTACACATGCAACGCAGAGCCCCCTAGTGACTAAAGATTTAAATCCTCAACAAGAGAATGCGTTTTCGGTATTGTGGGAATAGGAACACTCCACTTTCTAATCTTGCACCGTGCTCCTGAATCATAGCTTAGCTATAAACTATCGCCTCGACAAAACAAATAGATTCTGGGAATATGACTTCATTCAGCCAAACCATTCAAAAGTAATACAATCACAGATATTGGTACAACTCTATCTATCGGACCCTAGTATGAACTATCGTCTCGACAAAACCAATGCGTTGTGTAAATATACTAATACTAATACATTGGAGTAAACGCGGCCATAGCGCCACCTACAGAATAAATTAGACAGTCTACAACTGTCTCGAGAAAAGGACTATAAAATACGGAAATAATTTTTCAAATATCACTGGTTGTCTCGAATACTAGCGGGTTAAAACTAACAAATAAACTCTTTCGCGTAATTATAATAGTATAGATATTAAGTATATTTTTCATGGCCAACATTTAGAATAATTTTACTGTAAAATTTATCCCACAAAAATTTTAATGCATTTCATCAAATTCATATTGTAAAAGTAATTCCTATAACTGCAATTTTATATTAATGGAATAAAATTTTGGAGACTCCAAGATTGTTTGTATTGAATTATACACTTTTGAAAAAACTTTCTATCCTGTATAGCAAAATAGAATTTTAAATTTACTTCCTGACCTGGATGAAAACATCTGGAATCAAAGTTATGACATAAATCGTGTATTTGGATATTTACGGCCGTAGCAATACTGCATTATGATATAGCGTGTTTCGGTTAACTACTGCAATTGCATATTTATTTACATTTTGAACTGTTTAATTATTTTTGGCGCTTATTGTACTCTACAGCTAGCCTTTTCACAAGTTCTCTTAGACAAACAGAGATAACTTGAAAAATTGTTTTTGGGTTTCAGGTTACAAATTACGATATTCAAAAGCAATTTTGTTTCTATGCATTAGATGTTAAATGTGTTATGAAATGTTTGATAAGTACTTGATGTATCGAATTATATATTAACGGCTTGCATGAACTTCCATATCAGAAAAAATGAGAACAGTCACGGAAGTTAATTAACAACTATCAGCAGCAGTTACCCAATCTAAAGAACTACAACTATGTACTGTGAAAGTTTCCCTCCACAAATAATCACAGCAACAGTAAAGTTTGATACAAATCAATATTATAAATACGTTGCAAGAAACCTCTTAACCTAATAAACTGTTGCTGAATACTAAATTCATATTACCTTCCCCTATAAAATAATTATCAATATAATTTCATTGTTAGGGTTATGGGGTAAAATCGAAACACAATCAAAATAGCAAACTTTCCAAGTAATGACATTTAATAAATATTTGTTTTATTTAAAGTATTAATTAGTTACTACATACTAGATAAACTATAATTTACCGAGCTCGTTGGCCGTGATCTGTTGATATGTGGCAATCAAAGGGGCGGAGTTAGCTAGCGTCGTTCAGGATTTTTTTTTCACACGTCGTAGAGCGGGATACCACATTCTATGGGTTTTAAACATTCTTTTTTTGACCTTGGTAATCACGGATTCAATATACCATGGACAACGAAAGTGATGGAAACTGGCTAGTCTAGATGTTCCAGTTTTAAAGAATAACGACTGTACTTTTGGCAACAAAGTATACAGAAAATTCATTCACACAGACGTTTATAAAAATTCCTATCTCAGTCCTAGTCAAAAAAAAGACTGCCATCACAACACCCGGGGACTGAGCGTCTAGAATTTGTGAACCATGTTATCTAAAAGATACTTGGCTCATGAGATAAGTAGGTGCTTAAAAGCAAGAGAAAAACTAGATAAAAAATCAACAAACATTTGAACTTTAGGAAGAACTTACTTAACATATATTAAAAATATAACGGATTGCATTAAGAAGTTGCTTTGAAAGCATCAGGTAAAAATGGTACTCAAACCTACTCAACAACTTAGCTGAAGATGTCCGCGGTAGTTTCAGATAAAAGGTTTGGAAGAAATTCTAACACACCACAACAAAACAGCTTGGGAAACCATAGTTTCCTACATACTGTTCATTCGAATCGATTCTTTATCACAAATTAGAGCTTTTCTATTCAAATTTCCTTTACAATGTGTCACTCGGAGAATTAACGACGAAATAATCACATTGCTAACCAAAAAGCTGTCAATCTATATTTTTATGCACATCCTTAATGTCTATTTTATAGCGTAATACAATTTGATTCACGACTTCCAACTCCATTTACTTGATCAATACGACTCCAGCACCGGAATGATCTTTTGATGTGTTCCATTTTCCGATAAACGACGAAATGCTTTCGGCGGGTTGTTGCTTTAAAAATGTTTTTGTTATGTAAAAGGACTATATTCTGGATTATTATGTTTCTTTTCGGATGTTATAACAAACATTAAAAATATGGGAACAAAACAGTCACCCTCTAGAGCTAACGTTAGATAAACAAAATGGTTAATCAAAGTGTACCTAGAAACTATTTTTGATTAGACAAAGGATGTATATAGAAAACCTTAAATTTATTTTTATAACCTGAAAGGGTATTTTTTCTATTTGAAGACATAAGTAAGTACTTCCAAATAGAAACAAGAAATAAAAAGTCGAAATAGTGGTTGAATTTGGATTTATCAGAAAAATTGAAGATGAAATGACCTTCAACTTAATGTCTAAGTACCTCTTGGGAAATAACACCACAGTTTAAAGAAAATTGTTGTAAATTCCAAACTTTTCGGGGTCTAAGTCAGACCCCGTTGTCAATGGTCAAGAAACTTGGATAAAAAAGGCACAATTCTAAGATGTAAATTAAAATATTTGCTAATGTGTATTATTTGATTTCTGACGTAACTAAGAGAATTTTATTTGCAATATACAGGGTAGCACAGAAACTTCTAAAGATCATATAATCATAAAATATCTTTCAAATTGGAAGAATTTGAAAGGGAGATCTTCAGAATTTTATGTAGCGCTCCTAGGTGCATTCGCCAAAAATGCGACCAAAGATCAGTGATCCCATTAAAATCATAAGGGAAAACCTAGGAAAAAACCTTATGAACTATCCCGATATTGGGTTGTTCACAAGGACATGACCATTAGCAATTTCTTCCTTAATCATCGGCCACCAGGATCGACTGAATTCTACGGAGGTAGTAGCGATACAATCGTTTTCATTTAACAAAATTAAAGCAGACTCTTTTAGTTTTCTTTTGGTGTTGTGTTCTTCTTTGTGTAATATAATTGAATTTTGAAAGTGTATTTTATGACCAAGGTCCCAAGCATGTTCACAAATTTTGGATTTTTCAAATTTTCGTTTTTTTATGAAATTTTTGTGTTCGTTTATTCGAACATTTAGAGGTCTAAAGGTTTCTCCAATAGAGAATTTATTACATTCACAAGGGATTTTATAAATGCAATTTTTTGTATTTTGAGTTGTGTTATGTGGTTTGGTTTTTGATATAATTGATTTTAGTGTATTTCTTGTTTTATATGATGTTTTGATATTATATCTGTTTCCCACTCTTTTTAGTGTTTCTGATAGACCCTGTATGTATTAATACAATAACTATACCATACATACAGGGTCTATCAGTCTATTATTATATATATAACAAAGTCGCACCTAGGAGGGCCACATAAAATTCTGAAGATCTCCCTTTCAAATTCTTCCAATTCGAAATATACCCTGTATATTGAAAATAAAATTCTCTTAGTTGCGTCATAAATCAAATAATACACATTGTCAAATATTTTAATTTACATCTTAGAATTGTGCCTTTTTTATCCAAGTTTCTTAACCATTGACAAAGGGTCTGACCTAGACCCCGAAACGTTTGGAATATACAGCAATTTTCTTTAAACTTTGGTGTTATTTCCCAAGAAGTACTTAGACATTGAAAAATATGGCATAAATATCATTCAGAAAACAACTTCAACTTAATGTTTGGATGAAAACCATGTTAGGACTCATACTGTACTGGAATAAAAATAGGTAATCTCCAGTAGAAGAATTCGATACGAATTTCAATAACCTTGACATTGAGGTCTATTACAAGGCCTAGGTCACCACTAGATATTCTCAGTCAGGAGCTTTTTTTCTGCTTCAAGGTAAAACATTGACAATAATTAGTTTTTTAAAACCTATTACCAGACTCAAAGCATTTGTTTTCAAATTCAACGTTTTTTTGATCAGCATTACTTTTGATTTCTATGATTTTATAGGTATTTAGCTTTTACATTTTGTAAATTTTGGTAAAACAATTTAATAAGAATAATATATATTATAGATTTTCTATAAACGAAGAGTCTCATACTATATTACCTGGTTCCTGTTTTTTACACAGAAACTAAGTTATTTGGGTATTTAAAAATCAAGGTAGTGTGGTGTCGGTCACAAAAAAGTGTCGAACAAAGGCAATTTAAGTTTTTGCATTTCATTACCATACTTATATATTTGCATATGTGCAAGTGTGGGCCTCCATTAAGAACATTTCGCTTTCATAATCTGCCTACAGCGCCACCTATTGCATCATCACTAACAAACGCACTAGTGATTTCGTAAATATACATGAGGCAACTGTCAGTTCAGTCTTCAAAATATTGCATTTTCGGCATTATTTAGCCAGACAGTACAGGGAAATATTCTGAATAAGCTTGCAAACACTGACATTGCTAACACTGATATACAATAAAATACTTGAAATTATGCAGCATAGTTACTGGGTATCTACTACCACGAGTCTCTAAAGATATCAAGGCCGTGGCCAGAGGGTTCAACTCCCCCTTCCCCCAAATTTGAAATTGAACCTTCAATTTTTAGTGAACAACAACTTTTTTCATGAAAATATATTTTTTATTCTATACATTTAGCACTTTTATTGAAAATACATGAATATAAAATAACTTTTGTGGACCTAATCATTTCATCCATTTTCAAAACAAAAACTAATCAACCTTTAAAAGTGAATATGATAATAATGTTACCATAGAACGCAAAATTATTAAATGTTTTGTGACATAGATATGTTTGTTGGGTAAAGACCACCTTCACTAATTTCGACCGTTTGAGAACTTCTACACGAATTAGCGATCTCGACAGTTGGCTGTGTCCACATTCGATTGGCGGAGAACTTTACGAGTTACAGAATACCTATGCTGCAACAACTATCGATCCAACTGGCTTCCATTTACTCAAAGGTATTTCCAAAGTATTTTTATTTGTCATTAATAATCGGATTTCAGATCCGGATTGGTAACGGCTTTTTGTTTATTTAGGTGTTTGCAGCCTCATTAAATTTTCAAATGCACTAATCCGTTGTTGCCAGATATTCCTATTTTAGAGCCGTACTAATTTTTTAATCTCTCATACCACTGCAGATCATATAACCGGATTTTGTTAAATATCCCTCGCAAATTTCAGCGGGAATAATCGTAAACAAACAGGTTTTATTGATTCGAAAGGGGGTGTTTACATTAAATTGGGCTTTAATGGATAATTTTATAGCCAAATAAAATGCTACGTGAGTAAATAAAAGGGGAGTGATTTCATTGAACGACACACGAGTCACGACAGTCTGTATAAATATCGTAGAACACCCGCGGTAGCAGAGGTAGTTGAATTTTAAGCAGATAAATACGGGTTTACGATCACCCGGGTAAATTTCCACCCTTGTAGAAAGAGTTTTTCCATGTCTTTGCATTTTGTTCTCCTTTAGATTTTGTGATCGATAAAGGCGAGATAAGTGGTAGAGCAGTTCAGCTCTATGAGGTTCAATATTGGTTTACTGTTTCGACCGAATTAATTTTTTACAATACAAAAACTCTGGATTGCGATGAAGGTACAAAAAAATTATATATAAGGCAAACATTTAATTTTTGTTTAGCTCAGTAATTTTTTAGAGTTACTAAATACCCTATTTAGATTATCATTCTGACACATTTCTTTAAATATCTGGGTAAGTAAGATATCTATGTTATAGATGTACAAAGAAAAAGTTTTGTTCCCTAACGCAAGTTGTGTAGCAGGGAAACTGTTGCAATTTAAAGGGCGATTCATTTTGAAATACTTAACGCTAGAAGAAATAAAAACAATTTTCCAATATTTCAGTTTTTTACAGCTATCTCCTGTCATACACCAAAATTGAAACTTTCTCAAGGACATATTATTAGTAAAGGAAAATGCTCAAATTTAGCTCACTGACCCATAATTTTAAATCTTAGTTTCCAATATCCTAATGGAGATTTCCAGCTTTCAAACCTACTTTGAACCATTCAAATCGGTTAAGAGGATAGGATATTTAAGACACCCCATATACTTGGACACTCTAACAAATGAGACCTCAATTTAACCACCTCCGACCAAAAATTCCCTGCTGTCTGTATAACATTTTTCTGCATGTTTTTTACCTCTGCTATTGAACCCATTTGAATTTTTAAAAATGAAAAGATAGCGATGAATAGAATACTGTGGATAAACTTGGAAGATATTCAAAATTTTAATAGTGAGCAGGATTGTAGAATTATTCTTCAAAAACAAAAAAATATATCGAGTACCTCATACTTTTGTAATAACTTATAAGTGTTTTCAGCATCAATTATTTTAATGTTTAATATTTTCTTCAGCTTTCGTAGAGGAATTTTCCAAAACTTCATTTTTTTATTTTTTCTTTGCGAATATTCAGTAATGAGTAAAGGATAATTTGATGTTTTTTAAACAACAAAATATCTTCTGATGGGGAATTATATTATGGAAAAATGAACCTCTATTTATTTCTAATGTGTACAGGGTGTTTTGTATAGGTTTAGAAACGCTTTTGTTATAATACAGGGATGGTGTTAAATATAATTTTTAATGATATAGATTCAATAATTTTCGTAAATTTAAAAATTAAGTTGTAATTAAAGTAATTATTATATTTTAAAGTACATATTTTTTAAATTAAATTTAAAAAAATTCAAGTGATATTAAAAAAATAACAATTTAGTTAAGTACGAGTTGGACTTGCATACTTAGGGTTCCGTACCACCTTCAAGATTCTAATATTCCAGTTTCAGATAAGCAGGAAATGAGTGCATTTTCTTATATTTACCCTTATATCTTTTAAAGGAAGCGTTTTAAATTTATAAAAAATATACACTTTGATTTTCCACACATTGACTTTTTATTTTATCTGCTTCAGGATTAGCTTGATTTTTATCAGAATACATATGTATTTAATTTTCTAATAAACTTTCAGAGAAGTCTTTTATAATCTACTGTCTGAGTTTTGAGGCTCTGTAGATTGGAAGATAAAGGGCAAAATAGGTCAAGTTTTAAATTATAAATTATTAAATCTGTTATTAGGGTTTTTTCCTTATTTTTCCAGTAAAGTTCAGGTAAGGGGCTATACCTCCTTTTTTTTTCACAATTTTTCAGCTTATGGTTTCGGAAATAGGGGGAGATGGGTAATTTTTTTTATTTTTGTTAATATCTTTTAATTAATTTATATTAAAAATATGAAAAAAATATATTTGTTTTCGTCATAATGAGCCCTTTCATTTGATATATAACATGATAGGTTAGAAACAATTTTAGTTTTATATTTTCCATTTAATTTTATAATTTGTCCTCCAAAATAAATATTAGGGGTTTCTCCTTATTTTTCCAGTAAAGTTCAGGTGAGGGGCTATACCTCCATTTTTTTTCAAAATTTTCCAGCTTTTGGTTTCGGAGATAAGAGGAGGAACGGGTAATTTTTTTATATTTTAGTTAATATCTTTTAATTAATTTATTTTAAAAATATGAAAAGTTTAATCGTTTTCGTCGTAATGAGCTCTTTCATTTGATATATAACATGACTAAGTTTTAATTTTATATTTTCCATTTAATTCTGTAATTTGTCCCCCCAAATTAAAAGTAGAGGTTTCTCCTTATTTTTCCAGTAAACTTCAGGTCAGAACCTATACCTCTATTTTTATTCAAAACTTTACGTTTTATAGTTTCGGTGATAAAGGGCGGGGGGATTGGTTAAATTTTGGTATATTTTCGTTAATATCTTTTTAAATATAAAAAATATATATTATGTTCCTCAGAATGAGACCTTTCATTTGATATATTACATGATGCGTTTGATTTTTTTTTATTTTTAAATTTTTATTTAATTCTATAATTTGCCCCCCAAAATTAATATTAATGGTTTCTCCTTATTTTTCTTGTAAATTTCGGGCGACGTTCTATATTTCCTATTTTTTTTCAAAACTTTAGGCTCAGTAGTTTCGGAGATCAGAGGGGGACGGTCGAATTTTTTTAGTTCCCCCCCCCCAGAAATACCCCTAAAATCAATTTTTTTTCTTTTACGATATGTACTACCAAACGATACATTGATACCAAATTTCAACCTCTTCCGTCCAGTAGTTTAGGAGAAAATTGCTGTGATGTGACAGGGGCAGAAATCCGGAGTGATATTATAAGGGTATCCGTATATTGTATATACGGAACCTTAACAAGAGTTATTGCAATTAAAGTGTGGCGCAAAGCCTCGATATAATTAACAAAGGCAAGAGTATCAAAAATTAAAAACAAAATGACTAACACTGTCACTGAACGTATGAACGTATATTAAGAAAAAAACATTGGTAGTAAATGTTTTTGTTAATATACGTTCATAGGCTCAATGACATCATTACTCATTTTAGTTAAGCGGGAATTAAAAGTAATAAATCCAAAGGTATGCAACCACAATATCCATACCTTTTTTCAAAATTTTTGAACTCACAAACATTTTTCCGTATATTTAATCATTCAGAACATTTAAAAATAAAAGAAAAACATATTTAATGAGAGTTCTAATTTTTCACCTCTACGCCAATTTTGGAATCACTAACAAAGTTCTGCAAAAAAATAGTAATTTCAATCGTCTTTAGCAATCCGAATAAGTTAATCAGACAAATATATTCTCTGACTTTCGCAAAGTTTTCCACCTTTTCCTTTTAGTACCAACCATTGCCTCAATTACTTCGGGGACGCAAATTTATGGTAAGACTAAAATGTATTTTCTTGCCATTACCGTTTCCCCAAAGTCTCTTTAACAATTCATTTTTTAAATCGAGCCAACCCAAAGAGACTCACATTGTTTCCGTTTGGAAGAATCTCATGAAACTTTTAGCTAGATGGTTTCGCGAAATTGTCACCGCAGAGATTGCCGACTATTTAGAATAAATTTTTACACTGTAATATTTAAAATTGCCTGACTTCCGGTTAAAATGGCGGGGCAACCATCCTTGTTTATTTAAAAGCTACATATTAAGTCAATATTTTTAAAAAATATATGAAGGTTCAGTTTATTTTGCAGGAATTGTCGGTTAATGAAGATCTTATTACACGTTAAAATTCTTTGTAATGTATTTTTCTTATATTCTTACAGTCTGAATTCAGCATTGTAACTGAACATTTCAAATATTTTTTTCCTGTTTTTTAATTATTTTCTTAATTCAATTCAGTCAGTAGGATGCTCGACGGTTTCATTATCGAAGATCGTGAAATTTAATGCTTCAACGAGGATGATTTGAAAAGTGAAATTGAAAAATTCCCACGGGGACTCATTATTGAAAATAGGCTCAAAAAGAGTGAATATTTGTTCAGAGATTTTCAACATCATTTTTGGCCATAATTAGAAAAAAAGAGAAACGCATTGTAAGTTACTCATTGTTTCCTTTACCTTGGTTTTCACATTTAATTTTTGACTTCAACTCGGGGTCAACGATTTTGACTAATCAATCTAACGATATAAGTTGAGAAATTGAGATACATTTAAGTGATTTATTTACATGATTAGTTTTAAATCGTGTTAGGACAAAAGATTTGAAAGAAGAATTAGTTCCGATCATGTATATTATAACAATTTCGACAGTTCTAAAAACTATTCCAAATTTTGACATTAAATTGCTACATATTATACCTTAACTCGATGGAAATCCTGGTAGATTACATAAATTCATTTTCACAACAACGGATTTATTGAATACTTATTATGACCTAAACCAAATAATGTCAATTGTGCTGAAAACAAATTTCTTATTAACAGTTTATATATTTTCCAAGTTAGCAAATCCTTCGTTGAAGAATAGTATAGAGGTCGATAACCACCAACGGTCAGCAAACCCTACATCTGAACATATTAAAAGGTTGAGGCAAGAAAGAATTACTTTTGAATGGAACATTCTAGATGTTGATACGATAGTAGTCTATTTTAGTTGTTAAAAAAACACAAATGAAAAAAATGTATAATATAGGGGGTCCACCTACATCACTTTAATCGAGTACAACACTGCTCTTCATTATTTATATAGATATGTGATATGATTTAGCAGCACAAAATTGCTGAAATATTTTCGGGATCTATATATAAATGGGCAAAGACAAAATGGTTAGGTACCATTTTCTCCTCTGTCTCTCAACCGATTTGCTTTATTTTTGTTTTGTTTAGTAGCTACTGACGATCTTCAGTGCAGAATGCTAATATTAATTTATCATATTGGTTCATTCATTAAATAAAATATAACAAAAATTCATTATTTACATTCATAGTGTCAACGCCAAACAAACAATACTGACAGTGCCGCCAGGCGGTAAAATATCAAAATATTGAGTAATTATATATGGAGGGAGCGAGCGTTAGATGCTATCATATTCTTAGAGCATGCACTTCTGGAGGTAGCATGCAATACACAAAAGTCGCACCAATAGTAAAATGAAAGGACAATAGAGAGAGCAAGAGGCTATCTCACACGATTGGGAGGTGCAGCCAATGAACTAGATACCTACTACTCATATCTCTTTGGATGCAACTCTTAATCGACTGAAATAGCCTTTTGCCCTCTCTTTCTAGCCTTGGTGCGATATTTGTGCATTGCTGGCTACCGCCAGGAAGTACAAGCTCTATGAATAGATTGGTTGACAGTGACAAGCTAACGCTCTTTCAGACCATCATGGGGAGACTATCTTGGATAGTTGGGCATAAAGCGTTGTTATTGTTTAGTGGTAAAATAGTAAATAGTACATCAGTACCCGTTGCAGTAACTTTCATATTAAATATTCTGTTTTTAATGTGAATTTAATTATTTGATCAATATATTATTATCACAATCTTCCCGAAGGTGTTTTGTTAGTCAGCGGACAACAGAGAATGTATTAAATATAAATGACGAAAAGTTTTGTGTTGCAAAGAACAATCTTCCAATTATTATAAAGAACACTTTACCAGGAGCGGATCCAGCCAAAAATTTGGGGGATCATTCATTTGTCAAAAATCGATATTTGATTAAATTTTTATTTTCTTTTTATTTCAATAGATTTGTCAATATGAGTGAACGATTTTGGTCATAACATTTACTTCTCCGATTTCTCCACAACTTTATTTCTTATAAAAATATACTTTTTACAATTTTAGTATTTATTAACTTTTCAATCCGCCGGGTTTTCATTAACAGTCTTTGTACGTTCACACAATGGTACTAACAATTTTCATTGTAGGCAATTAACCTCTTGTTTCCATTTTATATAGAACATTATACAAAACAGTTTTAATAGTCAAATAATAAAATTTTTGATGTACAATTCACAATAAACTTCGAAGACGCAACTTAAAAATTTCACAGACAATTAACCTCAAAAATCTATTATTAAAATATAGGACGACGCATGTGAATGTGATCAAAGATATATGTCAAAGAAATATTTGATCAAAGATTGGGTATCATTACACTATCAAATATCTTTGACAAATATGCTTTATCAAAGATATTTGATCAAAGATTTGACAATGTAATAGCGCCTTTTTGGTCACTTATGTCTGGTCATTAAAATCGTGACACCAAGACCATTCCGCCTCTATTGAAGAAGAAGAAAAACAAAGTCATGATATGTTTTTTTCCTGCAGCGATTTGATTAAACATGACTATTATTTTCTTATGAAAACATCGTAAAAAAATAAATTACAATGAAAAACATAGATGACGATCGAATCGGTACTTTGGAACGACTAGAATCGTCCTGCTAGTCAATAATTTGAAAACAATTACGAAAACAATTTTGCACGAATTTAATAACACAGCGTTGAATTACGGAATTAAATGTGCTCGCTGCCTGAGAATAATGATACACCTATTTTTGTATTTTTCCGGAATTTCAAGGTTATACTAATAATTATGTAATCGAAATGAATTTGTGGTTGTATACACATGTATAGGCGGTGGATAATTGCAATTTCACACTTATCCGTAGTATTCGCATAAAACTTAATTGTGAAGAGACACAAATATGCGCATCGGATTTTATATAAATAACCTGCAATATAAACAATGGAAAAAAATGGCCGAATCGTAAATAATGGCCTGTAGATTAAGGAGTGGATGATAGTACAAAGGGCACGCATTTCTTAAATCAAAAAAATCTATGGTATTGAGTTCTTTAAAATACTAGAGCAAACGAGTATTTTACTAACTTTTAGTCCTCATGACGATTTATTGTTTCTAGGTGTGACTCATCGTCCGTTGCGCTACCTTCAAAAGACCAAATGTCGAAAATTTGTTTAAATATTCCAGCATTTAAGCGCTGAATCAGGTGTAGTGGTAAATATATTGCTGTTACTATTACTAGCATAACACTTTGCGAGTTTTTGATTGAACTTTTTGCATTCAATCCGCATTTAAATATCTATTCTTGTCATGTTTGAAGTAGATAAATATTTTATGGAGGTATTGTTCTTTTGGGGATAGCACAAGTGACGAAAGATCCCATATAAACACAGTGCATCGAAGGCGTCCAGAGCACTTTAAAAAGAGATGCAGGATTACGCTGATACAACAATCGCCATTTAGTCCACTGGCTACAGGTTATAATGTTTCCGTTGTCATTTTAAGCAGGACAACACAGTAAGGCTGTCATAACGCTAGCCAACCAGAAAGATCCAATAAAATCCTGACCACAATAGTAAGCATATGAGTACTAGGCACAGGATCAGTTTAGTAATACAAGGTACCAACCACAAACCTACGAATATAATTGACCCAATTGTTTACATTTTTATGCGCTCCAACATTCAAACTATGTATTTTTATTCTCGATACACTGTAGCCGAATTTAACAAAATCATTATAAGCTTATTGACAGTAATATAGAAACTAAAATACTTTACTGATTTACACATAACATATAACATGCAACAGAAAATACAAACCATAATTTACTTAATTATATACCTAAGACGCTTAATGTGGCGCTGGAATATTTACTACAGAAATATCTCAAATTATTCTCGTATTGTAGTATAATACATAAAAAGGCTACATTTGGCAACGTTTTTACTACTTTTACGATGGGATAAGGACCAGTATGGATTTATGAATGAATTTATTTCGTACCATGTTGCCGGCAAGAAACAGTGTTTGCGTTGAGGTTAAGTGCATTTTTGGTGATATTTTGAAGCTTTTTGCAAAAAAACATTTTATTTATTGCTTAATCTTGGTGCGTCGTTGTGTAGTTTATGGAACAGTAGATAGCTTGTTTCCGGATTTATCTTTTCATTGGTAAGTGATTATGTATACTTTGTTTATGACTCAGTGCCGTACTGATTAAGCTTTATTTCACAAGTATATTTATTAAAAATTGACAGTCCATATCTTTTTAACAATATAATATTATTTATAGAAAAGGGCTACTTTTTATACATAAGCTCTGTTTTTAGAGGATCTATAGAAAAAATCATAAAAAAGAACAACGACTAATTTAAAAGAAAATGTTTGTAATTTTTAATAAGTTGCCCAATTACCTATATGTCTAAAAGCATAACACTGGTACGTAAAATTCATGACTACAACACCAGTACTTCATCTAGTAAGGAAATCTGGTACCAAGGACCTGGTAATTTACAATAAGCTTCCTTTTTATACAAGATATATAAATAATCTTCATATATTTAAGTAAAATGTGGCAAATGTAAAAACTAATTATATTTAAATAATAGATTTATTTGTAATAGTTTAAGTACGAAATAATGTTAATTAGATATATAAGTTTCTATGTAGCAGAATAATTGCTAATAAATGCTACTACTACTACATATTGGAGTTTTCATTCTGAATTTCGAAAATCGTGCCTCAAATCTATAATTAGCAAATTAGAAAATCCCTCTGTACAAGTTTTTAGCTAGATTCATTGAGTTTGATTAGCAGTCCGCCATATTGGATTCTAGATTTTGAATTTCGAGAATATGTCCTTACATCCATAATATGCGACACCAATACATACCTCTTACCCATTACAATTGACGCCTTTACCACTTTTCAAAAATAATTAAGTTCCCAATTGCAAATAAATATTTAGAAATTTTAAGGTCTGGTCAGATATGTTTATAACCATTATCCAAATACGTTAAACTAATTATATTTATTTTATCACCATAATTGTTGTATTACATTAAAATTTTACAACATGATTTTGTAATTATTGAATTTAAAATATATAATTCATGTTGGATTACATTTAAAACTGTTTAATATTTCAACGTTACGCTACTGAAAATTATACGACAACAGATCTCAAGCTGTACATTGTTGCCGGCTAGCAACTCATGATGCTCTGTCTTTTTCTCACTTTCATTTGTTTACATTTAATGTTGGATCGGTTTTGTATCTGATTTATGAATGAAGCTTTCGGTCTCTTGAATTTATAGGTCTGTGGTACCAACAATGGTACAGACGGCCTAACTGCGGGTAAGTTAATCCGACATAAGTTAGTGAGACATACTGAGATTGGTCATGGTCATGGATCTTATTAGAAAGCATAGGTTCAGGTTAAACTGAGATACAACAGACTACTATTTTTAAGTAAAATTTGTATTGTTCAACCAATCAACATCACGTGTGAGTGTTTGAGGTATTCAGCAAACCTATTACCGTTTCTTCCCAGTACTTAAGGGGGCAGGAATAATAATGAACTACCAAATTGTATAGATGGTACCTAGAGAAGTAATAGGTAAAGGAGTTATAGCGTATTACAATGAAACAAGTCATTTTAGAACTTTCTGACGTCACAGACGAGAACTACGGGGTTTTGATTCGGTAACGATCGTGTTGAAGCATCTAGATGGGAATCGTATTCAGAAAAATATTGTTCAATACCTAGAAAATGACAAAAAATGTGTTCAGCTCCATTTACAAGACCCACTGAGCCTTTACACATACATTAGTTACTGTCTGCAGCTGCACTATCTGTTATTGACGTCCATGTAAATACAGCCCAAAAATATTGTTTTTTGGAAAGGACCTCTTCAAAAAGAAAGAGAACCTGCCCATCGCTGGTGCAGATAAACCTCTGCAAACATAGGGTAATTATATGTTATTCGACTTGTCCACAATGAGATGATTTGTATGCGGCATACGAAGACTTGGACAGTACAGCAAATAACTGAAAGCAGCCGATGAAGCTATAAGAGAGCACTTAAGAAAGGTCTAAATCAAAAACAACATGGGGCTTTGTAGGGTATTAATAAAGCACTAGTAAATACAATAGCATAGGTACATGTTGAATAGTATAGAAATAAAATGTAAATAATTTTAGGGACATTTGTCAAAACTAAACATAATAATGGAATTCAAGTCGATTACTGCGTGAAGACTGAAAGGTACCTAAAAATTTTCTATCGATTTAATTGTTCAAATAAATTGGTTTTTATTATCTTTAACAGCAGCAATTGCATACGAAAATCCGTACCTTTCTCTTGTAAGGAATTATCGGGCATCATCTAAGTAGATCATTTGTACTGCCAAGAAAGTTAAATCGAGACTTTTCTTAACAAGATCTTCCATTGCGAATACGACGTGTCATAATGTTTATAATGGGACACCATTCTATGTTAGTGTAGCAGGTCAAGAACAATTAAACCGGCACTTTAAAAATCAATGAATGGTCTTCTCGATCATCTGATTTAAACCCTTCAGATTCTTTTATGAAAACATTAGAAAACTTTAGTCTGTGTCAATCGAATTGATACAATGGAGAACCTAATACAAAAGATTAATATCCATTCTCACGATATACGGGCCAATGTTGCAACATTGTTGAAAATCTAACATATTTAATTCCTTAACATAATAGGGCTTACCTATCTGATTATCGAATTAATTCATTTATATATCTGAACCAACATATAATAAAGTTTTCCGACTTTTTGCTCCCACCTATAAGGGGCTTTTTCAAGGATGAGAAAATACAAATATTATATACCTTACGGCGAACACATTCGTTCCGTCTTTTTCTCACAAACACACTTTGAAACTTCACTTTGCTAAACTTGTCACACTGAAGCACAAATTGTAAATGACTGAATGTATTTTGTCACCGTTGAAAAAGCTCCTTAATAGTGTGGGCGAAACGTAGGAAAACTTTCTTTGTATGTTGGTTCAGATATATAAAAAAATAATTCGAAAAAATGACGGGGTCCAAATTCGCAAAAAGCAGAATCAGCTATGACTCTGGCCGCGAAAAACTACATTCTCAGGGTTTACCTATCTACAAAATATTTTAATAAGGAACCTCACTGAACAAAAAAATCTCTTTCCCGAAAACTTTTGTGACTTTATCGTTCAGGTCTTTATTGTGTTAAAACTGGTATGTCCCTGTTAGACAACACTATATACACGTGTATGTATTTTCCCATATTCTGGGTGACTTGCCCATTTCTCGTTGTTTCAGATAGAGTAGTACAATTTAGTTGATATTACTCTGTTTCATATAGCATATCCTATCTTTGTTCTGGTATCTTGCATATTCTATGTTCCAGATGTTATTATGTTAAAGCTAGTTCATCGCTACCAAACTAAATAAGCCAAATACATGTTTGCATAACGGTTCATTTTTTAATAGAGTATTTATTATATATCATGTGTAACAAAAGTACCGGTACCCCCCTTGTAACTTCATATGATCGCATTATCCGAGAAAACCTTCCAGACAAAAGTTATTCAGTTTTGTCCCCAAGGTCATTTTTAAAGGTCATTTCTAGGTCAACTTTTTTTAATGGAAAACTTTCACATACATATATGTATTTAACTTTGTCCTCTAAGTGACCTCTATAAAAAAAAGTTGACATTGAAATGACCTCTAACAATGACCTTCGGGTCAAAGATAAGGTCACCACTGAATTTTTAAGTCAAAACTAAAAAACTCTGTCGGAAACGTTTTGCCCGAAAATGCGATCTTAGGAAGTTGCAGGGGGTTAGCGGTACTTTTGTTACACCATATTGAAAACTTATTAAATTATAGTGTATTTTAAAAGTAATAAAATATATATAGTGGCGTACTTTGAACTTTGTACCTTCCATTTGTAGTCACGTTATTAACCGCAAACCTAGAAATTGTCATATATTCATCATAAAGGTTTAATTGGCCTTTAATATAATCCTTAAATAATATTAATCACTGCAATAAAAACTAATTTACCCAAAAAATAAACGTTTATCACAAAGCTATTTCTCTGAGTGTACGATTGAGAATATAAAAAGGACCGAAATTTCCAGTATCAACAGTAATTGAGAGGGATTATAAATGCCGCGATACATCAGCAGTGAGCAGTAGTGGATCAACTGATGTGCGGCTGGCTCATCTGTTTGTCTAAGAAAAGTAGTGTTAAAATTTATTGTGCATGTTTGGTGCGTAAATAAAGAACGTTATTTTCGGTGTAAAATTGTTTTGAACCTATGGCGTACCTATAAATAATGTCAAGTATTTTATGACACTTAGTAAAAGAGGCTTCGTAATATTCTAATCCTTGAAGTGAAAGCATAATAAAACGGTTAAAAATAATCCAATATTAGTTTGTTTAAAATCATTTTCCATTAAACTATGGTGAGCTCTGGTTACAGTAAGACCTTCTTGTATTGTTCTTGGAGACTTAAGTAAAGATTATATAAAAAATAATGAATTAGAAATTGTAAATTAAGAACTGCAAGAAAAATGGGTGAATTTAGGCATAACAATCGCTATGCCTTTGAAGTATATATTTATATATGACTTTATATATGAGTCATTCTTTATTAACATTTAAAGCTGAAATTTTCGCAATCTTTAATTAAAAACTGAAACAGTTAGGTACGACTAATTGTAATTGTATTATTGTTACAGACAATGCTCCGAGGTTACTCGACTGAAAACGGGAGAGATTTCGTGGTGAGGGAAACCGCTGCAGACAAAGAGCAGCGACTTGGTAAAACACATATTGTAATAGATCACTGATTAATCATTTAAGGTTAAACCATTAAGATGAAAGGTACTTTCACTGCCTTGATGTCTACACTAATATTTCTGTTACATTTTCTGCGATTTGTCACATTTTATATCAAAGTGGTAAGTCAAACGATTTAGGAGCTGTGGCGGTGAAGAGAGGAGCTGAAACAAATGAAGTTGAAGATGAGCTGAGCTGGAACATTTCAGTTGTCATAGTATATATTCACAATAAAGACATTGTGAATGCCTAGGATTGAACTCAGGCACTGAACCTAAATCTGAAATCAGTTCGTCTTTTGTAGATGCAGCAGTTTGTGTATCAATAATTTTTCTATTGAGTACATTCTAATTATAGAAAAATTAATTTCAATATATTTGCCCCATTGTGAGTATTCATTTTTATACCAATTGCTCCAAAGTAATAATAATTTTAGTCACTTCCCTGTTAAATAGCATGACTATCACGCACCTTTGTAGTCATCAACACAACAAGAGTTGATATTAGCTGACTTAGGTTAACCAAAAACACATTGTTTTGTAGATTGTTTCTATTGTTGAATAACATGTTAACTTAGAATAAGTTGGGAAAATATTCCAGATTATCTATATAACAAAACAGAAACAGAACTCACAGTGATCAGAATATGATCTGGGTACCGTATATGGTCTGTAAAACTTGTACCGAAAATTTACAACAGACCCTTGCCTTGTAAGTACAGTTTATAAATTGGACCACCAACGATCTGAAGAGAATCCAAAAGTCATATTGATGACTGTTATTTGTGTGCAGCTAATTTTACCACAACCAAGCCAAAAAAAACTTTTGTTAGTAGTCCCTCACTCAGGAGAAGTCCGGATCCCAACGTTTCATCAACTACCAGAACTCTGATCATGCTTCAAAAGAAACCTGTCAAAAGTTTTTCAAATACTGACTTACAAGTTAAACGCTAAAAAATCCTAGAACTGAGAATCAAAAGTATGTTTAACTAATGAAAATCATACGCAACTTTTTTCTAAAGGAAACAAGTTTGTAATTACACACAATATTAGAGCACACGAAGCAATAATTTTGATCTTGGAGATAAGACACATTCTAGTCAACATCAGGGACTGAAATATGTCGTTAATGAATTAGAATGAAACATTAAAATACAAATCATATTTGTTACACCGACCATGGCCATGAGTATCGGGGTTGCCAAATCTAACTGTTTATCTTAAATCTTCCCATCTGTGCATAATTTCACGATTTCTGTCATCTGACTCATATCGTCATGAAACTAATCCAGTAAAAATAAGTAGTATCTAAATTAAAAGTATAAGGTTACAATTAATAAAATATTATCAGAAATAAATTGATCTGTTGCAACCATAATTGTGGTTTTAGTTAACAAATCATATTTACAACGCAGTAAAAGTTGCAAACTTGGGAGAGCCTAGGGTTCTATTTCAATAGCGTGACTATGTAGAATAAATTTAGGTCCAAATTTGTTGGTTTTACGTTTAATTTAGTTTGTCTTTCACGTTCGAGTCATCAGTATGGACGCAATTAATGATTTTTTATTTTACTTTACAAATGCACCTACATTATAACTGAATTTTAGCTTTCTGCACTAAAACTCGTCATTATAGTCCATGAGCCAGTGACATGGTTGCGCCCCACTCCCGCTGACGACCTTTCCCCCGACATACAGCCAGCTGACCCTATTTTGTTTAAATAATAATATAAACAATCATTAAAAAAAGCTCGTTTACCTTGAGTGGATTGGGGCATGGTTGGGCCCCAATCTCGCTGACGACCTTTCCCCCGACATACAGCCAGCTGACGCTATTTTGTTTAAATAATAATATAAACAATCACTAAAAATAGCTCGAGTACCTTGGGTGAGTTGGGGCATGGTTGCGCCCCAATCCCGCTAACAACCTTTCCCCCGACATACAGCCAACTGACGCTATTTTGGTTAAATAATAATATAAACAATCACTAAAAAAAGCTCGTGTACCTTGAGTGGGTTGGGGAATGGTTGCGCCCTTACCCGCTGACGATCTTTCCCCGACATACAGCCAGCTGAGGCTGTTTTGTTTAAATAATAATATAAACAATCACTAAAAAAAGCTCGAGTACCTTGGGTGGGTTGGGGCATGGTTGCGCCCCAATCCCGCTGACGACCTTTCCCCCGACATCCAGCCAGCTGACGCTCTTTTGTTTAAATAATAATATAAACAATCACTAAAAAAGTTTTCAAGTGTGAGGAAATGACGAATTTTTTTTATTATTTTATCACGTTCGTATCAGCAGCTGACGTGGAATCCACCATGTTGCAGCCAGCTGACGTTTTTTTTTTTTTGTTTTGTGTTGTTTGAAACAACGAGAAGGAAATCAATTAAAATATATTTTTTACGGGATTAGGGTGCTGCCATGCCCAAACCCACCCACCATGGGCCAGCCGACGTTCACAGCGCTTTATGAGAACTAAATAAAGATTTTTCACAAAGTATTGACCGAGAGGAGATGATTGACCTCAAAATGTCATTGGCTCCCGGACTATTAGCAATCTCAAACAACAAAAACTTATAAAATTTAAATTAGTAGGCTCAGCTTCATCAACATAAATAAGATTGCAATGGCCTGGTAAGTCTCTGATGGCAGTCTAAACTCCATTTTCTTTTTCACTTTGAGGCCAAAATGAAAAGTTGTCTTAGCATGCCGTTTTTTTGTTTGTAAATTTTTATGGAGGAAAAACACGTAAAATATTTTACTTGCGTTACGGGCGATATAACTCTTGCTAGTGATACAAAACTGCGATAATCCGTTATCAGCAAATAATTATTTTCTTTTTCAGTTCTTGGAGACCCAAGTATTATGGACCAAAAAAGGTTTTTAAGTTAATAGTCCACATTTGTTTCAATTTAGTGACACTAGTACTACTACATCATGTCCTTGACATGTTGACAAATAAATAAAATCGCCTACAACTCATTTCCTTTATTATCACAACGCTACATGGTGCTGTAACATTGAGGGATTCATTAACACACTAGTTGAAACACCTACTATGGTTTCAAAAAAAAATAAAGCTCGATCCAATTACATTATTTATGTTACAGCATAACGTGTTAATTGCCATGTTCTACAAACATTTGAAATGAGCACTGCAAACTCACACAAAACTATATACGACTATGTATTTTCGCATTTAAAAATGTTTGTAAATTTTTAATGAGGATTTGTGTAGTGTGAGTTTTATTTAAATCATTCAGGGAGAAATGCGAAGCTTTTTTAACTTTAATTCCCGTACGTGACGCCGGAATAGTTAAACTGTTATGTGAAAGAATTTGTAATAAAATATAACAGCTCTTGTGCTTTTATGGGCGATATTTTTCTTGCCGTCTTTCAATTATTTTTCAGGCATATGTCTCTTTATAAGTCATTTACTTGTGTTGTATTTTTCCAAATCCCCATAAAGCTGTGATGGGTACCATTTATAATAGTCGGTAAGATTAGGTTAGTTTTAAGTTTTTCCCAGGAAGCTTCTTGTACTCTCGTCCATGCAGAGAATTTCAGGACTTTCTGTAAAAACTAATTCTTTAAAACATGCTTTTGTATTTTTTTCAAATCCTAGTTTTGAACTTCTGTGCAACCCAAAATTAAAATAGATAAGGAGTATAGTTTTCAGGCTTGTGAACGCCTATTTGTAATATTGTTATCCTGCAACATTTTCCGAACCCGAATATTTCATAGATGTGTCTATATATATGTCATTTTCTTGTATTGTATTTGACCATTTCTTAAAAAGCTTCCGTCATATACAGAGCGGACCATTTTAATCTAATATGTCAAAAAGAATTATGTAGGACACTAAAGAGGCACAAAATGGTATTGATGCATTGGCCTTGAAGGTAATTTGAAGCTCAAGTTGATTTTTTTAAATAGAAACCCACAAATTGTATGGCAGATTGGAATAAAACAGAAAGAATAAAATAAATTCTTGGGCGATGAAAGGGCCACAAGTGATTTTTAGGTAGGTAATAAAAAGGGACGCATATGAAGTATTTGTGAAGATATACGACAAAAAGTTTTACTATCCACTCTAATAAATTTCTTAAAGTGAGATTTATGTTCAAAGGAAAACGGTGATCGATGGTAAGGTCAATAAATATTTTTTAATTCCCCCATATTTAAGCTATAAGTTGACCTAAAAACTTATTGGGGCCCATTTTTGTCCCAAATATAACTCTAATTTAAAAAAATGCTCCCAACAAATTGTGCTTAATTTTTTCAGCTTTTTCCAAATCCAAGATGTAAATGGGGGCGTCCATTTAAAAAATAATTTGGTCAAGTGCGAGTTGGACTCGCATACTAAGGGTTCCGTACCACCTTTAAGATTCTAATATTCCAGTTTCAGACAAGCAGGGAATGAGTGCATTTTTTTATATTTAGCCTAATATCTTTAAAGAAAGCGTTTTAAATTTATAAAAAATATACACTTTTATTTTTCACACATAGACTTCTTATTTTATCTGCTTCATGATTCGCTTGATTTTCATAAAAATATGTATTTAATTTTCTGATTAACATTAGAGTTTTATTTTACTAATACACTTTCAGGTAAGCCTTTTATAATCTACTGTCTGAATTTTAGGGTCTGTAGATTGAAGGGTAAAGGGGAAAGTAGGTCAAGTTTTAAATAATAAATTGTTAAATCTTTCAGACAAATTATTTAAAAATACAAATAAAATATATTTTTCAAACTTCCAGATAGTGTAGATTCTAAAGTGGGAATTAAGTCGATGTTTAATATTTTTGTTAATATCTATTCAATAAATGATTTAAAAATATGATATTTTTGTAATACACATAATAAGCCTTTTATTTGATATATTACATGATGCGTTTGAAAATTTAATTTTTATTTGCAATTGAATTCTATATTTTTTCCCCAAAATTAATAATGAGGTTTTCTAGTAATTTTTTTTTATAAAATTCAAGTGAGCCTCAAGATCATGGTCAAGTCATTTTTTCCTAGGATGCATTCTTTATGAGATACTCTCAGTGATAGATTAAAACTGTCCATCCTGTATTATCAATGGTGGCAAGTCCAGTAGGAGGCTAGAACCTAGTGGCTGATTTTATAGAAATTTCTAGATGTCGATATTCAGTTCTCGTTTAAATAACAAACTACACTTAGCATTTGTCAATTTTGGACAAAACAGTACATGTAATCATAGATAAAAGAGATATATGAAAGAATTCAAGTTAAATAAAAAATGTTGATGCCAAAATAGGTGTACATTACAGAAATTCACCAAATTAAGCGATACATATTCTAACTGGAACATGTAGATCGGAAGACATTGTCTCAGTAACAATAATATGACAGAAATGGCAAAATGCACAATCAAATCAAATACAAAATAATATTTTTGAAGAAAATTACTCCAGATTTAGGGTTACATCGTTTTCATTACAGTGCGCATATATATATATATATATATATATATATATATATAATATGAAATTCGCACATTTTTGAAACTGTACTATTGCGCTGTAATATGAATAATTCTTTTTGAAAACACTGAGAAGACCAAATTCTAACTATTGAACTACACTTCCTTATAACGTGGAATATTAATTATCTTGAAAAGTGATTTAAGTATTCGACCTTCACTGAGATCATGTGCTCAAATTCAAAATCAGGCATATGTGCCGCTGTCGTCAAGATGGTAATTAATCGTCGATGTATTGTGTAGTCCATTAATCTTGCTATGGCATAAGCGCAAACAACTTTGCTTGGACAATACTAAAACATTGACGAGAACAAGTAAAACTAACAAATGCTTTACATATAAACTATACAAGGTGGCAAATTAATGCGTCAAATTTCACTTGTATCTCAAAATTATTGTAAAGTATACTGTTTAGTTCATTGATATAGGGTTATAATTTTGTAAATGAGGTATTCTGTATATTATCGCGAAGAACTGAAGGATATTACATTCAAAAATAATAGAAGCCCAGGTGTAGACGAAATATAAACAATGAAAACAGTGAGTAATGAAGTAGCTCCATTAATTACCAACTGCCATACAGGGTATAACGCAACAGAATTCAACAAGACAATCTTTATCACAGTTCATAACAATGGTAGCAAGAAACTCATACAAATAACAGACCAATATCTCTAATAAAAAATAAAAATTACTGAAAAACTCCTAAAAATCAGTCTAACCTCATTTGTGCGAAAATTTGATATAATTAACAAAAAACAGCTTGGCTTCGAAGTTTTTTCAACTACTGACGTCATCGTTTCACTAATAAATGATATTTATAAAGCTGAAAGGGCTTTGACACAGTTCCACATAAGCTACTACTGGAGGTGTTAGAAGATAAGAATAAGAGGTACGGTTCATAAAATATTTCTAAATTATTAAGAAACAGATAGCAATAAGTAAGATTACAAAATAACACAAGCGGGAGAAGAAAAATGAAAATGGAAATACCCCAAGGCACGTTACGAGGACCCCCTCTAATCTTTCTGTACATAAATAATTTGTTCACTATAAATACGTGGCGAAAGTTCTTCCGTTTTGCTGATGATACAACCATTATGTATACGAATGATTCATGACTGTCGCTAAGAAATATGGCAGAACACGGGCTCAAAAAATCTTCTACTTGGTTTCAATATAAACTCCTAACAATAAACTTCAAAATACACATTATGTAGCATTACAAGCTCTAAAAACAATATTCCAGATTTCCTAAGTCCGCTTATCAATGATAGAGTTACTTCACATGAAATAAGCAAACAAAATACTATAAAATATTTAGTACAAAATGCAATAACATTAAGACCTCTAATATGAAAGTTTGGATTATTAAAAAACAAATATTGAAATGCTCATTCAATTCAGTTCTCTGTTTCAGAAACAGGAACCATGTAATATATTACGAGTCCCTTCTTTCATAGAAAAACAATAATATATAGAAAATAAACTAATATAGAATACCTGCACAAAATTTGCTGCTCGTTCTAATAAAAACATCAGAAAGAACAGCATTAAACTAGCCATTAGCTGACTAGCTTCATATTATCATGTAAACATTGGACATTAAGACTTCTGAATTATAATTTAATAGAAAATCAATAATAAATAGAAAATAAACAAATATTCCTGCACACAAAATTTGCTTTTCATTCTAATAAACACTGCAATTCTCTTTGTGATAAGTCTCATACGTCAGAAATTAAAAATAATACCACACAAGAAGGCAAGTTTGCATTAAACTTTCATATTATCGAGGAATATGGACTCATAGAAGGATACACATTAAGCAAAACATGTCTTTTGTTTACATAGGTTTTGTTACCGTAATAAACAAAGTACTCAATAAAGTGCCGATGTATTATATACATCGGGAGCTTTTATTTCCACCAAAGGCAAGTGGCCTAGTGCCTAAAGGGCACGGCTGCTAATCCAAAGCTCTCGTGTTCGAAACCGAGAAGAATTATGCTTTTCCTAATAATATGTCATTATTAATTAATTTTATTTACAATTTTAATATATAATGATTATTTTAATATTACATAGAATAAGAACTTAAAAATTTTAAATTGTTGCTACCGTTGAATATATAGGTATATAATTTGAGAACGGCGGTTTTCCGACGTTTCGCCCACACTTAAGGGGCTTTTTCAAGGATGAGACAAAAAACAAAACAAATGTTACTTACCTTGCGGCGTCTCATCCTTGAAAAAGCCCCTTATAAGTGTGGGCAAAACGTCGGAAAACTTTGTTTATATCCCGGTTTAGGTATATAAATAAATTAATTCGAAAAAATGACGAGGTCCAAATCCAGAAAAGGCAGAATCAGCTACGTATATAATTTACTGTTTTCTATAAATGTTATGTGTTTGTAATGGTTTTAGCTAAGAACAAAACAAACATTTCTATGACATCTTGTCTTCAAATACTTATTCAGATGAAGAAAACTATTTACAAACACTTACTCAGTATATAAACTTATATGTATGTGCAGATATATTTAATTTAAGAATTAAATTAGGATTAATACTTGAATCGTAACAAAATAGTGACAATTATTTTAATTTACCTGATATTTATATTCCTTACTAAGAGTGACACAAATAAAGAAAATCAGAGACAGTGAGATAACGAGAAAAGGGAACTAACGGGTGGGCCATCTAACATTTTTTTTGAACTAGCGGTCATTTTGAACACGGTAACATTTATGTCAGATCTGTTTTGACAGAAAATTAGTTTGAAGTCTCCCGTGAACGAAAATGGTTGGATATACGCTTGAACAACGTACTTCTATGGGCCGAAAAGAAGCGCAGTCCGCTCCGTATGCGAGACAATTTGTAAAAAAAGTGCGTGAAACTGGTTTGCTCATTGACAAACCAACACGTCAACGTGCTCCTACTGTGCGTACACGGGGGAATATTGATGCTGTAGCACAAAGTGTGGTCGATACTCCGACCAAATCAACTCGCCATCGATCGCAAGAATTGCACATTTCGCGCACTTCTTTGAGGAGAATTTTGCATAAAGACCTCGGAATGACACCGTATAAAGTTCAATTGGTACAGGAGTTGAAGCCAACAGACCATCCAATGCGCTAAGGCTTTGCACAATGGGTCAATGAGCACTTGAACGAAGACCCGGAATTTTACCGAAAAATCATCTTTTCGGACGAAGCTCATTTCCACCTCGGTGGATATGTTAACAAGCAAAATTGCCGAATTTGGGGAACGGAAAATCCACATGTGGTCGTTGAGAAGCCAATGCACTCCCAAAGAGTGACTGTTTGGTGTGGATTTGTGGATTTTGGTCTGGCGGCATCATCGGCCCATTTTTCTTTGAAAATGAGGAAGGAGCAGCTGTTACTGTGAATGGCGAACGCTACCGTGTCATGTTGAACGATTTTTTTTTTCACGGAAATTGATGAATTGGACATGGACCGCATCTGGTTTCAACAGAATGGTGCCACGTGCCACACATCGCGCCAATCAATTGAGTTATGCCACACTCGATTTGAAAATCGTTTAATTAGCCGTTTTGGAGATGTGAATTGGCCATCAAGAAGCTGCGATTTGACACCGCTGGACTATTATTTGTGGGGCGTTGTTAAAGACAAGTGTTATGCCGATAATTCACAAACAATTGACGCGCTCAAAAACAATATTCGTGCTTGCATCGCCGAAATACAGCCGCATACAATTGAAAATGTATTGAAAAATTGGACCGGCCGAATTAGCTACTGTGAGGCCAGCCGTGGAAGCCATTTGAATGAAATTGTTTTCCATAAATAACCGGAAGGATTGTACTTACGAATAAAAATAACCAAATTGAAAGATATTCACTAGTTTTTTCTTATGGCATTTAAAAAAAAAAGTTAAATGGCCCACTCTTTATATATTGTAAGAAACTTTCGCTTCCATCGTTCAGTCTCAACTGACTGCCCCTCTTTTTTTAAAGCTTATGGGGTTGGAGCTGACCCCCGCGGGGGGATTGAAGTGGCAATGCTGATGATATGCCCAATATCTTTCAGGGGGATATAAAAATCCATGGGTCTGTGCGATTTTTTTAAAATGAGTTTCTCTTTAGTTTGGCGGCTTATACACTAACTGAATCTTTGCAAAATACAGAGGTCACAAATGGAAATATATTAATGGGTGTCAGTATTATCATAGTCGTCTTGTGAATAGGTATAAGCAATTGCTTTTAATAGCGACTTCTACAAGGTTTAAGCCCTTTTAATTTCTTTGTATTTCTCATAGTACGTCGAGATCATCAGCTATTTTGTGTCCTAATCGTACACTGCAATTTAATGCGGTTTTTTCCTAATTAGTCAACACGTCAGTGGTACTTCTTATTTATTGTGTATAGAGGCAAGGCTATATAACAACAATGTATAACATGTACAGCGAATTATGTAAGTATATATTTTGTTTCACTATATTGAGAACTAGTGTATATATTTGCATGATTGACATCACAGAAGCAAACGACATTTAAAGTCTATTAAATAAACAGCTTATGTAACAACTTAATTTCTTTTTTAACGTTATTTGACAGCGGCCATAGTCGACTGATTTTTCGTACATATAAAATAATTGTTATAATATTTGCCTTATGGATATTAGATTTCAACGGTACACTTTCACAGGAAGCCATTCAGGTGGAATAAGACCAACATGACTGCAGTTCAAGGCTAATAGAACAAAATTATTCCGAGTGATGATGAAATCGACAAGTTTCATATCTCGTTTCAAAGTGCCGCTTTTTTCCTATTGCGACTTTTGTTCGGCAGGCTGTAAATCAAAGGTGGAGAACACGTTGTTCACGTTCAAGAACATCGTTTGCTGATCATTAGACGTTTTTATTAATTAGTGTTGGACCTTTTTAATTGCCAGTCGTTTTCGCTTATGCAGTTTGAGAATTCACGAGACTATTAGGTATAATTACTTCGCCGGAATAAACAACTTTACAACTAGTTTTGTCGTCTTTACACAGGATGTTATGCGAATAGCAAGACGAACTTTAAACAAAACGGCACATGTTTCACTACTTATAAAAGATTTTATCAAATATATGATATGAATGTCAAACAAGTTCCATTAAATGAATAATTACACCACATCAAATACTTTATGAAATATTTTCTATTAAGTCATTATGGAGAATGTATAACATTGCTTATGCTGCTGTGGTGTTTGTTTATTGTCACAGTTTGTGTAATTTTAACAAAGAAAATATAACAGACGCCTAGAAAGGCATAATATACCAGTAGTCGATCTGATAACACATTTTTTATTAGCAGTTTAATCAAAACTATTTCATGAAATTGTAAAAAGTATATTTTTATAAGAAACAGACTTGTGGAGGAATCGGAGAACTAGATGTAATAACCAAAATTGTTCACTCATATTGACAAATCTATAGCAATAAAAAAAAATGTAATCAAATATCGGTATTCGAAATATTTTTGACAAATGAATGAGCCCCCAAATTTTTGGCTGGAACCACTCCTGGCAAAATATTCGATATAATAATTGGCAGATTGTACTTTGCAACCTAAAAGTTTTCGTCATTTGCAGTTTCAATCAAGTTCAGGAATACTAAAGAAAAGAGAAGACACTAGGAGAACTTAAATATTTAATACATTCTCTATTGTCCGCTATCTGACAATTTTTAAAACAACACCTTCGGGAAGGTTGTGATAATAATATATTAATCAAATAATTAAATTTACATTAAAAACGGAATATTTAATATGAAAGTTACTGCAATGTGTCCGAAAAATCAATACTGATCTACTACATTGACTATTTTACCACTAAACACTAACAACGCTTGTATGCCACATCCAGAAGTATATCCTCTAAGAATATAACAGCATCTAACGATCGCTTCCTCCATATATAATTACTCAATGTTTTGACCGTCTGGCGGCGGCGACACTGTCAGTTGTTTGGCGTTGACAGTATGGACGTAAATAATGAATTTTTATTATATTTTATTTAATGAACCAATATTATAAATTAATATTAGCATTCGACACTAAAGGTAGTCAGTAACTACTTAACAAAACAAAAGTAAAGAAAATCGGTTGAGAGACAGAGGAGAAAATGCTAGCTAATCGTTTTGCCTTTGCCTATTTATATATAGATACGAATTCTACGATTTGTGTTTAATGTTGGTATATGTTTATTACAAGTTCTAGTTATAACCTATTATAAAATTTTAAGGATACTCTCTTCGAGGTGTCATTCTGGAAGTCTCTGACAGGTGAAGTTAACCGGAAAAGTGCATCGTGACATTCTAACATAGGAATTACGGTAACAGCAATTACATGGAACGGCTCCAGATTCGGAACCTCTATGTGCTAGTTTGCCCGAAAATCCTAGATGTCGATCTTTACATCTAGCGTCTTCAAATTTGACGGAATGTATCCAATACTTAAAGAACTGTTCGAGAGGACATTCAATTGTGGGAAGCGCAACTTATGAAGGTTCTCTAACAAGAAACAATGTATATTATATATATATATATATATATATATATATATATATTGTCTTGCGTACAAAAGAATGACACCTCGAAGGTACTATTATACTAGGTTTGTCCAAAAATATCAATTTACTTAAGAGTCAAGTACCTTTAATTTTTGTAATATCTCAAATTGTTATCAAAGTTTATTAGAACTGAAAACTCCATCCAATTATGCTATTACTTAGTCAGACAGAGTATATATTAACTTTTAAACATACTTAAAAAATGTTTCGGCATTTTATGTGGAAGTTCGAATAAAGACGAAGAAAGTAGTTTAGTCAATCCAAGTAGAAAATACAAGCCACAAAGAGTATTTTAGGAGCCGTCAATTTAAAAACCTGCAGTTTGAAGCCTATTATAAGTTTGGTAAGTATAAGCAAAAATGTAGTACAATACAGGATTTTAGTCTAGATATCAAAATAATAACTCGTGAATTAGGCAAATTTTGATACTAGTCTCATTGTCCTGTGATACTATCTGCAATAAAAACCCAACTCGGCTAATAGATTACAAAATATCTACTTGGACAAAGAATAAAAGAAAGATAAACTCAACAAATTTGACATGCTAAACAAGAAAAAATAAAATAATTATTTATGGATAAATAAACAGCAAAATAACAGTTATTACCGATTAGATTAAGAGAACACAATTATTACATCAAATAAACAAATGGTAAGTCTAGCTGTTAAACTCTGCCAAAAAAGCTTCCCAAAAAGGAAAAAGCGAAGAAATCTGCTGCAGCCAAAATTACATTTACAATTTTTGTCAAATGCCAGGGGCGTACTGAAAAAAAGTTGTACGGGCAGAAAGATCACGTGACTTCCAGAAAAAGTACCACCCTGTAGATTTTGATGACATTTTCTATGATCTTATTATGAAGACTTCGTAGAGGTATTAATGCTCCAAAATTGAACTAAATATCTCGAAAACTTTAGTAATCAGAAGAAAAAAACTGAAAAAATCTGAAGATTTCAACACCTTGTAAGGAAGCGTTTGCGGACATATGTTCATAGGAAGAGTAGTCAAAATATTGTTTAAATCGTCAAAAGTATGGCTAACTAAATGTAGTTTAAACCTATTCACCCCAACTTTAATTGAATCACCCTATGTATTATTTGATAATTTCATAACAGATACTTCATACTAATTAATGGGTTTGCATAGAAAAATCATAATGAATTAATTGCATCTCGTAACGAACATTAAACATGAAATTATTTGCTAACTTTTTTTGTCCTCTATGCCAAAAAATTGCATACAACTCTCGAGTTACAAAATTAGTAAGTAAAATAAATACCTCTTGTAATCAGATATGCTTCAATAATTAAAACTGATTCCAATGAAATAGAAATAAAAATTAATTAAAGCTTTTTAACTTTGTCAATATATTTTTGAATATATTTTTTATTTATCCTGAAAAATCTGATATATATTCACTTGACTGGGCATTTTATCGTCGTATCTTACATTCATATGATTTCCAATAAACACTTAACCAACAATTTTAGTTACAATTTTTGTATATTTTTACTCTCTTCACTTAAGGTTTAGACTATTGATATTCAGTATGGTACATACACTTCAAATTAAATAAAATATTAAAGTGTGGGATGTATTTCAAATTCTTAATTTCGACCAATGTCTTAAGTAATAATGGCAGGAATCAGATAAGAATATAGGTAACCCTTCTGCTGATTTGTGGTTTTTACACAACTTTAGGGATTTTATAGATTTCATAGCTCATTTATTCCTGTTTAATTCCAAGATCTGATTACACACATTGGGACAGGTGAAACTAAATAAAAGCCTGTAAAGAGTTCAAAAACGCCTAACTATTTTTCAATAACTAATAAATAATGTTCTACCCTGTATATTAAAAATTAATAATAAAAATACCGTCTTGTATTGGATTTTAATAATCGGCTGTCATTTTTTCTTTCAGTCCGGTCGATGTAAATGTTAGAAAGACAAATATACAAGAATATTTTGTAAGTACGACATGAATAAATTTAGCTTGCGAACGATTCTTTGTTACAACTCCCCTATAATACCCCGCCTGATATTGTTTTGGAATATAGTGGAATTTTGCTGGATCTAAATGGGAAGTGTCACCTAATTTCTTGTCTGTACAAACACTAGGACACACACGATTGCTATTTCTTACATCATCACAAAGAAATTCAAACATCTAATTGCTACTTGCATCCTGGTATTACGAATAATAATATGAAATATACTGCTAGAAAATAGAATAGAACAGTATATTGGCCAGGACTATCAACACATTTAGATCTATTGAATTTTTCCTGTAAAGTTATGTAAGAATTAGAAAAATGTATGAACAGGCTTTAGAATAAAGTCACCTATTTGTAGTCTATAGACGATATGACCAGTTAGAAGAATAATGAAATATAAATAACGCTATATATGTCAATAGACATATGGTGGTACCAGCATTACATACAGTAAACAATTGAAATTTATAATACGCATATCTATTATCTTTATATATACCTTGAAGGGATTAAGTTTTACCTTCTCTTCATCATATTAAAAAATATAAAAAAAAACAGATAAATATTCTTTTTATTTTAAGTAACGCCCTTAGATGTTTTAGATCGTTAAAAATGCCAATATGGTGTATTCCAAAGTGTATTCCTGTTATAACCACATTTACAACAGAAAGAATAAAAATTTCTCTAGATAATACGAATGCCTTTGTGATAATGAGATGTAAGTTACTTTAAAAATATGGTAGGTACTGAGATTACTTAAAGTAATACTGATTTAACTACTTTGTCAATTAAGTACTACAGTACTAATTTAGATAAAGTGAACAAAATTCGATTTCAAAGATGTTAAGTACAAAGAAAAAAGTACCGGAAATAATTATTAGTATTCATCTGTTAATTTTTGCTGACACCCAGATTAAAACATTCTAATGTTGAAGATATTCAAAAAACAAGTACCTACATGTTTTGCACCCTAGTGAGTGTGCAACAATTAGCTGGGGGTAAAACAAGGAATTATTTTCAAAAACTAGATTTTATTTATAAAATTTAATTTGAAATGAGTTTTACACTAAAAGCACTTTTAATTGTTTTTGTAGTTGTTACATCTAACTTATAACCGAAAATTTGAATTTCGTAGAACATGCTTCTACAATGTTGTATGTTATGCCCGTATTATTGCTAATAATCTACTAAAGCGTTTAATTTAAACCATTGATATTTGCTTATATCAAAAATCATCTTTAGTTGGTTCTGTATTTCTTTGTCAGATCTAAATTGTTATATTTGATGATTTCTTTGACATTGAAGGCAGTTTTTTTTCACTTTTAGTAAAATAAAATTACATTCATTTTAACTGAGATGTTATTAAATAATTTAAATATGTATGAATGCCTACTATTTGATCTACAATAATAAGAATTCGACTGCCAAAGGTCAAGTTCTTTGTATACCTATAAAATATATCATCCTAATAATATATCAGAACATTTTAATATTCTGGTTGGGAACTATAATTACAATACCAGGATTTCGGCTAGATAAGGTCAAGTTCTTTGTTTATTTGTTTGCACACACTGATTAATACGGCAACACAAACAATTCAGAGATAGTATTAGAACTAAAACACCCAAGAAAAGTATCGATTCTAGAATATTCTTCCACAAAATGTTCAGACACACCAACACAGTTGGTAAACGTATTTTATTTATTACGATAACAAAACGATGTAGACAAAGAACATGTTTTGCTTAATGTGTATTCTTCTGAGTCTATATTCGTTGATTTGAAAATAATGCCAACTTGTCTTTTTGCGTGGTATTCTTCTTTATTTCTGACGTATCTCAAGTCTCTAATTTAATATATCACAAAGAGTGTCCTGGAGTGTATTTATTAGAACGAAAAGCAAATTTTGTGCAGGTATTCTATATTACTTGGATGCTATATTGGTTTATTTCGTATGTATTATTGATTTTCTATAAAAGAAGAGACTCTTAATATATTACCTGAATTACCTGTTCCCTGTTTTTTACACAGAGGACTGAATTAGTATTTCAAGATCGAAGCATTGTGTGGTGTGGGTCGGTCAGTCGTGTCGAAACAAATGAAATTTAAAATTATGCATTTCATTCCCTTGCTCATCTATTTTCACATGTGTAAGTGTGGGCCTCCGTTAAGAAGCTTTCGCTTCAAATTTACAAATTTTATACAATTATTTATTTATTTTTATACTTACTACTTAAAAAAAGAACAATATTGAATAGTGTTCTTCAGACCATCATGCGAAGGCTATCTTGGATAGTTCAGCATAAAGCGTTGTTATTGTTTAGTGGTTTTTCGGACGCGTTGCAGTAACTTTCATATTAAATATTATGTTTTCAATAGGAATTTAATTATTTGGTTAATATATTATGATCACAATCTTCCCGAATATGTCGTGTAAAAAATTGTCAGTCAGCGGATAATAGAGAATGTATTAAATATTTAAGTTCTCATAGGGTTGTTGGTTATCTCTTTAATATTTATGAACTCGATTGAAACCATAAATGAACAATCTTCCAATTATTATATGGAACATTTTGCCAGGAGCGGTTCCAGCCAAAAATTTTATTTTCTTTTTACTTCAATAGATTTGTCAATATGACTGAACAATTTTGGTCATTACATCTACTTCTTCGATTTATCCACAACTTTGTTTCTTATAAAAATATACTTTTTACAATTTCTTGAAATAGGGACGAATTTTGACCACTAGTATTTATAATAATGCTAATGTAGTAAAACTATCTGTTGCAATGCTTTACCTTGGAACTTTGCAAGCTATCAAATGCTCCTTTCATTTCAAGAAATGCTGCTAGACATTTTTGGAGTGATTAATAGCGCTAACTTAAAATGTTCCTAATGACAAATATAAAATATTGGGCGAATCACTTTTGTTTAATTTAAACTATGAAGACCACCTTCATAGTTATCCATATTTGGGATGTGTTGTATATAAACCAGAATTTCCCACTAATTGTAATTTATGGTATGTTAATTATAATTAAGTAGGACACTACTGTTTCTAAATGGTATATTGAATAGTCCAATGTTAGAAGATGTTCGATTTTATCTCAAATTAATCATTATTAAGGTGTCATTACAAAAGTTAATGATTGATATCTCGTTTTCTGCATTAAAAAATCTCTTCCTTTTAAGCCAGGAATGGGAAAAATTGTCAGTTAAATTCTGAAGGATTAATTTAATCTAGTAGATAATAAATTCTTTGATGTTGGTCAGTATTTTTTGTATTATCTTATGTTAGAAGTATTTTAGTGTGATTGGAAAATACCCAAAATTGTACTAGTGCTAATAGTGCAGGTTGGACAATAATAAATAAATTATTGTTAAGCACCAATCAGGGTTTAAGGAAAAACATACAAATGAGCTGATATTTATTGAAGAAAGGTAGACGAAAATAGAAATACTATAGTTTGTTCGGATTTAATTTGTTCATATTAAACGACTAGAAGAATGTTTAATAATAATGTATTTCGTAACGTCCTTACATGGTTTAAAGCATTTCTTGAAAATCCGCAACCAAACGAAAAATCCGGCAGGAGTGTTATTATAGTCCAGAAAATAAAATACAGGGTGTTCCTAAATTGGAGGTACAAACGAAAAGGGGAGATTCCTTGACTAGTTTTAGGAAGAAAAAGTCCCATAAACATGTGTCCGCAAACGTTTCGTTTTCAAGATACAGAGTGTTAAAGTTTCAATTTTTTTTTTTTCAAATGAAATTTGGCATAGATATTACAATTAAGAGTTTACACCTTGTGACATGCCAAATTCGATTGCAAATCTACAGGGTGATATTTTTTCGGGAACACTGTCCACTGTTGTCCTTCAGATCTTTTTTTTGGTGAGCCACTGATACTTTCAAAAATTTTAAAGAAAAGCTTTGTTGTTATACCAAACTTTATGTTCTCTTGTAGTTTTGTCGTAACTACTACCGGTTTCGAGAAAAAAATTTTGAATGATTCTCTTGAAATCCTCAGAAAATTCCGAATTGTCATAGAAATCTAGTTACCTACCTAGTAGGCTGTGGTGAATGAATAAATTTATTGTTAGTTTTGACACATCAAATTAAACTCCTGTGTTTTGAAAATTAAAGATGGTTCATTTTAATATCAAAACATGCCAAATTTTACGAATTCCGAAATGGCTGACATGCATTTCATGTATGGTCTTGCAAATGGTAATTCAAGAGAAGCTAAGCGTCTTTACATGGAACGCTATCCCAATAGAGTGATGCCTGGTCATCGGATGTTCTCTAATATTCACAGGCGTCTTTCAGAAACTGGATCTTTTTCTGCGAAAAAGATTAATGCAGGTAGACCACGAAGTGTGAGAACACCACGACTCGAAGACGCAGTCCTGAACGAAATAGAAGAACATCCAGGAACCGGTACAAGAAAATTTAGTGTTACCTTAAATACAAGTCATCAAGTTGTTTGGCGGATCTTGCGGGATTCTTTGCTCTATCCTTATCACATTCAGAGGGTGCAGGCGCTCTTGCCTCGAGATTGTCATCCAAGAATTATTTTTTGTCAGTGGTACCTCAACAGACTATTGAACAATCCTCATTTTGATTGCCAAATCCTATTCACTGTTTCTCAAGGACTTCAATCATAAATTTTCATAATAAACACATATGGGCTGAGGAGAATCCACATGAAATTGCAGAAGCTTATTTTCAAGAGGATTTTTCATTAAATGTGTGGGGTGGTAATATTGGCGATTATTTGATTGGTCCTTTCTTCTTGCCAGGGCGACTTATTGGTCAATCATACAGACATTTTTTAGAGAACGATTTGCCCTTGTTATTGGATGATATACCTCTTATGATGCGACGTGAAATTTGGTTCATGCACGACGGTGCTCCTGCTCATTTTTCACTTTGGGCTAGGGAGTATTTGAACGAAAATTATGTAAACAGGTGGATTGGACGAGGTCGACATCAGCCATGGCCCGCCAGATCCCCAGATTTAAATAGTTTAGATTTCTTTCTATAGGGCCATCTGAAATGTCTAGTGTACATAACGCCAGTGAATACCGTAGACGAACTGAGAAATCGTATAATAGGTGCGTTTGATACAATTAGGAATACTCCAGGAGTGTTTGAAAGAGTTCGATCGTCTATGAGAAGAAGAACAGAAATTTTCAACAATTGCTGTAGTTTAGTTCCTTTGTTGTTATTTAGTTTTTTTATTATGATTAATTTTTGAGTTGTACGTTTCTTGCAGTAATACATTTTTTTTGATGATTATACCAGTTTATCGAATCTTTAAGTAATCATTGCTAGTTTAATAATTCAAAATCTTTTTCTCGAAATCGGTAGTAGATACGACAAAACTACAAGAGAACATAAAGTTTGCTATAACAACAAAGCTTTTCTTTACAATTTTTGAAAGTACCAGTGGCTCACCAAAAAAAAAGTTCTGAAGAACAACAGTGGACAGTGTTCCCGAAAAAATATCACCCTGTAGATTTGCAATCGAAATTGGCATGTCACAAGGTGTAAACTCTTAATTGTAATATCTATGCCAAATTTCATTTGAATATCTTGTGAAGTGCAGATACTATGGGAAAAAAAAGTTAAAAAAAATTGAAACTTTAACACTCTGTATCTTGAAAACGAAACGTTTGCGGACCCATGTTTATGGGACTTTTTCTTCCTAAAACTACTCAAGGAATCTCCGCTTTTCGTTTGTACCTCCAATTTAGGAACACCCTGTATAGTGTACTCCTAGAGACTGTCCTAGATCCATTATTATTTATTTTGCATACACAATGACATGATCAGTTAAGAAAAACTTATTAATATGGAATTAATTGCGGCATGCATAACGTTATGTAAATATTCATAACTGATCAATGAAGATCTCTCTTGAAGACTGCGAAGGTCTGTGTAAAAACGACTCGTGTGTGTACTTTATCTTTTAAACATTGCATAATGTAACGAAAATTTGAATTTCGTGGAACATGCCACTTTACTATTTGTTGAGTTTGTTTTCATTTTCATTCGTAACTGCTATATCGTTAGTAAAGGACAAAATTTTGTCTTCTGGCAAGTTTATTAACAGATAATTAATATATAAGATAAAAAATAATGAATTTTAACTACACAATAATCACTAAAAATACTATTGTGTTCTACTGTATAAGTAGCTTTCCAAAAGTTCTGGTGCAGGTCCTCTATTATCATAATTGTACAGTTCGTTTAGTAATATTTGATGATTGACAGTATCAAACGCCTGAGCTAAATCTAAAACCTTTACCGTAATAGATGTATGTTTATCCAGTATTTTTTATATAAAATGTTTGTTAAGTAATTTAGGTGTGTCTGGTACGTAAACCAAATTGCTTATTTGATAATATAAATTATTTTCGCGAAACCTTGTACAAAACTTGAAATAATTGAAATAAATCTTTAATTTGTTATAACAATCATTTGCTATAAATACATGTTTTAATATCTGTACATTTTTAATAATAAAGGCACTATCATGATTTTATTCTTTTGAAAAACTAAAAAGGCGTATTTATATCCTGAGCTAAATCAATGCTAAATGGTCATTTTCTTCAAGTTGTTTATTTAACGAATTTGCCAATCCTTATTATGCTATTTAGAACAACACCAACAAGAATACGACTGGGAAAGGTCAAGATCTTTGTTTACAAACCAAAGCTGCCTCTATAATAAATCTCATCCTAATAATATATCTGAACTTTCCTCGAAGTTTCCTTGGACTTGCTTCGTCTTGAAGTGCTGATATCACAACGTTTAATAGCTGTGTATCTACTATCGTCATCAGGTGAATGATGACTAACAATATATCTGAACAATTTAATATACTGATTCGGGACTATAATGCCAACAGGATGATTTCGGCTAAATAAGGTAAAGTTCTTCTTTGTTTATTTGTTTGCTCAAACACAGAGCGACACACACATACACTTAGAACTCCAGAAGTCCTCATCGTCGTCGTTGGTATTCTTCTTCAAAACTAAAGGGCCCTACTCATCTCGTTCTTCTCTTCGTTTTTGACCAATGGTTGAAAATCTTCGGGTAAAAATGTCTAAAAACGAGGTGTATGGGCAAGAACGTCATTTGTGCAACAGTTCCTAAATTTCAGGCAAAGCCTGAATTTTGACCGTTATCTTGCCAGCCCTTCAGGTTGTCTGGACTCAACAGTTTCATTGGTCGGGCATTTTTCAGCGACAGAGACGTTCAGTACATTCACTTTTTTATTGTTCTGTTGTTATTTGGTTTATTGAACTTAACGTACATCTCCTTGCGTGTGGAGTTTTTTTTTTCTTTTTCTGTCCTACCAAAATCTCTGCCACTGATAGCAAGCCGTCCATCGCAAAACAAAAATGGCAGAAAAGAACGAGTTGAGTGGGGCTCTTAACAGAAAATCACTGTGGCTTCTTTAATTCATATTATGGCCATTAACATAACTAATATGACAGTCTTACAAATACTAACGAATCCTAGACAAAGAAAGTATGCAATATATTCTACCTTTATTAACAAATATCTAATATTGCCGCTAATGGGAGGAAGATGAAAAACATATTGTCAGGTACCTTGGCTGAAATTCGCAACACTAGAGCCAGTGCTGCCAGATCTATTGAAAAACCACTAGATCTATGATTTTACGATTTGTCTACTGATTTGTTACTGAGATACTGAATTCTACTGAATAATGTGAATCAGCTGCCATGACCATATTTTACTAAATGGTATTTAAAAAGATGTATTTGAAACTACATGGCCACCATCTTGTGTAAGTAAGTGAGTATGTTTCAGCTCATATTAAGTTGCACAGATATATAGCAATAGTGACCATACTGGTTACTCAATTAAACGCTGTTTAACTGATGTAAATATTTTATTGTAAAATCTACCTAACAATATGTCTTTTGTCTAGTAGGAACGAATTAGAAACTTAGGGAGTAGATCCTTATGCAAACGAGTAGATTAAACATAGAATTTCAAACTTATATTTTATGAATTCAGTTTAGAATACCATCGACAAGGAGGTCAGCTACTGATCCTTGTCTATGCCTGGCGACTCCCATGGGGTGTGTACATAATATATATATATATATATATATATATATATATATATATATCCTTGGGGAAAACCTCGCACTCGTTAATACATATTCTTACGTTATATTTTACAATGGATATAAATTTATAAAGTAAAAAAAATAGGGAAAATGAATAAATATTGTTTTACTTTATAAATTTATATTTGTCATACGTTTGGTTTTATATATATATATATATATATATATATATATATATATATATATATATATATATATATGAATATGAATCTGGTGGACCATGCAAAAGTATAAGGGAAAGGTCAGGTGGTATAATTATCTGTGCAAATTTACTGATTTGTACTGATTTTCGGGGTAACAATTACTGAAGAAATAAAATTCAATCTAGCGGTACTGCTCTAGTCTTGATCAGAGGCGATGCGAACAGCTGTCGACAGGATCAAGATGATTGAATGTTGATAGAACAAGAAAGGTTCTACAGGAAGTTTCCAGTGTCTCTGAATCAACTATATTAAGACTAATTGTGTATCAAGTAATAGTATTATTTTCAAAATGTAAATGAAATTTCGATTTAAGGGAATTTAAGAAAATAAAGCAATGTGTAACTTTTTAACTTTTTTGGATTGATCCATAGTGCTAACTTAAAGAATTCGTAAAGTTAAATATCTCAAATCGGGTTATACACTTATCGTTTGTTGTGTTGTTGTTCTTAGTAACCCTTATTTGGGATGTGTTGTATATAAACTTAAATTTCTGTCTAATAGTGTTAAATGGTATATTGTAATTAATTAGTACATAACTGTTTTTACATAGCGTTGATATAAATATATGGAATAGTCCAATGTTTGAAAATAAAAGTTAGATAAATGGGGTTTTCTAAATTAAAAAAAAATTATCTTCCTTCTAAACCTGGAGTGGGAGGAATTATCGATTAAATTCTAAAGGATTCTTTTGATTTACTTTGAAGTTATCAAGTATTTAAGTAATATATTGTGTATTGTGTTATACTTATTTGTACTCTCTTCGAGGTGTCACTCTTGAAAATCCTAGATGTCGGTCTTACATCTCGCGTCTTCAAATACTTATTTGTGTTTGGAGACGTTTCAACTCCGAGTGTAGTCGTTGTGAATCGTTTAGGTCCGAGTTGTTTATCATCATACATCATTATGTTCATAATTTGGTTGCCTGTTTGTGTTTGGTTGGTATTAGTAGTGTGTTGGTTATTGGTGCTGGTTTGTTGTTGCGATTTTCTTTCTAGCTGATTTATAGTTTTATTTGTAAAGTATTAGGGATACTCATTTTGAAGAAGATGGTCTTTGATAATATTGACTTCGTCGTTAAATATTTGGGTGGATAAAGATAAGCACTTTCAACACCTTTCTTTACATTCAATAGGATGGTTGGAGATAAAATTCAAATATCTATTAGTCTTCGTAGGTTCTCGATCATCAAGATAAGCAAGTTTATGCAAATTTTCCATCTCCATTATAAATTTTATTGTGGGTTCTTGACTATTGATGTAATCTAGGAATAAGTGGAGTTCTTCAGCGCCATACTCCCTAACCACAAAAATGTCATCAACGTATCTCCATCACACTTTTGCTTTATTCTTATAATTGCCTATGAATCTTTTTTCAAAATATACCATGAATATATTACTGATTGTAGGAGATAAAGAAGAACCCATAGCGATACCAAATTCGTGTTTATAGAAATTTCTTTCAAACTGAAAATATGTTGTGTTTAAGTAGAGTTCGGCTTGTTTCATAATTGTGTCAATGTTTAATTTTGTCTTGTTGTGTAAGATAATAACTTGTAATTTATTTTTTATAATTTGTAATGATTTATCAACCGGTACATTTGTAAAAAGACTATGTCGAAACTGACTAGTATATCATTTCTGTTGATAATAATGTTTTTAATCTTGTTAAAAAATCATTCGTGTGTTTTCAGTTTTTTGGATTGTTTTCGTAAGCTTTGATCTTATTTAGTAAAAATTATGATGTTTTGTAATGGTGAATTTATTGAACTTACAATGGGTCTCATTGGTATTGTGTCTTTATGTACTTTTGGAACGCTATATAAATGTGGAGGTCTACTGTAGTGAGGTGTTAAGTGTTTTCATCATAACAGAGTGAATTCTTGTTTGTCTTTTATTACAATGTATCTAGCAGCTGTTTGTATATTTTCCGTAGGATCTTTTTTGAGCTTAGAAATATTAATTAGGTCCATAATTTTGGTGTTGTAATCATTTTTATCAAGTATAACCGTAGCGTTACCTTTGTCGGCACGTAGAATTGTAATGGTGTTGTGTTTTTCTAGACATCTCTTTACAGTAGAATCTCTGTACAGACAACCAGCAGTCCGGGCAATTTTGCCTTACTACACTTTGTTCTCCATATATACAATTTTCAAATAATTGTACTATAAATTTTGAGTAGAGAAAATTCAATGAACAGGCAAAATAATTCAAAACCTCCTCAACAATCTTTTTGTGTTATCTTATATTATTTTTCGGCGATTGGAAAACCCCAAAAGTGTATTAGTACAAATAGTTTTTAATAATATACTAGGATCCAAAACAGAGAGGATACTAGTGTATGAAGAAATAGTTGTGAACACTCAAATCTGCAGGCAGGGTTTACGCAAAATTATTCGTGCAAATGACGAATTAAAGAGTTTCTTGTAAATCTCTAAGAAAAAGAAAACTCTGGCAGAAGTGTTTTTATAATCAAGAAAATTAGGGACACTCTTAGACTCATTATTTTTATATTGTAAATAAATTGTAAAGTTAAATAAAACTTATTAATATTGAAATATTTGCGAAATACAGAATGATGTACCTACTTAGCTGACACCTCTTTTAACAAAAAAGTACGTACCTACATAAAATCCCATAAATGTAGATCCCTCTTAAAGTATACGAATACCTAAAACATTTCGTGTACGAAAAATGAATTTCATGGAGCACCAAAGAATATTCATATTTTGGAAAAACTACAAAACAACATGCTAAGACATACTTTTTTAATTTACAATGTTAGATGTAAAATGTTGCCTTGATTACATATTTTAACAAGTGTTTATTTTCTTTGTTGTTTATTCCAATATTTACGAATGCTTATTATGTGATCTACGACAACACCAACAAGAATTCGACTGGCAAAGGTCAAGTTCTTTGTTTACAAACCAAAGCTGCCTCTATAATAAATCTCATCCTAATAATATATCTGAACAAATTAATATACTGATTGGGGACTAAAATAACAGCAGCAGGATTTCGGCTAGATAAGGTCAAGTTCTTCTTTGTTTATATGTTTGCACAAACACAAAGAGACACACACATACACTTCGAACGCTGTTTGATACGCCAGCACAAAGAAATTCAAAGATCGTATTATAACTAACACACCCAAGAAAAAGTAAACGGTTGCTTACCTTCAACACCGATTCTTGATAATTCTTCCACAAGAAAAACAGACACACTAACACAGGTGCGAATCGTATCGAATTAATTTTATCGTGTCCGTCTGAGAGGAAAATTCGCTGTCCAGAACGCGAAAATTCGAAAAACGGATGCGAACAACAATGACTTTTCCAAGGGAGGAAATTCTACGTTTGCGATTTGATTTGCGCGCGTAAGGATTCTCCACAAGTCGTCGTCGTCGTCGTTGTTGGTGTCCTTCTGTGAGCGCCAACAACTTCGGCGCTTTCAAGACTGACAGAAAAGCGCTCCGGCATCAACAATATAATGTTCTTCCTGCGCTCGATTTCGTTGCCAGTCGGCGACGTTCGCTTTGACGGATGCTGATTGGTCCTGTGTGTCGGCAGGATTCAATTTTGTGTGCACAATGAGTTTGTATTTTTTCCTATTTCAAGTTACGACAATAATTGTACTGCAGCTTTGTTTTTGTCAGGTATTTCAAGAAAATTAGAGGATATTTGAAAATAATGCTTAATAAAATAATTGCATTGATGACTCACTAGAATTACACAATACTTTGTTATACAGTATATTCGTAAAGTATACACGTATATAAAATATATATATGTAATCCGATGTATTTGCTTTTTTTAAACCACGTTTACAGGGGGGATACACGCCTCTAGGTTCCACATCACCATGCCTTCAATTCTGCCAGTCATTTTGGGCTAATTTGGTAATTCACTGTATCCATATTGTGGGTGTTTTATCCCGTTTTCTTTTATCCGAAAGAGCTATTCTAAGATTACTTTAGACTGTTGTTGTTCGCCCATTCGTGTCCACACCAGATCGGTTGTTGGTTTTCCAGGTCTTCTACTAACGTTTTTTTCTTCTTTGATGTGTCTTCTTATTTCTTAGTTCTTATATATCTTGCGTTTATCAAACAAGTCAAACTTAGAAACCATATTTCCGGCCTGAGTGACGAGCTTCACTGCTAAATTCAACCTTTCATCAAAAATGTGGGTAGATATATCCAAGGCCGTAGCCAGAAAAATTTTTCGGGGTGGGTTGCACAATATTTTCGGGGGGTTGGATAATTTTATTGATTGGTGTGGACTGATTGGAACTGCAAAATCTGTATTTGTATTCATATATATCCAGGATATATAAAAATGTAGCAATAGAAAATTTATTCTCATGAAAAAGATGATTATTTGGTTAAAATTGAATCTTGAAATCCAATATTCCAAAATTTCGGGGGGGGGTGAATGCCCCAGACCCCCCGCTGGCTACGGCCTTGGATATATCCCAATAAACTGACATTTGCTGTGTAAACTAATTTTTCCCGACAAAATGACTCAATTTTGGTTCCCTAATAGATATTAAAACATTCCATTTCATAATATATTTCAACGACCCTGTATATGCCACGGTAGTATAAGATATTTTGAAAAACATTTTTTAAATCACCCTGTATAACTATTGCTATAAATCCACCTTTTTTCCAACCTTCCTGTAGATACAACTGCTAATGGGCTACTTTATAAACATTTTTGTTTCTAAAAATTTTTAACTACCTTCTGTAACTACAGTGCTACCCCACCCCATATGTCAACCATATATATATATACAATTCAATGTGAGCAACCTTATAATTTTTTATTTTTTTTATAATTACCACCATATTTTGCAACTATCCTATAAATGCATTCACACCCCACAACTATAGTTATATCCAAGTATATATTTCAAATACCCTGTATCTGCTTATGGCCAACATTTTTTGGAGCACACTGTGAACTTATAATTCCAATCCACCTCATATTCCAATCAACCTGTAAATTCAACTGCTTATAGGCTATTTTATAGGTATAAAATATATTTTTTTACCACCCTGTTTAAAAATTTTTGTACTTCACCCTATATGTCACTATAATAGTTATACAACTGCTTGAAGGCTATCCATTGTTGATGTTAAAATTAACATAAAATTATGTCTAGATATACACAATCCCTACAACTTTTAACTTTTTTTCTTTTCTAGATCCAAATTTTCAAGTGGGTTTTTTTCCTTTCAACCTATATATACTGCGTCTTTTTGGTCTTGACGTGTAACCCCAACTTTCGTTATTTCTCGGTGACTTTTCTAGAAATATATGTTCTATGCCTTCTTTATCCTGTGCAATTAGTACTTGGTCATCTGCATAGGGTAAGTTTTATAGAGTGGTATCCCCAACAGGCATTTTCAGTCCTTTAAAATTGTTCATCCACCCTTAAGACTTCATCCACATATATCTTAAAACAAAATTGGGGCCATACAATAACTTTGTCTTAAGCCTTTTGTTTTGATTAATGCATCTGTAACTTTATTTCTTATTTTAATTCTGTCTCTAAACAGTGCAGTGCATATGTATAAATTCATATTTAAAGTTAATATCAAGTTTTTTGGACAAAACTGAAACAGGTCGATTTCAATATCTTAATTGTCAATTTGACAATTTACAGTATAAAACTATTACCTTGTTCTTGAACCCCCTCTGAATAATGAGTACCCCCCCCCCCTAAAAATTACTTTAACTGAGAAGAGGATCGTGTGGCACCTTGTTCGAAGGGGATTTTCATTGTCTCTTGTTCAGCAACATTAGGTTTCATAAATTTGGCATGTTTAGATAGTATTTTTTAATCAATTTTACAATTAAATTAAAAGTTCATAATGCCCGCCATTCACTTCTTGAAAATAAGCAAGAGGGTCATGGAACTCTCCTACAACACTTTGTAAAAATTTGTTAATTTTTTACGTTGTTTTAATTTTCAAACCTGTCAATTAATTTATTTTCAATAACCCCATAACATGTGACATTATTTCCTTCGTTATACGTAAAGTGTCACAAATATATATTATCAAGAGAAATTTTTTTAATACACGAAATTTGAGAAATGTAATATGACTGAACAGAGAATGAAAATCCCTTTCGAACAAGGTGCCACATAGCCCCTTTTCATATTTAACCCTCATTATTCAAAGGGGGTTCAAGAGGGAGTAGGTAATACTTTCATACTGTAACCTTTTTAAATTGACAATTAAAATTTTTTTCCAATAAATTCATACTAATGCTCAAAATGAATTTATGCCGTATGTTTAGACCGCACTGTATAAACATTTAAGAACACCGATTAGTGTTACATTCAGGTTGTTTTTTTCTAGGATCATAGTTTTGAAATAGGGCAAGTTCGTTTCAAGTTGTGCTATTTTCTTTCATTATTCTTTCGATGTTAATGTAATTGGTTCCCCATGAATCTGTAATTCGTCATGAGTAATATTCAGTTACATTTTCTACCATCAAAGATTTGTCTTACCGATGTCATATGTTTTGTAAATGTCCGTGATTCTTCTGCATAGATACACATCAACATAACAGTAAATTTGTAGACGCGAGATGTAAGACCGACATCTAGAAATTTCGGGGAAACTAGCACACACAAAGGTTCCGAATCTGGAGCCGTTTCATGTAACTGCTGTTCTCCTGTAACTTCTAAATTAGAAGACCCAGAAATTTACTATTCCCGACCACAAACAATATATATCATATATATATTGTCTTGCGTACAAAAGAATGACACCTCGAAGAGAGTATTATTGAATATTTCTCTCAGGTGAAGTAACCTGAAAATATTATCGTGACATTTTAATTTAGGAGTTAAGGAGGGACAGCAATTATACGGAACGGCTCTAGATTCGGAACCCCCGTGTGCCATTTTCCCCGAAAATCCTAGATGTCGCTCTTACATCTCGCGTGTCCAAATCTACTTTCATACTGTCTTTCCTTTAACAAGCCTGTATGTTACTTTTTCAATGCCATGTCCGTTTATTAGTAAAGCCATCCTTATATCCAAAGCTACAATTTTTTTTTGCATTTTGACCGGTTTCCGTGGAATGACTAGCAAGCATATTAAGTACTTTCTGAATAACTTAAGAAGTGAATAGCTATTTTGATTGTTTTATTTAGTTTCTATAAGCCTATCAGGAGTTGTTGTTGTCAAACAATGTTTGTTGAATCATTTTGTAGGATATTGATTCTCTTGACTTCTTCGGACAAAAAAGAAAACTTCAATAGCAAATAATAATCAACTGAAAACGACAATAGAGACAATATACTGCATTTGCTTCGAAAAACATTGTTCAACACTATTCCTGATAAAGTACCAAAACGTTGCAGCTTACAGGAACCATTGTGAGAAGTGAAAACCCAAATAAACAACCAAAATACCAAGCCCATTGTCATAACTCCCAAACCAGATAACTAGAGAGATTTCTGTCTGGGTTTTATACACTAGGTAACCCGTTTCAGTTTTAAAGCGCCGGTAACTCAAATTTCATCCCCTTTCTTCTGCAAGATAACCCACATTCATCATCATCATCATCATTCTGACTTATTTGCCAAGCAACTGAGAATTTTTCAGTGATGTTAACAATCTATATAATACTCTTTACCAACCTTTATCCAACTTGATGAACAATAAGTTATGAGGAACGGGATCAAACAAAATGTTCAAAGTTGTTATTTCTATGGTAATACGATTATTTGGTGTGTTTGTTTATTTGCTGAGCACATGAAACAATAGAGCCATCACCACGAAGGATACATATCAAGCATTTTCGTCAAAAAAAATTCAATAAATACAACGACAGAGTTCAGCAACTTTCAATTTTGTTGACATTCGTTCCAATTTACATCACAGTTTATCAGCAAAAAAACACGACCCATTCTCCGTTTTGCATTGTTTGGCGAATCTCTTTGGGAAGGCTTGTCACTCCTGTCGAACGCAAAACCGCTCAATCCTCATCGTTCCGTGCTCGGTCCCGAAATCGCAATAAAAAAAACAATTTCGATGTCCGACAACTCATTTCTGTTAGCTGTAGGCATCAGATCCAGCCGTACGTATACGTATGTATCGGGAAAATATGAGAAACAAACGTTTCGCGAATATATTGGAATTACTCCGTAACGAATATTGCTTTTTTAAAATTGAGTTTCGAATGTATCTTGTCTGCAAATACGAACGTTGTTGGAGGTATTCCCTTGTTTCGGCAGGCTATTTCATTTTAATTCATATTAGAGCAAGCAAACACGCAATGTCCAATTTCGATAAACGGGAATGTATGAAAAAAAAATCATAATTTCAATAGTTCAGCTATCTGCTTGATGCAAATTCTATTAAAGTTGCATATTTGTTTCAGCACCATAAAGCGGTATTTTACCTGTTCATTGGGTTTTCTATCCTCAAAATTTTTTCTTGCAACAGGTAAGTATTTGAAAATTTTATATGAAGAACAAAGTGTAGTAAGGCAGTTTCGTAAAATTGCCCGGATTACTGGCTGTCTGTACAGAGTTTCACAGCTATTCTGAGAGAAAGAGATGTCTACAAAATGATCAACCAGTATTCCTGTATATAAATAATGTAATGTATACTAGAATCGACTGTGGTCGAAATTCGACCAATTGTGTCAGTGAGTAATGAAATTCAACTTCTTGTGCATATATAATTAATAGGATTTTAGTTGTGTTGGAATTTATAATTCTCAACTTAATATGAAAAGAGACAGTAAGTGGAAATTAATCCCAAAAATTTAGTTACCACGAAATTTCTTAGAATTAAATAATTCAGCTTTTAACAGCTAGAATAATATAGAAAAATATCTGTTTTCATTTATTATTAATACTTATTGAATTTCCATTTGTACATTTAATAAATAGTACATTACTTTACTCGTAAATTCAAGGATTCATCAAAAATCAATCATTTATTAAGCTACTCATTATAATAATTCCACTTCATATTATATTTCCACCACCGTTTATATATAACTGCTAATGGAGTACCCAATATGTTTGCTAAGATTTTTCTAACCACTCTATAAAACTATAGTAATTCTACTCTGGATGATATTTTAACCACCCTGTATATACAACTGCTCATGGACCACGCATCATATTTTTTTAACCCTGTAAAATTATAATTCCACTCCAATCATTCTATATATGCGACTGCCTATGAGCCACCATATTTACTCTTTTTGTTTGTACATTTTTTAAACTATCTTCTATAACTATATTTCAATCACCACATATATGCAACTCATATACCATTTCCTTTTGTAATTACCCTGTATAACTATAATTCCTCTCACACTACATTCTTCTCCAGCATATTTCCAACATACCTGTATCTGTATCCCTATATAATATTTTTTTGCACCACCCTGTTTAACTATGATACTACTGCGCCCTCTGTTCCAAGTACCCTGTAAATGCAACCATTAATAGGCTACACAATATAATTCTTTTTTCTAACGACCCCTTATAACTATAATTGCACTCCACTCAATATTTTAAATAGTCTGAAGTCTAACATATTTGAAATCATCCTGTATAATTGCAATCTACAGCGCCTTATATATCAGTCTATTTATATAAGCATATGTAACGACTCTCAAGACAACTTTATTGTGTGCCTCAAATTAATATGAAAACACATAACTTTTTACTCATCCAAGAATGGCCTAACCTTTACCTTTACTTTAAAATCTTGAAAGGTTCAGTTATAAAAATGTAATGCTAGAAAAACAGTAATGAAATTGTTATAAGATCCTACACAGCAATTTGCTTTGAAAGAATTTTTCATAGCAGTTTTATTCTCAAGTAGGTCACCAAATCACCCTGTACTGAACAAAGCTGCCATAATTGTAACAGTCTCATTCTTTCTGAATAATACTATTTTCCCCAAGCAATCGATGTGTAGATTCCAAAACCCCAAAATGGAATTTCAAAATAATGATAAAATAAACAAGCATTATCTGTATTATGTTATTAAATCAATAAGTAAAAATATATTTGCAGCATATATATCACATCTCGTTAAAAGAACATTAAACAATTTTTGAGAGACTGCTATTTTAGATGACATCTTAAAATTTATTTAAAAGATTGCCTTTGAACAGTGTAATAGATACACCAAAATATTAATAAATTGTTATTAGATTTGTGATAAATTCATGACTGAAGAAATGTATATACTCAACTTGCTCAGGATCGAAAATAAAATTTATCAATTAGTTTTAGAATCGCTAAATAGTTATTGCACGTATGTAAAACTTTGCATGTGAATTCTTCTGTAAAGGGACGAACCTCTTAAAAACACATTCAATTCGATCACAACACAATAGTTTCTGAAGTCAACGTTTTTGTAAAAAAGTTACTTCATAAATGTATAGAAAAGAAGGTTTTTAGAGCATACATCATAGTAAGTAAAAGTCGATTATTTAAGCAATATTTATACTTCGCTACTCGATTGGGGTTTTGTCGACAGCTGTCAAATTTCGAACATTAGATTTTAAGGGTTAAGGTAACTACCTTAACCGTTAAAAGTTTAGCGTTTAGCTCTTTGCGTATTAATAATATATGATTGTATTTGGAGACATTTCAACTGCGAGTCTGGAGTCGTTGTCAATCGTTTAGTATTGTATTTCGAGGTTTTTTTCTAAGAAATTTCGCTTTGATGTTGATTTTGTTGTTTGTTATTCAAATTTTAACAGTGACAATTTGTCGTTTGGCGATCACTTGATCTTAATACTGACGGTTTTCTATTCTGTTAGCAATAGATTTTTCCAGTCCAAATGAAGGTCGATTGAAGCTGCTCCGATTTTCGTGTTGTTCATCAAACAGCTGGCTTCTTTAAGTTTTCTCTTTTTAAATTTTCTTCTTTCAACAAAATCTTTGTTTTATCTCCTCTCTCCTATGGCAACCATAGGATAGAAACGAAGATGGTAGGTACACCATCTTGTTATCCTTTAGTTATATCATGATATATTAAGTAAGGACTCTACATAGTAAATTTGTTATAAAGTTTCTGTGGGTTCAATCACTAAATTTACTCCAGAAATATTCGTCTTTAATTCTATCAAAAACTCACAATATAGCATTACCATTTTATACCAACACTCGGTATCTAGATTCTAATATAAACCCAGATGACCTCCGGTAATCCCATTAAGTACTCCAGTTAGAACTGCAGGTTCCTGTTTCTTTGGGACTATCAGTTGATTGGTGCCGTCAATTGTTTTCCAAATTCTCTTCAACCTTCCATTCACCTTTATTCAACAGCACACTATCCTGTCCGATGGTTACCGCCCTAGTGACTGGCGGAGTGTTAATCAGCGTTTGGCCCCTTATATTGACTGGCTGAGTGTTCCTAGTGGTGGTATAGTTGCATTGGCAAATTCTGATCATCTGTATGGTAACGTCACTCTACAGTCACATGTCCTGTTCATTTACGGCGATGATATATACCGCTGTTTCTTCATTTATGTTTTATCTCAATTAATTTTATAATAATTTTTGACAATTCTTCTTGAAGGGACGACTCTGATTCGTCTTAACTGCCGGAAACTGCTTGTATCCATAGTTCATGATACGCCCTAAATCCTAGATTTTGTTGAACTTTGACATCTCTTATAATACTGATAAAACACAGTTACAGTGCTAATGTCGGCTTCAAACTCTTGTAAACTTTCCCCAGCTTTTTGTGTTTTCCTCTCAGTAGCACTTGGTGTGATTGACTCAATGATTGCCTGTCATATTATCTTTTATTTAAACTGAAACCACCTTTTCTAAGTTCATCCACTGGAGTGCCCTTAAGAAATTTTAATGTTGAGCTTGTTAAAGAAATCACAATAAAGAGAATTTTCTTGGTTATCTCCACCGTCATTTGCAGCCACTGCTTCAAATTGCCCCTTAACCTAGGCTAAGATGATTTATCATCAAACGTAGATGGTTTGATAAAGGAACCTTTGGTACTTAAGGTGTTCTGACATTTTACTCTTGTAGTTTTGTAGGATGTTTTTAAATGCACTTCTCACTTAATTTTAGATATTAATTGGGGTATTCTCGTCGAGGTGTCATTCCTTTGTACGCAAGACAATATATATTATATATAACATATATTGTTTATGGTCAGGGAACCTTCATCAGTTGCGCTTCCCACAATTGAATGCCCTCTCGAACACTTCTTTATGTATTTGATACATTTCGTTAAATTTTAAGACGCGAGACGTAAGACCAACATCTAGGATTTTCGAGAGAATTAGCACACAGAGGTTCCGAATCTGGAGCAGTTCCGTGTAATTGCTGTTCTCCCTTAACTCCTAGGACAGAATGTCACGATAAAATTTTCAGGTTACTTCATCTGTCAGAGATATTGAACACTCTCTTCGAGGGGTCATTCTTTTGTACGCAAGACAATATATATTATATATAACATATATTGTTTCTGGTCAGGGAACTTTCATCAGTTGCGCTTCCCACAATTGAATGTCCTCTCGAACACTTTTTTATGTATTTGATACATTTCGTTAAATTTTAAGTCGTGTAATTGCTGTTCTTCCTTATCTCCTAGGAGTTAAGACAGCAATTACACGGAACTGCTCCAGATTCGGAACCTCTGTGTGCTAATTCTCTCGAAAATCGTAGATGTCAGTCTTACATCTCGCGTCTTAAAATTATTTGGGGTTATAAGACTTTATTGTTTTTCATCTATTGCGCTTCGATTTTCCAATTCAGTTTTTCGTTTGTAATCAATAGATGATAATAACCTTTGTTGAAGTTCTTCTCCAGTTTGCAGTATCTTTTTATTCAGTTTTTCTCGAATTATATTTAATTACACCACAAACTCTGTAAAATTTTTGAACATTTCGTTAGTTCTAATACCACTGTGCTGAATTTTCAATCACGAGATTTTACTCTTTTTTTTTCCACACCCTAAATTCACAATATTTGAATAATTTAAATCAACGGCTGATTATTTGCTTTCAAGGAAATACTTTTTTCATCATGGTGTCTAAAGCTCTATTTTATTATGTACGAATGATTAAAATTCAGTTGCATTAAATGGTGCGAATCTACTAAAATCCCATTTAAAATCAGGCAATTAAAAAAATACTCGGTATCACCGTTTCTTGCTCGAATAGACCGTTCACAGTGAACCTCGCAGGCATGTAGAGGAGAGCAATTTCGTTAAATCCAGTTCCATACTGCTAATTGACACAGAAAGACGTGGTGGCACTTAACAAAAGCCAATTAGTTCTCCTACATTATGTACGGCTCAGCGAATCCAGGATTTCGATGTATTCGGATTTGGATTTAGATATCTGGTCGCTCTGGATATAATGTACGGCTTGGTTGGTATGTAACAGGCCGTCCAAGGATATACCGCCTAATAATGAAATAAATACGAACGCTTCTAGGTGCATAGCGCTTCTAATCTGATGCGGTGTTGTGTAAGCTTAACTATAATTTATTAAATGTCTTTTTATCTACTTATATATATATGTATATATGTATATACATATATATATATATATATATATATATATATATATATATATATATATATATTTGTTTTTAAGTTTTCGCGGGCATTAAATGTATTGGGTGGTTTCCGGGAATTCATCCGCGTAGTTGATAATTGATCCCTGCAGAGATCGATGGTAAAATGACGACGTTTCGGCAGAATCACATCTGCCCTCTTCAGGTCGGTTCGCATAATTCTCGTTACTCGAATACTAAGATTTTCAGGAGAGCGCACGGTGTTATATAGTCGCGGCTCGGCTCCTATCGGTTGGCACCATGAACGGCTGCGTGTGATTGGCTCTTGGCGCTCAGTGGCCACGCCTCCCGCTTGCTGATTAGTTATGTCCGGTTGAGTTATTATAGGACGGGTCAGGGCCGGTACGGTGTTTAATAGAATTTTCGACCAATTTGATAAGTTCTGGATTTCATTGCGTGCGTTTAGACTGTGAGGCCTCTTCGCTATTTCAATTGCCGCTCTTACGAGTCTTGATTTCGGGTGTTCTATATTTCCCAGTACTCTGGTGTTCTCAAAGTCTATTAGGTGTGACATCGTGGTGGCGTGTTCCGCAATGGATGCTGTTTTTTCCTGCTTTCTTATAGCATTCTGGTGTTTTTATGACAGTCTGCACATAAATTTTGAGAGCATTCGAAATTGTTTATTTCTTCATCAGTCAAAAAGTTAGTTGAGATTGAATTTAGAATTAACTGTACAGCACATATTGAACATTAGAAAGGTTATTCAGTAAAAGATAATATTTTTACATTTGAAACTTATAGGAAAATTTCCTATACATTTCAGCCAAACTCATCAAATATGGCCCAATAACAAATTATTTACCTGGTGGGATATAAGGCTCAACGGAATAAAAGATCCCATAGTAGAATAACTACGGCCCAATCTTAAAAATATATACGGCCAGAAAATAATAAATGTCCTGTACTCACAATAAGACGTATCCGTCAAAGATTTGGCCGTAGTATGCAATAAACCCTAAAACATTACATTGCTTCATGACAATTGTTCTTCAAAATGGCGTTTACACTCACCTTCTAACAAAAGGTTATTATTACTCCAATTATAAATATTCTAGTCAATCGATACTTTCTAACGGTGCTTGAAAATAAACGGCCGTCAGAAATAATTTTTACGACTGATATTTCAACCAAGTCATAGAGTACCCACATGGTGGCTTATAAAAATTTTATTTATCATTTACCAGAGTAACGATGTTAGAAATTCCATGATGAGGTTGTTTTGCTCCAATTTAGTTAATGTTGCTGTCTCACATGATTGTAATCCGTTCTTTCCCAAATATACTTGTCATCCAACATTAAATATTAACTTTTCGACTCCAGAATCTTATTTTTCGGTCTAATCCATATCCTAATTCATATAACTTCAAAAAAGCAGACTTTGCCTCGCTTTATAACTCTCTTTCTTGTATAGATTGGTCTTTCTTAAGATCGTTTACTAACGTAGATGCTTGCTTAGAGGGTTTTTATACAACTTTATATAATATCTTTGATGCACATGTTCCGCGGTTTAATTCAGACAAACGTATATTTCCTAAGTGGTTTAGATCTGACATAATAAGAATTATCAAAAGAAAGGCTCGGTTGCATAAGAAATTTAAGAACTCTTATAATATCACTCATGTCGAAGAATTCAAACATTTAAGAGTGATGTCTAAGTGTTTATTGGGAAATAACACCACACTTTAAAGGAAATCGCTGTATATTCCAAACGTTTCGGGGTCTAGATCAGACCCCGTTGTCAATGGCTAAGAAACTACGGATTAAAAAGGTACAATTCCAAGATGTAAATTTAAATATTTGACAATGTTTATTATTTGATTTTTGACGTAACTAAGATTTTTTATATAACCGACTTCTACCTATGTTATAGGTAGAAGTCGGTTATATATTTTTTTTAAATGTTTTATTAAAATTAACTGTTTGCAAGATATTAAGAAAAAAATATAAAAAATTCTCATTTCCCGCTTTATTTCCCAAACCATAGTGCCTAAAATTTTGAAAATAATTAGGGGTACTGGATATTAACAAAAATTAATTCCCACTTTAAAAATTAGACTATCTAAAATTTTGGAAAATATATTTTATTGGTATTTTTAAATAATATTTCCTATCTACATAGATTATTAATGGCTTCCCTGAAAGTTTATTAGTAAAATAAAACTCTAATGTTAATTTTGGGGGCCAAATTAGAAAATTAAATACATATTTGTATGAAAATCAAGCAAATAATGTAGCAGATAAAATAAAAAGTCTATGTGTGGAAAATAAAAGTCTATATTTTTTATAAATTGAAAACGCTTTCTTTAAAAGATATTGGGGTAAATATAAGAAAATGCACTCATTCCCTGCTTTTCTGAAACTGGAATATTAGAATCTTGAAGGTACTACGAAACCCTTAGTAAGGGAGTCCAACTCGTACCTGACCAAATTACTTATTATTTGGACCACTTTGTATAAGTATAACAGTACACCCTGTATATATCTCTATGTATTGGTCACCCAATATAATCTATTTGTCTATCATTTTTGCCTTATATTTTTTTTCAATTCGGTTAAAAACTTAGTTTACGGATATTTCAGTTAAAAGTACTATAAACTAATTTGATCATTATGAATTTCCATCAAGTATCGGCCAATTCAATTCAGTACTTTTAAATTTATTAATAATTTCTATTACAATAAAGAAATTTCAATTGTTCTACCTGTGCGAAGTCCGGGCGGTCCAGCTGTATAAAATATATTGAAGATATAAAACAGCCAACACTTTATTGGCAAAAATTAAAAAAGTGGTACTTTTGTAATATAATAATATTAAGAAGCTATTCTTATAAAAATGATTTAAAACTATCAAAAAGTTGTTGGGTGTTGTACTCGTGAAAAGTACATTTCTCATCATATATAAGCTTATTCATCTGAAGAGGATTTTTAGGTCAATTTGATACGAATTTTTCCGTATCGAAACAACAGAATCCATGAATAAAATTTCTGGAGTTTGTCATATTTTAAAATTTGATTTACATAAACTTAATTCCGAAGTATCTACGAGATTTAATATTTCGCTGGAGGCGAAGTTCAGAAATGAATATTTTCGCATGGCGAGATACCAGATAAGACAAGCACTGTTCGGTAATAAAATATTTTTCTTTATTTGTTTGGTATTTTAAATGAATATGGAAATCTCAATGTTTTCAGACTCTATGTATGGGTTAGCATCACCAATGGCAAAACAAAAATCAACAATAATTTTAATGTGGAATTAATTAGTGAAGAAATACGTTGCTTACTGTGGATTGAGTTACAAGTTCGTTGTTGAGTTCCCATTATAGGCTCACAATCAATTAAATAAGACATACCCTTTTTGTAGGTAAACGTATTATTAAAGGTGAACAAGCAAATTCCCAATAATTTAACTGATAACAGCGTACACTCTCGTTTGGTTAAGGGCTTTGTTTTTTCTGTATTTATTGGTTTGTTTCCACTACAACTTTTTGTAAATTCCGGGAACACTACTTTTATCACACCCTTATACAAAATTGGTGATAGCTCTGGTGTGAATAATTATAAATCTAACATGAAAAATTTTGATTTGGCCAAACATATTGTTATAGAATTTATCTACGCCGTCCCTGACTAAAGCAACGTCAAACATTATTCATTCCGATAAATCATCAATCGCTAGTAAATAATAAACAGAACTGGAATCTTCGAATGGGGAAAAAATATTTATCTCGATGCGAAAAACTGTAATACCCATCCAGAACGACTGGAAAATATGATGTAGGATATATAAAGCAATATAGATTTCATGATTGAGTTAGGACAGCTTACATAGTACTCTCTTCGAGGTGTCATTCCTTTGTACGCAAGACAATATATATTATATATCAATATAATACATATTGTTTCTGGTTAGGGAACCTTCATCAGTTGCGCTTCCCACAATTGAATGTCCTCTCGAATACTTGTTTATGCATTTGATGCATTTCGTTAAATTTGAAGACGCGAGATGTAAGACCGACATCTAGGATTTTCGAGAGAATCAGTACACAGAGGTTCCGAATCTGGAGCCGTTCCGTGTAATTCTGTTCTCTCTTAACTCCTAGGACAGAATGTCACGATAAAATTTCTGTGCTACCCTGTATATTACAAATAAAATTCTCTTAGTTACGTCAAAAATCAAATAATAAACATTGTCAAATATTTAAATTTACATCTTGGAATTGTACCTTTTTAATCCGTAGTTTCTAAGCCATTGACAACGGGGTCTGATCTAGACCCCGGAACGTTTGGAATATACAGCGATTTCCTTTAAAGTGTGGTGTTATTTCCCAATAAACACTTAGACATCACTCTTAAATGTTTGAATTCTTCGACATGAGTGATATTATAAGAGTTCTTAAATTTCTTATGCAACCGAGCCTTTCTTTTGATAATTCTTATTATGTCAGATCTAAACCACTTAGGAAATATACGTTTGTCTGAATTAAACCGCGGAACCTGTGCATCAAAGATATTATATAAAGTTGTATAAAAACCCTCTAAGCAAGCATCTACGTTAGTAAACGATCTTAAGAAAGACCAATCTATACAAGAAAGAGAGTTATAAAGCGAGGCAAAGTCTGCTTTTTTGAAGTTATATGAATTAGGATATGGATTAGACCGAAAAATAAGATTCTGGAGTAGAAAAGTTAATATTTAATGTTGGATGACAAGTATATTTGGGAAAGAACGGATTACAATCATGTGAGACAGCAACATTAACTAAATTGGAGCATAACAACCTCATCATGGAATTTCTAACATCGTTACTCTGGTAAATGATAAAAAAAATTTTTATAAGCCACCATGTGGGTACTCTATGACTTGGTTGAAATATCAGTCGTAAAAATTATTTCTGACGGCCGTTTATTTTCAAGCACCGTTAGAAAGTATCGATTGACTAGAATATTTATAACTGGAGTAATAATAACCTTTTGTTAGAAGGTGAGTGTAAACGCCATTTTGAAGAACAATTGTCGTGAAGCAATGTAATGTTTTAGGGTTTATTGCATACTACGGCCAAATCTTTGACGGATACGTCTTATTGTGAGTACAGGACATTTATTATTTTCTGGCCGTATATATTTTTAAGATAGGGCCGTAGTTATTCTACTATGGGATCTTTTATTCCGTTGAGCCTTATATCCCACCAGGTAAATAATTTGTTATTGGGCCATATTTGATGAGTTTGGCTGAAATGTATAGGAAATTTTCCTATAAGTTTCAAATGTAAAAATATTATCTTTTACTGAATAACCTTTCTAATGTTCAATATGTGCTGTACAGTTAATTCTAAATTCAATCTCAACTAACTTTTTGGCTGATGAAGAAATAAACAATTTCGAATGCTCTCAAAATTTATGTGCAGACTGTCATAAAAACACCAGAATGCTATAAGAAAGCAGGAAAAAACAGCATCCATTGCGGAACACGCCACCACGATGTCACACCTAATAGACTTTGAGAACACCAGAGTACTGGGAAATATAGAACACCCGAAATCAAGACTCGTAAGAGCGGCAATTGAAATAGCGAAGAGGCCTCACAGTCTAAACGCACGCAATGAAATCCAGAACTTATCAAATTGGTCGAAAATTCTATTAAACACCGTACCGGCCCTGACCCGTCCTATAATAACTCAACCGGACATAACTAATAAGCGGGAGGCGTGGCCACTGAGCGCCAAGAGCCAATCACACGCAGCCGTTCATGGTGCCAACCGATAGGAGCCGAGCCGCGACTATATAACACCGTGCGCTCTCCTGAAAATCTTAGTATTCGAGTAACGAGAATTATGCGAACCGACCTGAAGAGGGCAGATGTGATTCTGCCGAAACGTCGTCATTTTACCATCGATCTCGGCAGGGATCAATTATCAACTACGCGGATGAATTCCCGGAAACCACCCAATACAATATATCCAGTACCCCTAATTATTTTCAAAATTTTAGGTACTATGGTTTTGGAAATAAAGCGGGAAATGAGAATTTTTTATATTTTTTTCTTAATATCTTGCAAACAGTTAATTTTAATAAAACATTTTAAAAAAATATATAACCGACTTCTACCTATAAGTTATAGGTGCTAATTCTGTAAGAATTAATTACCTACCAATCTAGTATATTTTGAAGTCGGTGCCAAGGAAATCTAAAATCCTTCATTGCGTACTTATTTACTACTTCATCAAACTTGATTGTTGCTGGGCACCGACTTCAAAAATATGCTAGATTGGTAGGTAATTAATTTGTACTCAACATTACACAATGATACATTTTCATTTAAATTGACAGGTAAATGTTTATGAACAAAATGAACTAGTACGCGTTGACTTAATAAGCCCAAAATATATTTATGCCTTATGGACCACGCCCTGTAACCTTTTTTCAACTTTTTTGACAACTCTGTATAACTACAGATAAATCCATCCGCCCTATGTACCAACCAACCTCGAATTATTTCATTTTTAACATTTTATATTATGGCCCTGTGTAACATTAATTCCCCTCCACACTTTATGGAACTTCTTATGGGCTATAAAAGAAATAATTTTTTATTCACACTGAATAAATATAATTCAACTCCAAAATATATTTCAACCATCCTGAATATTATTTGCTTATGTCCACACCATATAACAGTTTTTTAATCACCCTATATAATTTTAATTTCACATTTTTTCCAACATTTTTATACCACCAAACGTCCAGTCCACCCTATATTCCAACCATCCTCTATATACGGCTGCCTATGGACTACTGTACTCCGTCCTATATTTCAAACATCATATAAATGCAACTCCTTCTATCACTTTACTTTGTGATTTTGTTTGCTATAACCCTGTGTATAAACGCACCAAATAGCAGTTTAAAGTTTAACATGTGTTGTCACTGAATTTTCTATTAGGCCGGGAGAATGTGACAACCAAAAACACCATCTTTGCAAAATTTGCATTTAAATAGGTATTTGTCTGGTATACAAGCAAAACGAGCTTGGTACTCATTGGTATAAGGAGCCGAAAATACTATGCTTTACTACCTATATACTTCAGATGTACATAGAAAATTTTGCAATTCGCAATTAAAACTTCCAGTGTCTAAAAAGCAAAAAAATACGCGACGAATTTATAACCTCCTCCTTTTTGGAAGTCGGTTAAAAATACCATTTTTTTTTAAATTTTTGCCACTAAAGTGTTGGCAGTTTTAAGGATTTTATTTCTTCCATATATTTCATACAGTATAAAAAGTAGCTGGACTTCTTTGTATGTTTCGATAGAAATTATTAATAAATATAAATAGTACTGAATTGAATTGGCCCATACTTGATGGAAATTCATAATGATCAAATTAGTTGAAAGTATTTTTAACTGAAATATCCGTAAACTAAGTTTTTAACCGAATTGAAAAAAAAAATGATAAGGCAAATTGATAGACAAATAGGTTATATTGAGTGACCAATTTATAGAGTTATATACGGGGTACAAAGTTATACTTATACAAAGTGGTTCAAATAATAAGTAATTAGGTCAGGTGCGAGTTGGACTTGCATACTAAGGGTTCCGTAGTACCTTCAAGATTCTAATATCCCAGTTTCAGAAAAGCAGGGAATGATTGCATTTTCTTATATTTACTCCAATATCTTTTAAAGGAAGCGTTTTCAATGTATAAAAAATATAGACTTTTATTTTCCACACATAGACTTTTTATTTTATCTGCTACATGATTTGCTTGATTTTTATAAAAATATGTATTTAATTTTCTAATTTGACACCCAAAATTAACATTAAAGTTTTATTTTACTAATAAACTTTCAGGGAAGCCACTAATAATCTATGTAGATAGGAAATATTATTTAAAAATACAAACAAATAAAATATATTTTCCAAAATTTTAGATAGTCTAGTTTTTAAAGTGGGAATTAATTTTTGTTAATATCCAGTACCCTAATTATTTTAAAAATTTTAGGTACTGGAAATAAAGCGTGAAATGAGATTTTTTTATATTTTTTTCTTAATATCTTGCAAACAGTTAATTTTAAAAATATGGTATATTTTTATATTCCTCATAATGAGTCCTTTCATTTGATGTATTGCATGATGCCCCCAAAATTAATATTAGGGATTTCTGCCTATTTTTCCTGTAAACAAAAAATGTAGGTCTTATAATTTGGAGAATAAAGTGTGGGGGGAATGAGTAGTTTCTTAAAATATTTTTGTTAATATATTTTAATATATACATTTTAAAAATATGAAAAAATATGTTTGTGTTTGTAATAATGAGCCTTTGAGCCTTCATATATATTACATGATTCGTTAGAAACAATTTTAATTTTATATTTTTCATTTAATTCTGTAATTTGCCCCCCAAAATTAATATTAGGGATTTCTCCTTATTTATCCGGTAAAATTCAGGTGAGGCCCTACATCTCTATTTTTTTTCAAAATTTTACGGTTTATAGTTTAGGAGATAAGGTAGGGTGAATGGGAAATTTGTTTTATATTTTTGTTAATATCTTTAAAATAATTTATTTAAAAATATAAAAAAATATATTTGTTTTTGCCATAATGAGCCTTTCATTTGATATATTGCATGATGTGTTAGAAACAAATTTAATTATATATTTTTCTTTTATTTCTGTAATTTGCCCCTCAAAATTAACTGTAGAGGTACAACTCTTCATTTTTCTGGTACCATTCAGATGACGCCCTATATCTCTAATTTTTTTCAAATTTTTACCTCTTATAGTTTCGGTGATAAGAAGGGAACGGTCGATTTTTTTAGGTCCCCCCCCCAGAAGTACTCCTGATGCCAAATTTCAACTTTTTCCATTCAGTAGTTTAGGAGAAAATTGCTGCGATGTAAGAGAGGGAGAAATCCGGAGTGATATTATAAGGGTATCCGTATATACGGAACCCTAAAAATAAATAAAAAAGTTATAAAATATGGAAAAGAAAAGAAAGAGAGAGAGACAGTTGATAAAATTTAGAACTGAACAATTACGTATCAGGAAGGAAATTCAGTCTGACTCCAACAAATTTTTATTGAAATATATTATAAATTGTAATATATATTAAGGTGGATTTAGAGGTGAAAGTTTAACAAAAATATGCGATGTCTTCAATGCATGCCAGAAAATCTCAAATAATGATGTCAATAGAATTATAGAGGATATTTAATTCATAATAACGAGGTTGAATCTCCGTATAGATAATCCTTCAACAAATCCCTTTCTTCCCTTTACTTATTCTCACTTACGTCATAGGTACAATATAAATATAGGATCTTCATAAAATTCTAGAATTAGTTCTTGATGAAAATATTGAATTTTTCGAAACGCATCGAACAGCTTTATATAAAAAATTAAAGTTTTGTAAATTCCTATTGTAATTACTTTCGTTATTGGTTGATGTAAAAGTACATAATTTTTGACCAGCGACTTCGCCAAAATATACAGTGATCGGTGACAAGTCTTTTATTTTTTTAGATAGCTTAAAAAATCTTATTGGGTACATCCATTGTTGATAAATATACTGTTTTCCAAACATATATATAAAATCATGGAACTCTCATTATATGTATCAAATAATGTTCCTGGTAAAAGTACGAAACCACAAAAACCCTAGATACAGATTATTGTCCTTTTTTGATAACATCTATATAAACTGATAAACTACTTGAAACTATATTTGAACATATCTGTCAAAGCAAAAGACACTATAGCTGCAATTTGACTCAATAATAAAGATTCTATCGACTTAATGGAAAGAAGTGGTGTGGATAAATTGACTTATGATACATTTCAAGCGGTAGAACATATAAATATTATTATCGATTCCATGAATTCATTTGCACAAATTTTTACACTCACTTTAAACTTCTTTATTTGAACAAAATAAATTCACTTATTTACACAAACAAACGTGATTAATACTATAAGGCAGACTACACGCTGCCGGCACCTAAAACTGCTCACCCATAACGGAATGGCCTTTTAAATCCAGTTTGAAAATTTTGCCGATCTTTTCTGGTCTGCCAGTGTATGTGATATTCAATTCTGAAATCACATCGAATATAGTTTTCATTAATCGAAAATGCATACAATTTAATATGTTTTAATTAAAGTGACCTTATCATGATGGGTGTGACTAAATAAGTGCGACAGATTTCAATGTGCTTCCTCGTGTCATTTTGTGACGAAAAGTTCCTATGAAGATATGTCCGCAAACGATTCGTTACCATGTTTAAATCTTCTTCTGACTACTAAATTTTTTGAGATATTTAGTTCAATTTTGTAGCTATGAAGTTTTCATATTAAGATCACAGTAACGGTCAAATCTACAAACTGATACTTTTACTGGGACCACGTTTTCTTTCTGCCTCTACAACGTTTATACAGTACGGCCCTGGCAATTAACAAACATTGTAAATAAATCTCTTTTATACCTTGAGTTTTTTCGTCTCTGTCACTGTTTTTGTGTAAAAAATAAAGATCAATGTCTTATGTACAATTAGAAACAAACAATCATTCTGTTATTTATTTTTCTAGTACGCGGCTGTCAAATTATTTCCTCTTATTGACAACTCTAACTTAATTGTTGTTAATATACTCTCATTAAAATTTGCTGACACACAGAGATAGTTGTGCCTGACTTCTCACTCTAGTGAATTTTCACTAATATATCAGTTTATTCAAACGCAGAAATGGCTGACATGCTTTTCGTCTACGATCTATCTAATGGTAATTCCTTGGAGGCATCGAGAAGATACAATTTACACTGTCGAAACTAAAATTCAAAGCTTTTCTAACCTTTGTCTTAACCGTGTTTTTCTGTGGAACAGGCAAAAGGCAGATTTTGCTTTTACCTCTTCTATATTGGGCGTAGAAGTTAATACTGCTGGGTTCTTGCGTTGTATTCTTTTAGCTTGCCCGACCATATATATTCGTTTCAGCACTGGAGATAGAACGCTAACTGAAACATTGATCTTGATGTCTTCAAGTATCCATTTAGAGGATATGGCTATCTTGAAGCAGCTGTGCCTTTAGATTGGACTGCTGAGAGTGGCTTGTCTACTTTTAATTTTTACTTTATTTATTTATTATGTTCCACCATTGTCGTTACTTATCATATGTGCAGACACTAGTGAATGCTCATACCTCACATTACAGTACGCGATTAAATGCCTGGGACCCTAAACACTATAAAATTAAATAGTCAGCTCATTTCAATATTTTCCGCAGCTTTAATAGTCGTTTCCAAGGAGGTTTATCCAAACCCTGCCGATATGTTTTTCTAAAATAGTAACAGGGCATGATGTCCGTTATCTGGAAAAAAAGTAGGTCAAATGACATAGTATGTCATTTTACAATAACAAGGTATATGCCATTTTGTCCGCTCCTCCAACATTAGAAAATAATCACTAAAATATTATCTAAACTTTTAAGGTTCAAAACATTCTCGAAGGTACTTAAACAAATGAACGTAAAAAGTAATGACCTTTCCTAGAAACAAAATGCAACTGACTGAAACAGGTGACTGCATAAAACAATTATAAAAAAAATATATTACCGACTTCCCAGTATAACTAAGAATTTAAAAATACAACTCTAGACAATAAGCAACACATTCGATGTTGTTAAGTACCTACACATAAAGTAATAAATGTAAACATTCAAAAGGTTCTCATTCTGTACACATTTATTACCAACCTATCTAGTATATTTTTTAGTTTTATTATAAACGTTTATAAAAAATGAACTTTCTGCCAATTATTACCCAAATAAATTTATTAATAACGAGTTAAACAAAATCGAATACCAAACAATCCCTAACAACCAACATCAAACTTCACCAAGCAACACTGACTCCCAAGATAATCACATTAATACAATAACTATACCATACATACATGGTGTATCAGAAAGAATAAAAAGAGTGGGAAACAGATATAATATAAAAACATCATTTCAAACAAGAAATACACTAAAATGAATTGTATCAAAAACCAAACCAAATAACACACCTCAAAATACAAAAAAATGCATTTATAAAATCCCTTGTGAATGTAATAAATTCTACATTGGAGAAACCTCTAGACCTCTAAATGTTCGAATAAACGAACACAAAAATTACATAAAAAAATGACAATTTGAAAAATCCAAAATTTGTGGACATGCTTGGGGCCTTGGTCATAAAATACAGTTTCAAAATTCAGTTATATTACACAAAGAAGAACACAACACCGAAAGAAAACTAAAAGAGTCTGCTTTAATTTTGTTAAATGAAAACGATTGTATCGCTACTACCTCCGTAGAATTCAATCGTTCGTGGTTGCCGATTATTAAGGAAGAAATTGCTAATGGTCATGTCCTTGTGAACAACCCAATATCGGGATAGTTCATAAGGTTTTTTCCTAGGTTTTCCCTTATGGTTTTAATAGGATCATTGAATCAACAAAATTCTTTGGTCGCATTTTTGGCGAATGCACTTTCTTATAACATAGTCGCACCTAGGAGCGCCACATAAAATTCTGAAGATCTCCCTTTCAAATTCTTCCAATTTGAAAGGAACTTCATGATTTTATGATCTTTAGAAGTTTCTGTGCTACCCTGTATATTACAAATAAAATTCTCTTAGTTACGTCAGAAATCAAATAATACACTTTGTCAAATATTTTAATTTACATCTTAGAATTGTATCTTTTTATCCAAGTTTCTTAACAATTGATAAGGGGTCTGACCTTGACCCCGAAACATTTGGAATATACAGCAATTTTCTTAACTGTGGTGGTATTGCCCAAGAAGTACTTAAACATTGAATGTGTTATTTAATGTCTAAAGTTGTATTTTGTTAAAATTATTTTCAAATTTTTAGTTATACTGGGAAGTCGGTTATATATATTTTTAAATGTTTTATTTGGAACTTTTTAGTTTTTTTGAACTCAGGTAGTTTTTAAACTTTATTCTTTTTTTTTGTTTGTATAATATCTATATGTATATAAATAAGTTTACGTTTAACTAACTGATCCGACTGGCGTGTCCAAAAGTTTTATAATGATTTTAATTATTTATTTTGATGACATTATATGAAAGAAATCATTAAAATACCTGGCGGCATAACGTGTACAATTAATACAAATTAACCTCTGAATAACGTGTTAATATATTTTATAATTTAAGCTTTAATGTGTTAAATATAAATTTAAAGCTGTTTTAATTCATATTAAGAACGAGAATTTTGCTAGTGGACATTTGCTGTGTAAACTAATTGTTTCGAAGACGAAATGAATCAGTTTAATTTCAATTCTCTTTTATTTAATACTTTGTAATTCCACTCCACAATATATTTCAACCACATTGTTTACTACCATATAGGTATCATATTATTGTGAAATTTTTAAGCACCCAATATAACAATTACTCTTCTCCGCCCTATATTTCACTATTTCATATTCATGGACCACACTTTATAACATTTTTCGACCACCAAACGTCCACTCCAAGAGTGAATATAGGGATATTCAATATATTCTCTGATTTTACCATGATGAACAAACACTTCTGAAAAAGTTTACTACATAATTTAATTGGCTGTGAAATTTGCATTAAGAAATGATAATATATAATAAACTCCCTGTGTATAATCGCACCAATTAGGAGTTTAGAGCTTGACATGTGTCACTGAATTTGCTATTAGGCCGACAGTAGGTGACACCAAAAGCAAAGTCTTCGCAAAATTGAAAAATTTTCATTTAAATCGGTATTTGCCTGGTATACAAACAATTCCTCCAATGAGCTTGATACTCATTGATTTCAGGAGCCGAAAATACATATATGGTTGGCGTGTACATAGAAAATTTTCAAATTCGCTATTAAAACTTCCAGTGCCTGTAATTTGCGCACTATTACATGGAAATAAATATTTATGAGGAAATGTCAGTTACGTCACTACGATGGAATTTTTGATAAGAATATTGGATTTTTCAGCGCTTTTCTGCAAAACTGCATGTTGCAACCCTCAGAAAAGTATATAAGCTATACACATTTTGGGAAAAATCGTCCAATATGTGAGGTATATTGGTCGATTTCCATGCACGCATGTGTTCATTCACAAATTTCATCACCTTACCAATAGAATTCTTTTCCCAAATTTAAAGTTTCACCAATCCGGATATATCTCTAAAAAACAAGAACAAAATCGTTCAAATCGGTGCACAACAGGAGACGAAATCAGGTAACATACATACAAAAAAAATGCGTCGAATTGATAACCTCCTCCTTTCCTTTTTGGAAGTCTGTTAAAAATTCAAACCAGTGTATGTGTCATATGGCTCAAGGGACGCGACTGGTGCCACCACAGGTTCCTAACTGTTACCATGCAGTCCTTTACAGCCTACTATGAGCACTAGTTTATCTGTGGTTTAGGAGAAAAACAGGTGTGTCATATTACCCACCTATGTCATCTTGTACGCCTCTCCTATATATTTTAGTTCATAATGTAAAAAAATTGTGAAGAGTTCCCTGTAGAAATACCAAAAGCATTCAAATTCTAATCTAACACGCACATTATTAAATGTTCGAAGAATTTACAGCATTGGATTGTCTGAGTAGCGGAACAACAGCTCTTAAACCAGTACAAGAGGGAACGCGTAAGTGAATTCAAGTGAATAAGGGCAGAATGAAACAGGTGAACGAACAAATGAAGACAGATGGTCCTTGTGTAGATGAGAATTGAGAAAAGTGCGTGCCGCTTGTCCATTTGTTTCGAATAAAGTATCCCTGTGCTTCTCACACTTTCCGTTACCTTTTGTTGTTTCGGCAACGAAACAAAAAAAAGTAACAGAGTTATACTATTTATCACGGGGAAAACTCTGTAAAAGTTTTAATACAACTTGGCGAACATGATGACTATTTGTACGATGGAATTGAATGGAATGCGTGTGTAGGGATTTGGCGAGTTTTTTTACCAAAGTTACACGATTGTTCGAAGTTACATTGTAATTAATGTTGGCACGAAACTGTTGACTGTCAATCATGTTTTTTTAGTTCAGCGTTAACGAAACAGCTTCCACACTCATTTATATTCTAATCTATTATTGAAATCTGTTTGGACTTTAAAACTGATCCATTGCTAAAGAAGAAACCATCATTATATTGAATATTTGCTGCATTTTTTTCTGACGTTAGTAGTAAATTTTGTGATTAAGTATATTCGCCATGTCTGCTACTTCTTTGTATTTCATTTTGAAAACATAATCTAATAATATAAGTTGAGTAATATGTTTGTAGGTTAGGCATGTTAGGAAAATGAACTTCCCTAAAGGAAAGTCCGGTACTGACGATGTCTTTAGTCGAAAGCAAATAATTCAGAAACGCACAGAAAAAATCGCCGAGATGAAACTTGTAGAGCGTATTCAGACCTCCAGCGGGCCTCAAAAGTCCGCGCTTAGGTTGTTCAATGAACTAATATTATGTAGGGTCAGTTAGGGTAATAGTAAACATGGGGTAATTGTAAACTCATCATTTATTTTTAAATTTGGCGGGTAATATGTTTGGTTGGTATTGTGTAAGACGCTCTCGCACGTTTTCCATACTGTACCGCGTAAAGAAATCAACCTGTTCATATCTAGTTGTTTGTGGACGGGATATTGTGTTTTTTGATTTTCGTTCTCGAACAGTGACCATCGAATCTTCATTTACAAAGTAGATATAGCAGGTAAGATGACTTTCAAATTCGGATGATTTTTTTTATAAGTATTTACAGTAAACAGGAGTGAATGAATCATATAGGTTAAGTTAAATTAGGCTATAATATCGGTGTTTTCATTTACCCCCGGTTTTTATCAAACAGAGGCAAATGTAAACGCAATATTGAGGTAATTTTAAACCTACTTATACATGTTTTTCTCTTTTCAACTAAAATGGTTCGGAATTACGTAAAAAAGAAACCAGTTGTCCAAACATACTCAGAACTTGATTTAGTTAATTCTGTTAATGATGTCTAAGTACTTCTTGGGAAATAACACCACAGTTAAGGAAATTGCTGTATATTCCAAACGTTTCGGAGTCTAGGTCAGACCCCGTTGTCAATGGTTAAGAAACTTGGATAAAAAATGAACAATTCTAAGATGTAAATTAAAATATTTGACACTATGTATTATTTGATTTTTGACATAACTAAGAGAATTTTATTTGTAATATACAGGGTAGCACAGAAACTTCTAAAGATCATATAATCATAAAGTACCTTTCAAATTGGAAGAATTTGAAAGCGAGATCTTCAGACTTTTGTGTGGCGCTCCTAGGTGCGACTTTGTTATAAGATGCATTCGCCAAAAATGCGACCAAAGAATTTTGTTGATTCAGTGATCCCATTAAAACCATAAGGGAAAACCTAGGAAAAACCTTATGAACTATCCCGATATTGGGTTGTTCACAAGTACATGACCATTAGCAATTTCTTCCTTAATCATCGGCAACCAGGAATGACTGAATTCCACGGAGGTAGTAGCGATACAATCGTTTTCATTTAACAAAATTAAAGCAGACTCTTTTAGTTTTCTTTTAGTGTTGTGTTCTTCTTTGTGTAATATAACTGAATTTTGAAACTGTATTTTATGACCAAGGTCCCAAGCATGTTCACAAACTTTAGATTTTTCAAATTGTCGTTTTTTTATGTAATTTTTGTGTTCGTTTATTCGAACATTTAGAGGTCTAGAGGTTCCTCCAATATAGAATTTATTACATTCACAAGGGATTTTATAAATGCAATTTTTTGAGATGTGTTAATGATGTTCAGAATGGTAAAAGCATATATAGGCAAGTCCAAACTACCTACAATGTTCCAATTGCAGTGATTTTTCACCGTATAAAGGGGAGAAATACTCCATTGAAAATAACAAATGGGAATCGTCATTGTGTGTTATCGAAAAAGATAGACTCGTTTGAAACAATTTACTTATGGAGAAGTATTGACAACTTCAGAGGTTTTGAAAAGAATTCATGAAGCTGAGAAGAAAAAAAAAGGTAAGCCGATTAAGTTGGGTCAAGATGGATACAAAAACAAAGTGAAGTCCGCTCAAACACCTAAGATACGAGTAAAAAGAAAGAATCAGAAGCCTAAAAAGAACACTTCCTATGAGAATCCGGACAGATGTGGGGATTTGATTGAAAATGGTTTAGACGAAGATGAATTACCGCTGTCTAGATTTCTTATTCGAAAACCAGTGGGTATTCCACAAGAAGTCAAATGGGAAGATATCAAATAAGAGTGTTTTCTTTTGGTCAAATTCAAATGAGGGGCAAAGAATGAGACTTACTACACATAAGTGTGTGTTGTTAAAAACAAAGATGACGATGACGGAGATAATTGTATTATTGGATTACGAGCACAGAACGAAAACTGTTGTGAATTCTATATAAACGAAATTATATGCAATTGGACATGATATAGGCTATTCTTCCGGACGCAGTGACAAAGTTCATAAAACGAAAAATTATATATTCGGTTCCAGGAATGATGGCAATTTTGGAGAAGCCATAAATTATAATTTATCGTTTTTATTTTTTCAATACAAAACATGCATTATTTCTATTAAACATAAAACTCTATAAAGTCATAAGGTTTTGTTAAATATTTAGTATTTTTCACTTCATGTTATAGACTTCTGGGGTAATCGTAAACATCTCATTCAGGACGTTCCTTGAAACTCGTATGTTGCCAAATTGTTGGTCGTTTATAATTACCCCATTTGTATCATTAAATACAAACGAATTTATATGTTTACTATTACCCCAATATAATAGGAATAAACTTTTTGAGCCGGGGAAATGTAAACATCGTTTATTTTTTTATTATTTATTTTTTCTATTCATTTTCGGTGCACAGGTGCAATTTACTACAAAGAATTACCCAATAAAAATAAAACATTATACAGGGTGAGTTTTTTTGATGATGGTATGGGGATCTCGGAAACTAGCGGAGATAGAGCAATAGTTAAATTGGGAAAGATTTGCAGTTTTACTGGCCCAATTTAATGACACTTTCGGATTTTTGTAAAAAGTCATGGCTTACTAGATATTTTGAAAAAACAAAATTCTGTCGATTTAGTCAAATCCCTCCATCTTCTTTGTTATTGATTTTATAAAAAAAGCGTAAATATCAAAATTCAAGGGAATTGTATCCCGAATATGATTGTCATGTCCTCGTTTGCGTGACATCTCTCGTTTTCGAGATGTGACACAAAGTTATCTTTTTTGAATGCAAACCATAGTTGGCTATGACCTCAAAAAATCGGACATTTTTAGAGCTTTTCAACGATATAATACTCAATATAGTTATTCATAAAAATAACGGAGTTATGGATGCTTTTCCCTCTTATTTTCACTTTTAAAGTAGTTAGCCATGAAATAGATTGATTTATTAATAACTATTCCAAAAAATATTGAACGATTTTTTTATTAGGCATATCAGATATAACGAAAAAACTAAATTAGTAGGTACCTACTAAAAACTTAAGAAATTACAGTATATAATAATGGTTAGAATTTATGTTCGAAAAGTCCACCACTGTTATTTAGAGAAAAATTGCATCTTTTTAAGAATGACATTACCGTTTTCCTCACAGACCGCCTATCAACTTCTTCAATTGCTTGTAATACCGCCTCCCTTAGGTCACCAACTGTCTCATACTTTCATTTGTATACTTTGTTTTTTAGCGCACCCCATAAATAGAAGTTTATAACTTTCCCAAATCGGGAGACCGGGGTCGCCATTCACTTGGGCCATTTCTTCCTATCCAAGAGTTTGGATAGAAATTAGTGGTGTCTCACTAATAACGAGTTATGAGCAGGTGCTCCATCATGTTGGAACCACTTAATTTCTAAACGAGTTCTCAAGTTCAAATTATGCAGCATGTCTTGATAAGTGTATTGCAAGAAATGCAAGTAGCGCTCCCCAGTAAGTGATTCGTCATAGATAAAAGGCCCCAGAATAGTAGACCCTATGATACCACATCAAACATTAAAACCAAATTTTATCTGCGGTCGTCTTTGTTCTACATGGTTTTCTTTAGCCCATATATGCTCATTGTGTCTATTGAACATACCGCAGTTAGTAAATCTAGTTTCATCTGACCATAACACCTTTAATGGAAACTGTGGAGTATCAACGCACATGTCTCTAAATTATGTACAAAACAAAATACGTCGATGTTCGTCACCAGCATGCAAAGTATGAGAAACTGAAAGTTTGTACGGGTGGAACTTGTGTGCTTTCAGTACCTTAACTACAGTTCGTTGAGATGTGTCAGCTTCTGCCGCAATCTCACGAGTTGATGTAGATGGATTTTGATTTATCATTGCCAAAACATTTATTTGTGCTGCTTCGTTAATTTGATTACGTTCCTTTGGTGGTTTAGTAAAAGATCCATATCTGCGTAAACTATCGTACAGCCTCTTAAATGTACATAGAGCAGGTTGACGACGATTAAAATATCTGTGAAAGGAGGACATGACAATCATATTCGGCATACAATTCCCTTCAAGTTTGATATTTACACTATTTTTATAAAATCAAGAACAAAGGAGCTAGAGGGATTTGACTAAATCGACAGAATTTCGTTTTTTTTAAATATCTAGTAAGCCATTGACTTTTTACAAAAATCCGAAAGTGTCATTAAATTGGGCAAGTAAAACTGCAAATCTTTCCCAGTTTAACCATTACTCTATCTCCGCTAGGTTACGAGATCCCCATACTGATCATCAAAAAAAACTCACCCTGTATATGCTTTACAATTATCAACACACTTAAAGTTGACTTTGTAAATATCGTTTACATTAGCCCCGGTTGACCTTAATATAAATAAATAAAGCAGCAGATTATGGATCACACACATGGACTTTATTAAATCCTAGATGTCGGTCTTTACATCTCGCGCCTTCAAATTATTTGTTTATGCAATAAAAAAATGGTAGGCGTATTACATATTTCTTCCATATATTTCGTACTTCGGTTCTATCCACACGTTATAACAAATAAAAGATTTTAGAATAAATTTTTGAGAAAAAATACAGAGCACACGTTCAAACAAATAAAATGTTTTACAGTACATTAATACAATAACACACGTTAGAACGGATAAAAGTTTTTCAAGAAATGTTTTCGGTACAAAATAAATACATATGGAATACAAAACACATTTTTTAAATGAAAAATTTTTTGTGCACTCAAGAAAACGGTGAACTGTTTTTCATATTTTCATTTTGTTTTAGGTCTCTTCGATGGTCTAGGCTGGGGGTCTTCGTGCTCCGTACACTCTTCCAGTTGTTGAAATGATGCTGATATATTCAAAACATCATCTTCATCATATCTATCATCGTCGTCGTTAAACTAAATGTCGACTCTGGCGACCTTATTCATGTTTGCCAAATACAATACAGGCAAATAATAGAGCAACTATGCCTGCTTTTATGCACCCACAAGAAGCCTCACCATTTACTTTACATTTGTATGAAATAAATTTTGGCTGTGCTGATGATTGGTCAAGCTCGTGATTATTCTGTCGCCAACTCCATTCCTAAAGATCTTCGAAAAAATCGAGCCAGGTTTGCACCTCCAGATTCCTCCGGTAAAATGTGCTGGCGGACAGCCCTTTTCATTGGTGGGTGTAGTGCGAGGTGATTTATTTTATTTGCAGTCATTGACTTTGCGAAGCAATGGAATCGCAAAATATTAATTGATTTTTCTTCTTATTAACGCCATATAGGGCAATGAGGAATTACTCTCCGGCGCAAGTTGAGATCTCCAGATCAACCATTTCTTATTTAAATAATTCCACCGATGGCCGTAGCTCCGGATTCTTCTCGAGAGTTGTAATAAATTAGAGCTTTCCAATTTTATAAAAAGAAGATGTCGTATCGCAAAAGCGTGAATGAAAAGATTGTTCTCAAGAAGTGACTTATCGTGTTTAAAACTGTTCTGAGAGTACAACTTTTCCAGCGTATTTCCTTTTGGTGGTTTGCGAACAATTATATTCTTTTTAGTCCTCTGCAAGTCCGGTGATTAAAACCAATAGATCGATCATAATTTTTGTCCAAAAAATAAAATAAAACAAATTATAGGTCTGAATACGTTCTACAAGTTTCAACTAGAAACTCTCCATTTGACGTTGGGAGTAAAAGAGCCTATATTAGATTTTCGTATAAGAAACAGCTTATTGACCGAAGGTATGTATTCAAAACTCGATTTATTAAGTTATTGAGTAATAATTCATTAATTTCAGTAACTTCGAGCTTAACCGAGATTTTTGTCCATTGCCAGCTTAACATTAATGAACAAAATACTGTCTCATATACAAAAGTGGACATATATACAAGTGTTTGCTTGCAGCTATATTTATTTATACTATTTTTGTTATTGGGAGTTTAAAAGATATAAAAGCATTAGGGATGAATTTTGGTTAAAGGACAAGTAAATCAAAATGTGAAAAATTAAATTGTGAGGTTGTTTTCAGTATGATAATTGTGGCATCTCTGGTTTTTATATTTTCTGAGTTCTTTGAGAATAACAACACATAAACTTGAAAGTCTGTATATTTCAAAAGTCCAAACGTTTTAAGTTCTAAATACTGATATTAACACAAAATGAACAAGAATTTAAAAAATTAAAAGGATTCTCATTGACAAATATCGTAACCACAATTTGACATTAATGTTTGACAATAAAACTGATGTAACTAAGGGAATTTACTGGAAATTTTAGATATACAGGGTTTAGACCAATCAATAGAGATTTTTACACATTAAGAATGATTTGTAAGTATATTTTGCTACCTTTTCCACTCGCAACTTTGGTTTTTTACTTTATTATAAACAATTGAAACAAGAAAATTCCGTTTTATTTCGTTGCATATTTATAAAATGAAAAATAATAAACTAATCTCAATGGTGTCAACAGATGAATTGTAAAGCATGGAAATACCAATGAAATATGCTTAGGATCGATCCGATAAGATCTTCAGTAACAGAGAAAAACAAAAAATACTGGAAAATTTAGCGGTTTTCTTTATATTATCATAACACCGTCACTATCGAAGTTGTAGAACTGGGCTTGTGGGAATTGATAGTAATTGATATTTGTTAGGTTTTGAATAATTGCTATCTGAAGTTTTTAGTCCACTATTTTTGCAGTGTGTCTCCATGCGACATGGATCGTCAAATATCAATTCAGAATCATTGGTATTTTCATGCTTTACAATTGACCTGTTGACACCATTGAGATTAGTTTATTATTATTGATTTTATAAACATTATAAGAAAAAAAAACGAAATTTTCTTGCTTCACTTGTTTATAACAAAGTAAAAAACCATAGTTGCGAGTGGAAAACATAGCAAAATATCGCTTGGAATCTTTGCTAATGTGATGGCACAGTCGGTATCCTGATAGTATTTTTTACTCATTATCAGTTAATTTTTGCTCTATTGATTGGTCTAAGTTGCACAAAACAATTTAAAGATCATGTGAAATAACAAAGCTTTTCTTTAGAATGTCATGTGACTTTCTTAGGTACGACTTTATTATAACACAGTGCATTCGCCAAAAATGCGACCAAAGAAATTCTGATGTTCCAGAGATCTCATTAAAGTGATAAGGGAAAACCTAGGAAAAACCTTATTAACTATCCCGATATAGTGTTGTTCATCCTTGATTATTGGCAACCCGGAACGGCTGAATTCTATGGAAGTACTACACTGCTCAAGGCAGGGGACAGGCAAGATTTTTGAGTAACATTTTCATGGAAAAATTTGAAGAACAAATAATCTTTACAAAAAATATTAAACCTTTAGTCTGGAGGCGTTATGTCGACGATATATTCACTATTTGGGAACACTCTCTTGAAGACTTATTATTAAACGACATCAATAACAAAGAACCAACTATACAATTCACATTAGAAATTGTGCAAAATAACACATACTTTTCTTAGACATCTTAATAAAAAAAACAATCGTCATTTGATACACAAATCTACAGAAAGCCGACTCACACTAACAGACATGGGCGCACCGAGGGAGGAGCAGCTGCCCCCCCCCCTGGACCTGAAAAACCTGCCGTGGGCCATTAAACGTTCCCATAAATTTGCTGTCTTGACCCCCACTGGACCAAAAATTTCTCAGAATTGTCCCTTTTTATAGAAAAATTTTTGTTCAGATTTGCCCCCCTCTAGGAATTTTTTTCCCTGCTTAGAACAAAAGCTGGGTACGCCCTTGCTAACAGATATCTTAATTTTAACTCAAATCACCCAAATACTGTAAAAAAGGCATCATTAAATCGTTATATGATAGAGCAAAAATCTGGTAACAATTATCCTCAAAAGTTCATTAATAAAGAGTTAGATAACACTGAACACTAAACAATAACTAACATTCAACACTAAGCTTCTCCAAACAATACTAATTCCCTTGATAACCACATTACTACAACAACCATACCATGCATACAGGGTCTTTCAGAAAGACTAAAGAGAGTGGGAAACATATTTAATATTAAAACAACTTTCAAAACAAGAAATACACTGAAATCAATTTTATCAAAAACTAAACCAAATAACGTAACACAAAACTCAAAAAACTGCATTTATAAGATTTCTTGAGAATTGAACAAATTTTATATTGGAGAAACGTCTAAGCCCATAAATGTTCGAATAAATGAACACAAAAATTATATAAAAAAACTTCAATACGAAAAGTCAAAAATTTGTGAACATGCGTGGAACCTTGGTCATGACATACAATTTCAAAATTCAACCATATTACACAAAGAAGAACACAACACAAAAAGAAAGCTGAAAGAGCTTTAATTTTATTAAAGAAAGCGATTGTATAGCTAGAACTTATATAGAATTTAGCCGTTTCTTGTGGCCAATAATCAAGGATGAAATTTATAATGGTAATATCCTTTTGAACAAGGGATATCGGGATAGTTCATAAGGATTTTCCTAGGTTTTCCCTTATGACTTTAATGAGATCTCTGGAACATCAGAATTTCTTTTCTTATAACAAAGTCGTACCTAGGAACGCCACATGAAATTCTAAAGATAACTCTTTCAAATTCTTCCAATTTGAAAGAAGTTTTGTTATTTCACATGATCTTTAAAAAAATTTGTGCTCCCCTGTATACATCAAATTTGCAGTAAATTCTCTTAGTTATATTAGTTTCATTGTCAAAAATGTCAAACTGTGATTAAATATTTGTCATTGCGAATCCTTTTAATTTTTAACCGACTTCCAAAAAGGAGGAGGTTATCATTTCGTTTTGTATGAATATGGTCTTGTTATATAGAGTATATATCCGGATTGGTGGAACTTCAAGTTTGGGAAAAGAATTCTATTGGTAAAGTGAAGAAATTTGTGAATGAATGAATGTTGCCAAGCAACAATCAAGTTTGATGAAGTAGTAGATAAGTACGCAATGAATGATTTCAGATTTGCTTGGCACCGACTTCAAAAATATACTAGATTGGTAGGTAATTAATTTGTACAGAATGAGCACCTTTCAATGTTTACATTTTTTACTTCCTTGGTAGGTACCTCACAACATTGAATGTGTTATTTATTTGCTGGAGTTGTATTTTGTTATAATTATTTTTACCTTTTTAGTTATAGGTAGAAGTCGGATATATATTTTTTAAAAATGTTTTATTTGATTTCTTGTTCATTTTGTGTTATTACCATTAAAAACGAGGTCTGATTTAGCCCTTGAAACGTTTGGACTTTTGAAATATACAGAAAAAAATAAATTGTGAGGGACATATGTACTAATGTATTTTTCTAATACCTCTCCATTCTGAAAGTTTTGGCAGAAGTCGCACTTGCCACGACTTTGTTTTAATTAAGTTTGACAGCTAAATCCAGATTTACCAATATAATCATTAATTAATTTTCCTGAATCTGTATTGTAAGCTGCTCTAAAGATTTGGACAAAAACCCTTTTTATTTGCCCAACTGGCAATTTTGCTGAAGTGCAGATGAAGAAAATTATGTACCGAACTATAGTATCTACTTTTTTAATACAAAAAATCAATACAATAAGTCTTGTTACAGTCAATCCAGAAACTATATTTACTTTATATTTAACTAATATCCTGTTGAGTACACTTTTCATACGAATTTTGCTGTAAAGTCCTTGTTGAACACCTTTGCCACAAAAAAAATAACATTGCGCACATTAATATTACTAGTATAGAAACACCACAAAGAACATATCCCACATGCCATGAACCAAAATCATTACATTCCTTCTCCCAGTCTGTTCGAGATAGGAGAAGAGGTTTAAAATGCTCCATCAATTCTTCCAAATCGCATTTAAAACTGCAATTTTTCAGTTGAATTTTCGTTAAACCTGTTGTATTTTTAAAATACGTTTCCACATGAAAATGATTTGAATGTCTTTTATGCAACTCAAATAATAAACACGAGGAGTACGTCGGAGTAGTATTGTCATAAGTTCCTGCGCTGTAGAGTAGATTTATTAAATTGTATTCATGTCCGGAAATGATAAAAACCTTTGGAGAACCATCAGGGTCCAAAACGTATCTCTGAAAAAAAGACAAAATCTCGTTCCATAAAAGCCCAACTTTCAGTCTTGCCACCTCAAGTGTGAACACTTCTAGCAAATAATAATATGAAACCAGCTCTTCCAGTTTGTCTGGATAAACACTCTTCGTCCATCCTGGAAGAGTTAGATTATGGATACTTTGTATCTTCAGGATATCGTATATCAAATGTGCTCTTCTTAAATCATAAACCGGCACCTTAGTTTTATTTCGCAAGTATTCGAATAAACTACAATTTAATATGCGAGAAAATTCTTTTGTTTTCAACAGTTCTTCTGCCAACTCCTTCCTTTTAGCACAAGTTTTGTTAGCCCTTACTATGTTGTCATCTTTAAGAGGAATTATTTCCATTTTGACTACGTCGTCATCAATGACTTCTCTGTCATTTGTAAAGTCACTAAAGACACCTTGCAGGACTAGTTTAGCGGATTGAACTGTCCTTCGGAAATCACTTGACAGAATTTTGATGTTCTTCTCGTCATATTTGTGATGGAACAGATTTCTGTATCGTCTACCGAGCCATTGGCCAAGTTCAACTGGTTGTTTGATGCCCAACTAAAAATAAATAAATATAAATATTAATTATTTTCAAAACAATCTATAGAAACTTAGCCTATGGTTTTGTTCAACTGAAATAGTTGTTACCAGTGCTTTACTTTTACGAACTTTCTTAAGAACTGTATATTTAAAAATCTGTACGTTTCAGAATCAGACCTTGGAATGTTTAGATTTTTAAACATACAGTTCTTAATCACCTGCCATAGTTTTTCAAAAGTGTAGGGTCACTGGTTTCGAAGATAACGGGGTATTATTCGATTATTGACTAGTATTCTTAATAACTGTACAAGTAAAAATTAAAAAAAATATATACTCTGATATTTTTTATAGCAATTTATTCATTTTTTGTTACGTAACGGAGTATTGTAGATACGTATGTATTAAGTACATATTCAAAAAATAACTAATATGTACTAATGTACTATTAAGAAACTATGTTAGACAACTATTTACTTGAGGCTAATCCGGTGATAGGTTCAGAAATCAAATTGATTACATAATGATCAAGATGGAAATCATGTGTAAGACCTTTCCCGGGGGTAGTTTGTTGATCAGACCACCAATTACTTACTGCAGATATAATTGAAAAACATAAACCTGCCTCAACCAACACCCAGATTTAACATGCAAGAAGCAACCCAACTTAATACAGAAATACACCGACGATTATCCAATAATAAAACAAGCATGAAGAAACACGAATGCGAATCGGATTAGTCAACATTCAAAAGCAATATTGAATAAAACATTTTTAAAAAATATGTGTATAACCGACTTCCACTTATAACTAAAAAGTTGAAAATAATTATAACGAAATACAATTCTAGACAGTAAATAAGACAACTAAATGTTGTTAGGTATCTACACACAAAGTAAAAAATTTAAACATCTGTACAAATTAATTACCTACCTATTTAGTATATATTTGAAGTCGGTGCCAAGCAAATCTAAAATCCTGCATTGCGTACTTATCTACAACTTCATCAAACTTAATTGTTGCTTGGCACCGACTTCAAAAATATACTAGATAGATAGGTAATTAATTTGTGCAGAATGAGCACATTTTAATGTATAATTTTTTTACTTGGCTTGTAGGTACCTGACAACATTGAATGTGTTATTTACTGTCTAGAGTTGTATTTCGTTATAATTATTTTCAACTTTTTAGTTATACTTAGAAGTCGGTTAAAAAACACGTAATGTAGTAAATAATGACAGCACACTAACAGTTGTTAGGTACCTAAACTCAAAATAGCAAAAATAAACAATACAAAATGATTATTATGTACAAATTACCTATCTAGTACATTTTTAACGTCGGTACCTAGCTAATCTAAATTCCTGGATGTTTTGCATATGTAGCACTTCATCAAACTTGATTGTTTCTTGTCATCGAGTTATGTGATAATTGACACTGAAATAATTCATAACAATAATTCGGTCGCTCCTTATACCTTGCCTCAATTGGTATACTTTAATGTCATTAATTGGTATTTTTTAACTAGAATTATTTATATATGGCTAATGACATTTTTCCTTTGCCTTTTTTTTGATATCCGCAACGGTATGAAAACATAAATCATTTACAGAAACAATATGGAAAAACTTGTTGAGGTTCATGCCCCGAGAGGATGACATCGTTGATGACACTGAGTTGACAGTAAACGGCGAGAGATTGCTTGATGAGAGCGCTCCAGTCGAAAATTATTAGGGTTCATCGATATTAGAAAAACATAGATGTTAACATCGAATGAGAATTACCGATGTACGATAAATATTTGTTGGGTTCACTCAAAAAACGTAACTTTACCAGAAGTTTTCCCTCTAATCTGTTTGTTTGTTTAATGATACAGATGTTGATCAGGTTTTGAAGAAAACTTTACAATGCTTAGGCAGAGATAAATACTTCTACTAGGTTTTCTGTCTCTATCGCTGCGTATTACGTTTTTCTCGGACCTCACGTATTGAGTACTATCTCTGTGGTTTTAATACCAACGCAATCTATGAGATTACTCTCATTAATAGTAAGCACCCATATCTTAAAAGGCTTTGTGGCGCTGTTGCTAATAGTAAGCACTAACTATTTATTATCCCTGTTGCTAGGACTCGTCTGCTCAAGTCCTTAGCCAGCGGGGGGGGGTCTGGTGGTTCCCCCCCGAAATTTTGGAATTTTTGTTTTCAAGATTCAATTTTAACCAATTAATCATGTTTTCCATAAGAATAAATTTTATATTTATACAATTTCATATATCCTGGAAATACATGAACAAAATATGCATTTGTAGTCCTAATCAGCACCTCACTAATCAAAAAAATTATCCAACCCCCCCCCCCGGAAAAACCCACCCAGAAAAAAAATTCTGGCTACGGCCTTGGGTCTGCTAGCTCGTGTGTGGCATGTGTACTGGTGTAGTATTGATAGGGGCGAATCTAAAGGGGGGGAGGGGTAATTGCCTCCTCCGAGAGCCTCAAAGTAGTGATGTTTAATCTAAAATGAGATACTGTTACCTCTAACAGCTTGGAAGTAAGTTCTATACGTTAAACCCCTCATATCGACTATTATAAATAGCAATAGACCAAGAGCTACTATGTATCCAAAACCATAGAAGTGCTCCTCCCACTATTTGGGTAAATGCCTACATGCAGCATATTCTTATTACATCGATTTCCTGGTGTTATCGATGACTTAAGATCGATATCAAAACATCCATGGTTTCCCACTGAATATTGATATTATGTTTTCACCATCGAAACTTAATGCTATTACGAGTTCACAATATGTATGACAAGACACTGACTATGAAAATATACGAATTATGAAAATAAAGACGTAAGAAGTAAATAAGATATTTATAGACTTTATTGAGCTACAGAATTATTAGTAATTAACTAGTTACCTCTGTTAGTTGTTCCCATCCGTTTGGCCAAAAACTGATGTTGTAAGGGTCTGTTGGATACTGAAATATTGGGGCTCTGTCACCATGTCTCATAACCTGCAAAATACGTACATCTTAGAAGAATACAGCTTTGCAAGGATCTATCCAAAAGTATTTAATGTCAAATGACTTGAAGTAAAGTGTTCGAAATCTGTTCAAGTTTGGAATGTATAACCAATAAGAAAACAAACGAAAATATTCGAAAAATATGTTCTTCGTCTGCTGTAGAGGGCATATGTAATTCTGCTTAAACATCGTCATTTTACCATCGATCCCGGCAGGGATCAGTTATCAACTACGAGGATGAATTCCCGGAAATCACCTAACACGGTTAGTGCCGTTTATATTATATATATATATATATATATATATATATATATATATATATATATATATCAGTTACCTAGTGACTCTTGGGGAGTAGGCAGATTCACTTTTGTCTCTTGATAATGGTTCCAAAGCAGGAGTCGAAACGTCGAGTATATAATAAATTATAAAAATCAACCAACCTACTCCCAATTTGGTATACGGGGGGGGGGGGGTTTTCGACGTCGATGATTAGGAATACGAAAATTTTCAAAACAAGTAGTGGCCAAGTCCAAGTACCCTCTTTGAATCAGTCATCTTTCTTCTTCTTTCTATGGTTGTGCATCAATTGGTTGACTTTAAAAAAAAATCCGCCATCTTGGATTGTGAAAAACTGATTTCAGATTGGAAATCAGCGATGTCTAAAACCCCCGTACACCTAATTTAGCTATAATTGGTTGATTTTTCAAAAAAACTTTGATCTTGGAATTACCCGAAAGATCAAGTTCAAGGTAATGGTCATATTCGGACATGAAATTTTCCACTCTTTCCGAATCCTTAATAAAAAATGTGGCTGCGCATTTAAAAAAATTCTGTATGACGCCATAAAGACCACATTAATGACGTCATAAAATATATATATATATATATATATATATATATATATATATATTGTCATTTAGCTGTACGTCCTTTTGGATTATGATTTATTTTGTGTAAGCAAAAAAATTGTGCAAACGGCGTTTTTTTTACTTAATGACGAAGTTCACCCCTATTTTTGACAAGTTTACTCCTGTCCGCCACCTTGATGGTAACGTTCTAGGCAGACGCCTCTCGGGAATTTGCTTAAATATATCACAATCTTGTATGCAGCCAATTTTGGAACGTATACTCAATGATGAGCGTGACCAAAAAAAAATACCATTTTCAGACCCTGTAACTATCCTCGATTATCACTTCCACTGAGGCCTGCCTAGAAACTTGATGTAGTTCAGGAATTAAACTTAACACAATACATTCTGTCCATTTTCAGGATGACGAGCAAAATCCCGCTCTATCTCCCCTAGTATTACGTTTCGCCAAAATCACATTTAGCATTTTCAAAGCTGACAGTCTGAAATCAGAGATTTTCAGCAAAGAAAGGTATCAGATGATACCTCTTTGTATTTAAACTTGAAGAAGTGATATTCACCTCCGCTTAGGGGTTGAAACTGCTAGGTTAAAAGTCATTTTGCTTGGCTAGTTTTGAACTGAATGCCCTGTATATTATATGGAAATGATCTGTTAACTAAAATGTCAAAAGACAGTATTTCCTTTTCCACTAATAAAACATGGAATAGTGAATAATGAAATATTATTTTAAATATCTAGGTTGCAATATATTACATGCTCTAGATAATGACATTGAAGAAGAACTTATAGACCAATCAATAGAGCAAAAATTAACTGTTAATGTGTAAAAAATACTATGAGGATACCGACTGTGCCATCACATTAACAAAGATTCTTAGCGATATTTTGCTGTTTTCCACTCGCAACTATGGTTTTTTACTTTTTTATAAACAATTGAAGCAAGAAAATTACGTTTTTTTTTCTTAGCATGTTTATAAAATCAAAAATAATAAACTAATCTCAATGTTGTCAACAGGTCAATGTAAAGCATGAAAATACCAATGAAATGAGCCCAGGCTCGATGCGATTGGATCATTACTAAGAGGAAAACACAAAAAATACTGAAAAATGTAGGATTTTTTTTAAAAAATCGTATCTTCGTCACTTTAGAAGTTGTAGAACTGGGCTTGTAGGAACCAGGCGCTACCGGTTTATTAGTTTTTGAACAATTGTGATATAAAGTTTTCTGTTCACTATTTGTGCATTGTGCCCCCATGCGTCATAAATAATCAAATTTCAATTTTGAAAAAAGTTGTTGAAAGTAGAGGTGTCATTCTACAAAGCCTCTATTCACTTTTTTTCACTAAATGTCTGTGAAATATCTGAAAAATGTTAGCAAACATGACAAAAAATGGGCGAGCGCATGAATGTATCCAAGGAGTGGGGGAAACACGGTTGTTGAGGGGAAGCGTATAGTAATATATAGTAGAGGCACATACATATATCGTATTAATATTTAAACTCCTCACAAGTAAGAATTTTTGTAATGACCGCTCTCTGTAAACCCAAAATCCACAAATTAAAGCTAAAATATAAATATATTAATAAACAAACAGTTCTCATTTGATATAATAAAATTGAACAAATCACTCTGTATAGAAGTTTTTTTAACGATTAAATTCTTTCACCATCTGTCAGAGTGACAGTTACTATCGATAATAATTATTGTTAGCAGTTCCCCTCAACAACCGTGTTCCTCCACTACTCGATCACATACATAGGCTCACCAAATTTTGGTCATTTTTGCTAACATTTTTCGTATATTTCACAGACATTTAATGAAAAATGAAAATAGTTTTTCAACATCTCTATTCTGAATTGATATTTGACGATCCATGTCGCATAGAGACACACTGCAAGAATAGTAGACTAAAAACTTCAAATCGCAATTATTCAAAAACTAATAAACCGATAGCGCGTGGTTTAGTCACGCATAAGGCAGATATGAATTACTATCAGTTCCCACAAGCCCAGTTCTACAACTTCGATAGTGACGGAGTTATAATAATATAAAGAAAACCGCTAAATTTTCCAGTATTTTTTGTTTTTCGGTTACTAAAGATCTTATCGGATCGATCCTGGGCTCATTTTATTGGTATTTCCATGCTTTACAATTCACCTGTTGACACCATTGAGAGATTTTCATTTTATAAACATGCAAAGAAAAAAAAACGCAATTTTCTTGTTTCAATTCTTTATAATAAAGTAAAAAACCATAGTTGCGAGTGGAAAAGTTAGCAAAATATCACTACAAATCATTCTTAATGTGATGGCACAGGCAGTATCCTGATAGTATTTTTTGCACGAAAAAATCTCTATTGATTGGTCTATTAATAAATATTTATTTATGCTTGGAACAATATCTAAGACACTTAAACATCAAAACCAGGAAAGGAACACAAAAAAATTATATAGGTCGATGGCTGTAACAATCCTGACTTAGGGGACCGAGACCTGGAGAATAACCAAAAAAGATGAAAACAGGTTACAACGTCAAAAAATGAACTTCCTAAGAAGGGTTAAAGGTTGCACACATATGAACGGACTAAGAAATTATTGTATAAGAAGTGAACTGGACATTTTCAGTATAAACGAAAGAATTACAGAAAATAGGAGAAATTGGAAAGACCCTGTAGATATAACAGCAATAATGTACCTAATAATATCAATATAGCAATAAATGGGAAAAAAATAGGAGAAAACCTTAAATATTTCGGCATTGTTTTTAACTATAGAATGAGATAGGATAAACACATAAGTAGAGTTTAAATTCAAAGAAATATTTGCTATTTGTTTTTCACAAACTATCACAATTTTGAACAATTGAAATATTAAGAATACTATACACTTTTCCATATTGTCATCAGTTACTACTACTGCAGAATAAACTATTCAAAAATTATAAATTAAACTAAAATTATACCAAAAACAACCCATTAAATGCTTCTTTAAGGGTTTCTCAGTGAAGAGTGGCTATGGGTGAAGACCCTTGATATCATCTACCAGGTTTGAAATGTAAAATTATTAATTTCATCAATGTACTGTGATGACTTTTGGTCCAAATAAAAATGTTAACGGAAAAAACTGTTTCTTGTAATGAAATAAACCAATCAATGTTCTTAGCGTACCATTAAATGTTTTGGAAATAAATTTAATTAACCACTTATTTTATCTTTCACTTAAAATGACTAGGTTCGTGAAATTAATGTTAAATAAGGATTATAGACAAAATATTGTTATAACTTCCTTGGGTTCAATAACTTAATTTAAAAAAAAAACACATATATACTTCACTTTCTAGAACCTTTATTCACACGTAAACATCAAATATTCTCAACATCTGATTCTAATACAATAACATCGAAACCATAATAATAGGTAAACTCTACTAACCAAGAACTGAAATTAATTTCGCCATTTATAGCGTACGCCGAATTTTCTGGTAGTTCTACCTTTGTTCGCACAGCGTCCAGATTGATAGTTCTTGCTCATTTTGAGGACTCTAGAAATTGATGTTTTTATGTTCTTTCGCCAGGGACGGAGTGGATAAAATTTTATAACAATATATACAGTACAGGGCAGCCTTAGACCTCCGGCTTTTTCACTAATACTAACACAAACCAATCACTACCGGAACGTCTTCATCACTTTATAAGTATCTATGGAGCGTAGCTAACTTCTTTCTGGAAAATCACTATTATTTTATATAATTTTATAGAAATATACGATTTTTTCCCTAACCTAACTCACGCACCCATGCTGCTGCCCGCCATCTAAAGCGGAATTCCCTATTCATTACTTATTCACTGTCATACATTATTGAAACGGAATAAATATTCAGCTAGTGTAGCAAGAAAAAAGTATACTTCTTCCAAGTATAAGTAAAATAGAAAATATAAACTAAAAAAAATAATAAAAATAAACGTATAATACAAAGTAATAAGTTAAATTTGTAATATATAAATATAATTATGGTTTACTTACTGTGATCAATTTCAACTACTACTACTGACATCCCTAGATATATAATCTTTATTAGGTGATCGAGTTTGATGCAAATTCTTTAAAATTAGAGGGCATATAAATGTCTTTTATGCAGAGTGTTGTATATTTAAATATGAATTTTCTAACATAAAATTTCAAAAAGTGTGCTAGGGTTTATTTCATTTAAAATTAAAGTGTTGTTTCCTCATTTCCTCAGTTATTAAAAAAAATGTCTTTTAAAAAAGTAAGGAAACTGTTGAAATTAGATTAAAAACTGGCAAAAAAAAACTTTATTAAATGAATACGTAACTTTAATGGTTTTTGATGGCTATCAAAACATCTATTGCATTAAACTTTAATTACAGTGCAAAAACTAAGTAACCTAGTTTTTTTTTAATTTTCCCAGCACAGCCATTATCTGATTAGCAGATCCACCATTGAATTTCGGAACACCCTCTATATTTATTTATTTATTTGCTAATTACTACATATCGCTAGAAAGGTACACTCTTCCCAATTAATTTTAATGAGAATTTGGAAGTAAATTAGTCATAAATATAAACCTTGCTTAACTGTGTATTTAACGTATCAATATTTTGTTAAGTTCGGGGTCAAAATGTAGCTCTTTAGATTAACCGCTGCGGATAAATATTCGGTTTGTCTGACCTTGCAATTATTGCGATTTTTAAATATCGGGATATTTAAAAATTATTTTTCGAATTTCGTGTTGATGGTGAAATAAAACTTTACTTTCAATTTAGAATTGATTAGACCCACACTGAATATATTTTCAAGAATTTAAGAAATATTTTGACATATCTAAAAAGATAACAATATAGAGAAGATCAGAAAACAAAACACTAATAAATTTACTTAGATACTGATAAATGACTGACATCAATACATTGTCCGGAATTACACAAGGTGAGTCCAAATGAAAGAAATTTTAAGCAAAATCCAAACATGCATTGGACTCAATGCATTCATAGAGGGGCCTGAAATCTAAAGAAGCGACTTGAAACATGCAACTAAACTTCAAATAATACTTCTGGGCCAGACGGAATATATTTTTAATTTCCAAAAACAAAATCCTAATCCGATCTTGTGCCTCTTCTGAATCATTATATAGAAAATTTTAAATTTCTATATAATATACTGTGCCTGTCAAAAGTCGCCTCCCTCCCTCATATTTAATGAACGGTTATACTTACACCAATGAAACTTAAGGGGAGAAAAAAAACGGTTGTAAACTTCTCTACTAGTGGTGACACACGACATAACAGAATAGATGGCGCAACAGGGCCACAGTGGTCACTAATTTTAAATAGAACCATATGGCAAGTGATAGCTCATTTGAAAGGTATTGACAAAACCTACTCAGTCATATTAAATTTGTTTGGATTTAAGCTAGATAAATTAAATAAATACTGCAATAGATTTCATGGGTTTAAAATTAAATTTAATACAGATATTCACGATCACTTTCGAAGAATTTATTCTCCAAAAAATAAATCCACTATTTCTATCGATAAAATTCACACGGCAATAGAAACTAAACTAAACTACTCAACATTTATAAATGTCGTGTTTATAATCGCTGGAGAACAGACTAGAATGCCAGGATTATTCCTTTGTTGTCGGGGCGTTCATCAAGAAATTTCTCGAGGTCAATGCTTTTTGCACCCATCGAAGGTTCAGGACAGTCCCTTTTTTATTATCTTAGCCTGTTGTATGTAAAAGTAAATTTTATTACACTGCCCACTCCCTTTAATTCTGATCGGGAACATTCTGTCCATGGCAGGGAGCGAGTCGATCCAAATGAACCACCTTGATCCTAACTCATGGGTTCCGCCGAATACGATAGACAACGTCATTGATAGTCTTGACCACCTCGTATGACCATCCTATGCCGGTGTGGGCTTTGGAGATTTACGTTTGCTTCTCTGGGGGTTGTACAACCAGACCTTGTCCCTCTCTTGGAACCCGACTGAATTGGCCTTCAAGTCATATCACTGGTGGCCAACATCTTTGACTTCTCAGGGTGGTCCTTCTTGTGAGCCAAAAGCTAGATCACAAGGTAATCTTAGCTCCTTTCCGAATAGTACCCTTGCTGGAGTCAGTCCTGTCCGGTTATGGACGGGTGAGTCCTGCTGAGTCTTTCTACCATTCCATCTGACTGGGGATACAAAAGTGTGGTTCTCGTTTTCTTGATACTTAGCATCGTGCAGACCTTCTGGAATACATTAGATGCAAAGTTACGCTCTTGGTCTGAATGTAACTCCAACGTGATACCAAACCTGAATAATTGTTCTATCAGCACTGTCGCCACAGTGGTTGCCTCCTGGTTGGGTATAGCATATGCCTCAGGCCATTTGCTCAAATAATCCATTGCGACCAGAATGTATTTGTTCCCCCTCTCAGACATTGGACATCAATGGCAATTCTCTCAAATGGGACGCCCACATTGTATTGCTGCATACTGCCCTTGGTCCGGTTCTTCGGGCCTTTACTGGCTGCACAGGTGTCACATTTCCGGCACCAAGCTCTGACATCTTCGAAGTAATTTTCCCAGTGGTACCGTTAGCGAATTTTATCCAAGGTTTTGTTCATGGCACAATGACCTCCGGTAATCCTATTATGTATTTCAATCAGAAATACAGAGTTAGGACTTGGTTTCTCGGCCGTCATTGCTTTCCCAAATTCTCTTTAACATTCCATTCTCTACTCTTAGAGAGACCCACTTGGTCTATAACGATTTGAGAAAGCCGGAGTATCTAGCTACTGGTCCCATCGTGGCCTGGATGCCCCTCCCTTTTTCTGTTCATTTTTCATCGTAGAAACAAGGTTTTGTTGTTCAGTTTGCATTGTAAAGATAAACTTTAATTGCTTTTCATCTAAGTTAGTGACAAGATTTTCTCCTTTTGTCACATTTTTCCAAGATTTGAGTAATTTTTTTTAGGGTGTGTCATGTAACAGTGGCCAATACCAACTTGCTTATTTTAAATGTAAGCCCCTGTATATTATTTATTTTTTGGATTCTCTAGAAAATTTTAGACATAATTCATGTACAATGTCCCACACATATCTTCAACTGTTTCGGAAATATTAAGCGTATATAGATTTATTACAAAACTTAACATTAAAAAAAGTAAATTATTGAATATTGTAGCCGATGAGAGTATCATCATTTTTTAGGTCTATTAATTATATTGACATTTATTTAATAGACTCTTCTCAGCGGAATCTCATAATAATTCATTACACAGTTATAAGTGATATAGCATATTAAACGCAGTTTTCAATTCTAATAAACTTTGTTTGATAACAATTTGAGTCATGATTAAAAATAAATGTGCATACTTAACTTACTTAAATGTATATTCTTTGTCCAACCAGGTATACAATTTGAACAAGTGACATGAATATTTATTATACAATTTTTAGTAATGTGGCACAATTAAATGCATTTTATAACCTCCTATACAGTTAAAAAAGTGACATGTAGTGTTTACACTATACGTTTCTGACCATACAAATCTTTTATGAAGAATAACTTTTTCTAAATAATATTCATTCGAACGTTTTCCGTATGAATCCAACTTATGAAAATCCACTGTAGATAGAAACCAACTGAGAACCTCCATCTTGAAGCTGATTAACTGACATTTATTTCGATTTAATTCCAACCCACATTTAATTTATTATAATTTTTAGTGATATGGTATAATTGAATGCAGTTTTCAATTCTAATAAATTTTGTTTGATTACAATTTGAGATATTCTAAAAAATAAAGGTACTTTTAACCAAAATTCCTATTTCCTTACAAACCCCGTCAACAGTTAAAAAAGTGACATTTAATGGTGATAGTATACGCTGTAGACGATGAAAATCTGTTTATGAAGAATAACCCCGAAAATCCTAGATGTCGGTCTTTACATCTCGCGTGTTAAAATTACTCTTTGTCCTAAAATTATTAATAAAAATTAGTTTGATTTATGAAGACACACTATATAGCATAAATGAAAATCTTCACCTTGATGTTGATTCACAGAGATTTATTTTGGTTAATCGAATTTCTTTTCAATTTATTATACCCCAAGTTCCGATCAAAAACATTTCCATACTTTAATACCAGCACCTCCACCAAAGCTTACTATATAAGAAGGTAGGTAAATAATTTATATTTAAAAAAGAACCGACTTCAGCTGACTTAAAATATAAACCGTTTAGAAACCATATGCAATCATCACTATTTTCAGACATTTCTTTTTTATCTGATTTAAGGTACAATTCAATTGAAAATTTTAGCGTATTCTTATCTCTCTCTCTCTTTTTCTCCCTTTCTCTTTCTCCCTTTCTAATTTTTATTATTTACCTATATTTTCAAAATATATTTTAACTTTTATATTTTTTTTATTATTTGGACCACTTCTATAAATGTAACTCTAATTCACATCCACACTGTATATGCTTCTGTGATTGGTCACCCCTATATAATTTATTGGTCTATCATTTTCTGAATCACCCTGCACAAATATAATTCAACTCAGCACAATATTACAACGGCCCTCATATCTTTAAAACCACCCTAAATAAGTATACATCCTTTCCACACTAATGACTCTTTCTATTTTCTATTCTCTAAATTATTCCTGGATACCAATGATTTTTCTTCGACCCATATGTCTAGTATTTTTTAACCACATTTTATGACTATAATTTTAGTAAACTATTTATTTCAAACACCCGGTATATGCAACTGCTTCTAAAAATTTTCGAAACCCATGTCAATAATTATACCTCTTCGTACGTCCTATAATTCAAATATCCTAATTGCTTATGCTTATATAACAAATTTGTGATACACCCTGAACACCAATAATTTTACTCCACCCTTAATTCAAACAGTTTTTCCTGTATAACTGTAATTCTATTCCACCTTATATTTCAACCATCCTGTATATTCAACAGCTTCTGACAATTTTTAAAGGCCTTTTAAACTTTAATTGTTCTCCGTCCTATAACGCAAAAATCCACTCTGTATAACTATAGTTTTGCTCCACTCTTATTCCAACCACCTTGTATACGCAACTACTTATATGCCACCTAATACAATATGTTTAGAACCATCCTGTATAACTAATTCAATTTCAACTTATATTTCAACCATCCTATGTGTACAACTGCTTATGTACCACCTAATATCACACGCACACACCTACAACTGTATACCATATAGAAGAGTTCGCCGACAAAAATTTTCATTTTGATAAACTAACGGAATATTTTCTGCCATTTCACGCGACTATAAGCCGCCTAACTTAACTTCGTCTGTAAAAAAAAATTACGAATTAAAATGAAAACGATTACAAAAACTCTGTACTATACTTTCATGGCATATCTTGACATTTAAACTAGATATTTATGATGAAAATTTGACATTTACCATTATGTTTACAGTTATTTTGCATATATTATTCCGATTTTCTGAAAAAGTATAAGTTTTATGTTATAGAAAAATATACGAAATCAAGCTGGAACATATTTTTGTAGAATACAATTATTAATATTAAAATTTCTTGAGCGGTTTTAAAGAAAACAGTGAAGATTTATTGACATTCACTGAAATCTAGTCCCTGATTTACTTTTTATTCTGATTTTCTGGAAAACTGTAAATCTCATGTTATAGACATTTATATGGGATCGTTCTATAATGGTCCTTAATATAACGCAGTTTAAATTATCAAAATTGCCCAGACCGTTTTTGAATAATTGCTCGTCATACATAAAGTTGCAGACAAATTTCTTTTCAATTTATCATACCCCAAGTTTCGAACAGAAACATTTCCATATCTTAATATCAGTACCTCCACCAAAGCCTACTGTATAAGAAAGTCGGTAAAAAAGATTTTTCGGATTTTTTAAAAAACGGTAAAAGGTATTTAATCGAAAAAAAATAGGACCCCTTCAGGATCCCCCGGAACAGGATCCAGTATAAACGGTTGAAAGTTCTTCAGCCGTTTGAGAGTAATCTCTGAACAAATATAAAAAAAAAGATACAGTATATATATATATATATATATATATATATATATATATATATATATATATGAAGAAATATTTATCCAGGAATACATCCGTTCGTTATATTGATTTATGTTTGAATCCTGCAGACGTTTCGACAAGGTCTCACTTGGCATTCTCAATGCGTTGTTACGGTGAACTGTAACAACATATATATATATATATATATATATATATATATATATATATATATATATATATATATATATCTTCAATAAAGTTTGCAGTGGGATTTTTATGATACTTTGTTGAAATATCTCAAGGAAAAAATTTTTTAATTATAGCTTTTTATCAAACATTTAATTGAAAAATATTTTTCCGTTAGTCATATTATAGTTAATTTTTATTCATATTCATACAAAAATTAATGTACTACATTACATACTTTTATTCGATATTATACTCACAACAACTACGGCTGATAAGCTTGCATTGTCACTTGATTCTGCACTCAAATAACTTTGGCAGAAAACTAACAGATATACACTAAAAGTGAACATATTCAGACATAACATCCAAGCAGATAGTACTAACAATTAAAACCATGACCAAACTTATAAACTATCGAAATCAAAATTCAGTATTCACTGTACCGATAACCAAAGAATTTTAATAAATTTAAAAAACAGTACCTCGTTTATCGTTTCCAAAAATAAAGAGAATTATTACCTGCCTGCTTGTGAACTGATGTATATATGTTTATAAACATTTCGAGTAAATCAAAATAAGATAAGAATATTCTGATTAAAAATTTTAACCGAATCACAAATGTCATTCCAGTTGCTAATTAAGATATCGTAATTCATGACAGGGGCTATCAGTATTTGTTCCATTGCTTCAGGGTTTTTGGTAATTATGTTGTTATTAATCGACCTACTTCATTCATAAGACAGGCCCACAAAATAAAAAATAGTTTTCTGTACTTTTAACCCGACACATATAATCTTGTGTATTTGTCATTTCTAGATCTTGAAATAAAATAAAAACCATAGAATAACCTATTTTTCTTACTTCAGATTTTAATCCCATGTCAAAATACATATATATTTTTTAATACTTTAAACCCCTGTATGACATTGAAAAGTAAAATTGCATAAAAAGTTGTTACCGCATTTTAGGGTTGATGATTATATATATATATATATATATATATATATATATATATATATATATGTTTGTGTATACTGTTTCACGGATGGAAATATGTGGTTGATGATTTATTCCGGTGTACATCCGTTCGTCTGTATTCGTTTGAAAAATCACTTGACGTTTCGCCAAAATCATATTTGGCTTTCTCAAAAGATACTACTCACGGGACCCCACTACTTACCTCGAGAAAACAACGAAAAACAAAATCAAGGCATCAGCGATAGAACCAGGAATTCAACAAAGTATCATCCCACGGGAAAAATCAAGTAGATGTCCTAAACTTTACGGATTACCAAAAATCCACAAAGAAGGAGTGCCCATCAGACCCATAGTAAGAGCGATAAACTCACCAACGCAAAAACTAGAGAAATACCTGGCCCGATTCATGCAACCAATAGTGGAAACAGCAAAATCTTACATCAAAAACTCAAATCACTTCATAGAAATAATTAAAGACATAAACTTAGAAGAAAACGACTTAATAGCAAGCCTCGACGTCTCTCTACCCCAGCATACCACTCGACGAAGCACTGGACAGTATAGCTATGAACGAAAACCTACCTCACCACATAATAGAATTAGCCGACCACTGCCTCAAAAATACGTATTTCTCCTTCGACGGCCATTTTTATAGACAAATACAGGGTGCTCCTATGGGATCGGCTCTATCACCAGTTGTTCCCAACTTGTTTATGGTATATCTGGAAGAAAAGGCCATAGCTAACGCAGCATTAAAACCAAAACTGTGGGTTCGCTACGTTGATGACATCTTCATTATATGGCCTCACGGGAAATTAGAACTCAATAATTTTCTTGCCTATATGAATTCCATTCATAACAAGATACAATTTACCCTAGAAACAGAACACAACCAACAACTTCCTTTCCTAGATGTCCTCCTAACAAGAAACAACCTAAGCTTCGAGCACACCGTCTTCAGAAAAGCAACACACACCAATAGATATTTACACGGCAATTCACACCATCATCCAGCACAGATTCAAGGAGTAGCAAACACCCTTATAGCACGATCGGTACGTCTCACAGACCAGCAAACTAGAAACGAAGAACTAGCTTTCATGAAAACTACCCTCAGAAAAAATGGCTACAATAACCACACCATCAGAAAAGCAATAAACAAACAACAGGATGAGAAAAAGAAACAAAATGATGACCAAGACTACGTAGCCCATGTAAGTTTACCATACATTAGAGGTACAACGGACAGAATAGGGAGGTTTCTGGGTAAACACAAAATTCGAACTACATACAAACCCCAAACAACAATCGGAAAATTGCTAGGGAACCCAAAGGATAGAATGCCTTTAGAGAACCATGGAGTTTACAGCATTTCATGTGGAGACTGTTCCAAGTTATACGTCGGCCACACAAACAGGCGAATATCCGCCCGTCGAGACGAACACAAACTATACATAAAGAACAAACAGACCACCTCTACTTTATTCAGACACGAACAAGAAACAGGGCATAAAATAGAGTTTAATACTTGTAAAGAAATCGCCAATGTCGAAAACTACAAAATCAGAACAATACGAGAAGCGATTGAAATTGAAACCCGAGATACCATAAACAAGAGAGACGAAGCTTTAAAATTATCACCATTTTGGAAAGCAGTAATCCCATATCAAAATAACAATACAACAAAACCAGCAATAAACCCAAATAATCCGATTACCCAAATTACCGACAAAAACCATAAACACCGCAATTGCACTTTAATTGACCATCAGTTAACCCAACCTAATAAACAAGATAAAGTACCTGTGAGATTAAGTACTAATGAGGGCTCAAAAGGCAGGTATAAATTGAGATCAAGAACCAGAAATTCTTCAGTTACTTAGTATCTTTTGAGAAAGCCAAATATGATTTTGGCGAAACGTCAAGTGATTTTTCAAACGAATACAGACGAACGGATGTACACCGGAATAAATCATCAACCATACATATATATATATATATATATATATATATATATATATATATATATATATATATTTGAAGAAAAATTTATCCGGGAATACAAACGTTCGTTATATTGATTCATCTTTGAATCCTGCAGACATTTCGCCAAGGTCTCACTTCGCATTCTCAATGCGTTATTACGGTGAACGGTAAGTAAAATGATTTTATTTTTCCATACAATATATTCCAAATAATTTCTTGTACTGATTTTTCTTATTATGATTTCAAATTGTTTGTCCAAAAATAATTTTCAAATTTACTTAGGTTAACTTCTTGTCTAGTTGATATGGAACAATAACTTCAATGATACCATAGATCATTTATTTCGTTGTCATAGAAACGTGATTTTACGAGAACGAAATTTTTGAACTGCCCGATTCTTGAAATCATACTATGCCACTAAAACGGTCGTATGCGGCCTTGCTAGCGTACACGATGTTTATTCCATTGAAAAACGCATGGGTTCGGTCGTATACGATCTTCGAGATTACCGATTTCTATAAGTTTTCATTCCACTGATGCTTGATGATCAAAAAGAGATGTCAGTGTCACATTTTCAAATTTATACTGTTTGTTTTGCCACCTGCTGTTTCCATTTCCGTTAACAATTAATTTATTAATTTCCAAATAATTCCCCTTTATTTTATCCGTATTAAATTTGCCCAAATCATTTAATCATATTTTCAAAAACCTTAAGTTGACATTGGTCACCTGTTAACCACCAGTTGTTTTGGCATGTACTTTATTAAAATTGGATTTAATTAAAAATTGAGATTTTATATCCTTTAAATTTGTTGATTATTCTATACTATACTCTCTGCTATGTCTACACTATTGATTTATTTTACGTTCCATCTAGTTCTGAAGATTTCTAATGGTTTTTATAATTTGACATTTCTACCTTCTGTTTATGAAAGAGTTTATTTATTTTAAAAGTGATTTTGATCTAAAAAATTTTTTAATTTGGTGTGCTTATGGCCTAATTTGTGATTCTACAAGTAATTTAAAAACTCTTCTATAATTTTACAACTGAATTTAACCTTTTGATGTTTGACCTTTATCATGGGTCTTATTTTCTTTTATGCAAGTATTACTTTTTATTAAATTTTGTATTGTCTAGCTTTTATATGCCACTATTCATCCTTGCGACAATTCGCTTTTGAAACATTTTACATAGTTTAAATTATTGGTTTATCTATTTCCTTAACTATATTTGAATTGATAATGTTTTCATATTATTTTACATGTATTTAAATCCATAACAATATATATATATATATATATATATATATATATATATATATATATATATGTATTAGATGGTTTCCGGGAATTCATCTGCGTAGTTGATAACTGATCCCTGCCGGGATCGATGGTAAAATGACGAAGTTTCGGCAGAGTCACATCTGCCCTCTTCAGGTCGGTTCGCATAATTCTCGTAGCCTTCTGCTTTCGCTTCTAGTTACTCGAATACTGATATTTTCAGGAGTGTTATATAGTCGCGGCTCGGCGCCTGTTGGTTGGCACCGTGAACGGCTGCGTGTGATTGGCCCTGGGCGCTCAGTGGGAGCGCCTCCCTCCTGCTGATTTGTTATTTTCGGTTGTTGTTATTGGACGGGTCCGGGCCGGTACGGTGTTTAATAGAATTTTCCAACAATTCGATAAGTTCTGGATTTCATTGCGTGCGTTTAGACTGTGAGGCCTCTTCGCTATTTCAATTGCCTCTCTTACGAGTCTTCATTTCGGGTGTTCTATATTTGCCCAGTACTCTGGTGTTCTCAAAGTCTATTCGGTGTGACGTCGTGGTGGCGTGTTGAGCAATGGATGTTGTTTTTTCCTGCTTTCTTATAGCATTGAATTCTTCTGTTAGTTTGCTCCACATAGGTTTTATGACAGTCTGCACATGGAATCTCGTACACTCCCTGTTGTTCTAAAGGGATCCTCGTCTTCGGAGTCCTCAACACCGTGCTTATTTTTCTGTCTGTATTGAAAATAGTATCGATATTGTGTCTCCGTAGAATTCTTGCAATACTGTCCGTTGTTCCCTTGACATACGGTAAATAAGCCTTGGTTATTGGTGTCTCATGCTCCTCGTCTGTTCGTCTCGGTTTTGACTTTAGGGCTCTTTGAATATTTCGGTCTGTAAATCCGTTATGTCTCAGAGCTGTTTTTAAACTGTCCATTTCCTGTTTGATGTTATCCTGGTCAGCTAGTCTTTGTGATCTGGTTACTAAAGTTTTGAGGACGGCTTGTAGTTGGGCTGGGTGGTGATGAGAATTAGCATGAAGGTATCTGTTGGTGTGAGTTGCTTTCCTATATACTGTATGGCCAAGGGTTCCATCTTCCTTCCTATTTATGAGAACATCAAGGAATGGCAGTTGATTATTGGTTTCAACCTCCATGGTGAATTTTATTTTGTGATGGATGCCATTAAGGTGGTCTAAAAATGTGTTGAGGTGTTCCCTCCCATGAGGCCAAATCACAAAAGTATCATCTACATATCGCAACCATAAACTGGGTTTAAGAGTTGCTGTTCTTAGTGCCAGCTCCTCAAAGTTCTCCATAAAAAGGTTCGCTATAACTGGTGAGAGTGGCGATCCCATTGGAGCTCCTTCCACTTGTTTGTATCGTTGGTTCTCGTAAATAAAATAGGTGTTCACCAGGCAGTGCCTTGTTAAGTCTACAAGGTGTTGAGGTAGTTTGTATTTTTCTATTATGATATCCAAGGCTTCGTCGATAGGGATGTTGGTGAAAAGGGACACTACGTCAAAACTGACCAGAAGACACTCAGGTTGTAAAACCGTTTTTCTAAGTATTTCGATGAAATGTGTAGAATTTTTGACATATGAGTCTGCCCCCTCTGCAAACGGTTGAAGTTGTTGGGCTAGGTATTTAGCTAGATGTTGTGTTGGGGATCCAATTGAACTTACTATTGGCTTCAAAGATGCACCTTCTTTATGTACTTTTGGCAACCCATAGAATTTCCGACATCTCGATGACTTTTCACGCGGAATGAGTTGCAGTTGGAGATTTTTGTCGATCCTACTTGCTTGGATTTTGGCCTTAGTTGTTTTCTCCAGATAAGTTGTTGGGTCGGTAGTAATTTGTTTATATGCTGGATCTTGTAGCAATGTTTGAATTTTGTTTGAATAATCCGCTGTATCTAAAATTACAGTCGCATTTCCTTTACCCACAGGTAGAATGACAATGTCCTTGTTGAGGCAAAGTTGTTTCAAGGCCTCATTTTCTTCTATAGATAGGTTCCTTTTGGGTGGTTTAGACTTTCTTAGAACATGTGACACATCTTGTCTAATTATTTCAGCGGTGTTCGCATCTAATTTTGAAACTGCTGTTTCCACGCCACATATTATGTTGATATGTAAGAGGGAGCAATAGCGTAATTGAATCCCTTAGCCAACACGCCAATCGAGGTAGAGTTCAATTGGACCGAAGATAAGTTATAAACGGTTCTATTCGTTGCCTTGAGGTTAGACTGTGACCGTTATTTTCCGAGAAAAAAACGTTTTTGGGCTTCTGTTGGAGCTTCAATTTGTTAAATTTTGTCTATTATTGCAATGTTGTCAACTCTGCATTCGTTTCACTTCATCGAATTTATCCCATATTATCGGGTGGAGTGTATTGCTTACCTGTTGGTGGATATCTAAGAGTTTGGTATTAAGAACATCCAAATCTCTTCTGACATTACGTATGGCTTCCCTAAGTAGGGCACAACTAGCTTTCCTTCCATAAGATATTCTGTGTTTTTCTGTTGTTCTTCCAGAACTTTACCGTAATTTTTTTTGGACTAACTCCTTCATCGCGGCATCGTTGTAAAAAATGTAGATCGCACAAAAGTTTGCTTTTTTTCGCGCGTAATTTCTCAAATGTTTTACACAAATGAAAAGTATTCTCCCCGTAGAGATTCACTATATTTGTTTTTAAGTTTTCGCGGGCACTAAATGTATTAGATGGTTTCCGGGAATTCATCCGCGTAGTTGATAACTGATCCCTGCCGGGATCGATGGTAAAATGACGACGTTTCGGCAGTGTCACATCTGCCCTCTTCAGGTCGGTTCGCATAATTCTCGTATCCTTCTGCTTTCGCTTCTAGTTACTCGAATACTCTTACTTGTTAATATATATATATATATATATATATATATATATATATATATACATATATTAACGAGAAAACGGCCTGTAGAACAAATGAAACAAGAGTACTGTTTTCTTCTTTGAGAGCTTTCGTAAATCTGGTTAATACTTCGTCAGTTTAAGCTGCAAGTTATATTTGTTGTTAATTGAGTACATTAGTAAAAACTTAAAATACTTACATAAGTTGAGATTAATTAAATAAGTTAGCAAATAGTTGAGATTGAAGAATGATAATACAAAGTTATAATTTCGACATTGAATACCATTATGACAAATGTTAAATGGTATTTAAAATAATCACAAACAAATTTTCGTGACTAGATTAAGTGAAGAGTATTAGAGCAACAAGTACCAACTGCAAGAATATTAAGATGTCTGTTAGATTTGTTATTAATAAATTATTTTTTAATTTTTATAAAAGAAACAGTATCTAAATATATGACGTTTAAATTTTGTATGTCTGTTCTTTTATTTATACAGTCTGTATCATCATTAATAATTACCATTTCAAGAAAAAAACGTTTTAATAAATTTCGTTCGCAGCTTAAAATCTGTACATTATCAAAATCTGCTATATGACCATTTGATAGGCAATGGGTCGACAAAGCACAGCTATCTTTTCCCAACCCTATATCACTTTTATGTGAGATGATTTGGGGGGGGGGGAGGTCATGACGCCTTCTTCTCCAGTTTTTTTATTTCTGATAGACATACTTTTGACAAACGAACTTCAATAATCTTCACAATTTGATGAAATAGGGTCTAATTTCGACCACTGGGCGACCACTAGATCTAATAAAAATTCCAGACTAAACTGATTTATAAAAGGGGCCAAGATGGCATCCCTGCAGTTTATTCCTTTCATATGTGTCTAATCATTCTGACTTGAAGACACCAACCTATCATGTAAAATTAAAAATACCTCAAAACTTCAATTTATAACTCAATAACAAATGGTTAATCCATGGTTACGTAGGATATGCGTCGCATTGCCCTCATTAAATTAAACTTGACACAAGTAATTAAATCGGTGCTCGTAGATATTTCACACGGGAAACCATATTGTACCTTTGATATTATATCGAAAAGTGCACACATGTAAAATACTGAATTCTAAGTAGGACACGTAAGTTCGATAATAGTGATTTAGAGTACACTTTTTAACTCACTACACAGATAATCACTATATTATTTTTTACCTTTAAACGTATCAGAAAATATCATATTCAAATCAGTTACCTTGTTTTATTAGTGATATGGCTATAAGGAAGTATACACTTTATTATTATAATTAGGAAAAATTATTAATTTTGTTTATTCAAAATGATTAGGTATATCGCCTTGTATCAAATTATTATAACGTTTCATTTTGTACGCCACTGAATTGAAACTTCCGGAAATGCTACTCATATAACGAAAATTATCTTTATGAGATAAATAATTGGCCACATAAATCAAACTTCTGAACACACAATTGACGATGTGAAAGTACCGAAAATTCCAGTGAAGTCAAGAAAGCAACGATATTCGTCTAGAACAGAGACCGACTTCTTCTCGAACATTCGGAGAAATATAAGAGAATATAAAAGCTAGAAGACCGAAGCAGGCAGGTGTTCAGATATGAAGCCAAGACGTGAATCGTCGAGAATGCGTTGACCTGTGAAATATCATTTATAGTGGTGTGCAGTTATTTAGCATTTTAGAAATTTCTCTGTAAAAGTAAAGGAGAAAACATCGGATAATCATAATTTTATAGTAAAAAATTTTACAAAAATACATATAAATATGGCCTCTATGTGGTCGACTTTTGCTGAAAATGAAGATAAGAAAAATAATTAGATGTATTAGCAAATATTTTTTTATCGACTTAACCCGTTAACCGCTGTAAAATGTAACTTTCACTGTTTTGAAGTCTTGTTGTCAGGTATAGTAGAAAGTTTTGGAAATAGAGATAACTCAGCAGCCCTGTTATTAAGTTTTATAAATACAAACATTTTTGTGTAATTTCTTCTGCTATAATATTCCAATTTAACGATCTTGGATTAATTTTCCTGTAAGTAAACCAAAAGTGTGATTGGAAAATCTGTTGAGAATGTAATGGTAGCACGATTTCAGGTGAACTTACTTAGTTACCTCTTTAATAAAAAAAATCACGAATAAATTTAAACAATTAAACCATTGAATTTTAATGTGCATTTGAATTACTTCTATTAGGAGGTTAATATAGTATAAGCTAACACTTGAAAAAGACAAATATATGTCTAGGAGTTGAAATGATAAATTGTAGAATAAACCAGTTAGGTAATGTTTTAGAAACTATGCAATCCAATGTCATTAACAATTTAACTGTAATAGAGTCAGGTTACATTAGTATTTTTAATAAAGATTAGCAATATAATATATATGCGAGAATCGAAAAAATGTATTACTTCGTACTTTTGGTAACATCGAGAAGGAATTAAGTAAATATTGAGGAGGAAAAAATGAGCTAATTTTTTTGTATTTATTTTATTTTTTATTTTACAAGAATCAGCAAGATATCTAAAGAACCTTAAAGAAAACTATAGATTATCGTAAGGCAAATATGTAAAAGAAAAGATAAAGAAAAATAGTATACTTTAATAGAAGAGAATATTCTACAAACAACACAAATATACAGGGAGAGCTGTTTATACAACTCATTATAAAACATTTTTAAAAAATATATAACCAACTTCCACCTATAAATAAAAAGTTGAAAATAATTATAACAAAATACAACTCTACAGAGAGGACCAGGTAACATCGAGAGCCCCAGCATTATAAAATAAAATACATTTTCATTTAAATTGACAGGTAAATGTTTACGAACAAAATGTAATATAGTACACGTTGACTTAATAAGCCTAACATATGTTTATGGCTTATGGGCAACGCCATGTAATCTTTTTTCACCTTTATTGACAACCCTGTATAACTATAATTACCAACAATCCTGTATATACGACTTCCTACGGATAACAATACATTTGTTAGCTGCCTTCTGTAAATCATAGGACGGAGTAGAATCCATCCTATATTTCAACCATCGTATATAACTCCGTGTGGGCTACCCTATCAATTATTTAATTTTTAAAATTTTGTATTATCACCCTGTGTAACATTAATTCCTCTCCGCTCTATATGAAACGTCTTATGAGCTACGAAATAAATAATTTCACATTTTATAAACATAATTCAACTCCAACATATATTTCAACAATCCTGTATATGATTTGTTTATAGCCACGTCAAATAACAATTTTTAATCACACTTTATAACTATAATTCCATATTTAGAAAAATTTCAAATTCGCAATCAAAACTTCCAGTGCCTACAATTCCCACACTATTACGTTGAAATTAAAATATTTTTGGAAATGTCCGTTAGGTCACTTCGATCAAATTTTTGATAATAATATTGGATTTTTCGGCGATTTTCTACCAAACTGCATATTGCACGTCGCAGAAAAGTATATGAAACCACCTAGGGATCTTCCTTGATAGATTACACTTTAAAGAACTATACACATCTATAAGGAGTTTTGGAAATCGACTAATATGTTAGGGATATTGATCTTCAGGAACGCATGTGTTCATTCAAATTTTATCACTTTACCAGTAGAATTCTTTTCCCAAATTTCAAGTTTCACCAATCCGGATGTATACTCGATTAAACAAAACCATAATCGTTCAAATCGATCCACAGCAGGACAAGAAAAAGTTAACATACAAAAAAATACGGGCCGAATTGATAACCTCCTCCTTTTTGGAAGTCGGTTAAAAATAAGCCAAAAAGTCCCTATTAACGTATGCACTAAAACGCACCTTTAGCAAATTATATGCCCTTAAAAGGGCTCAAACAAAAAGTTTATTTTCTGTTATTGACAAAATGGTAACTTTTTACGTTAAATAACATGTGCTACATTTTTCTCAAATCATAAGCGTCCTTTTTAAGTTGGTAAAGGGGGTTTTGCGGCCCGTATATTTTTTATTTATTTTTTTTTTAGTTTTCTCTACAGATTTATAAAATGTTAACAATTCTACGTAAAAAATATTATCTTTTTTCTAAATCGATATTTCCAATGGTTTTCGAGTACTTTTAGTTTGAAAATTGCTCTGCTTCTTTAAGTTATTAGGACAAAAATTATAAAAATCTGTTTACCATGGCAAATAAAAGACTGATGTTGCCACAACGCGTAACAATTTAAGTAATTGATAAACTTTCGATTGAGCTTTGCAGTGTTTAATTAGTAAAAGTGGTGATTGGAAAATTTAAGTATACAACAGTGTTTTCTGTATGATAATTGTGGCATCTCTGGTTTTTATTTTTTCTGAGTTCGTTGGGAATAACACCACATAAACTTGAAAGTCTGTATATTTCAAATAGTGATTACGATATTTGTCATTGCGAATCCTCTTAATTTTTTATTTTTTTCTTTAATTTTTGTTAATACCGTTGAAAACGAGGTCGAAATCTGACTACCCTGTATATATCAAATTTGCAGTAAATTCCCTAAGTTACATCAGTTTGATTGTCAAACATTATTGTCAAATTGTGATTTACTAAATTTGTCATTAAGAATCCTTTCAATTTTTAATTTTTATTGTTCATTTGTGTTAAGTTATACCATTGAAAACGGGGTCTGATTAAGACTTCGAAACTTTTGGACTATTTGAAATACACACACTTTCAAGTATACTAGTTGTCGCCCAGTGGTCGAAATTCGACCAATTGTGTCAATATCTCTGGCAGGTTAAGTAACATGAAAATTTTATCGTGACATTCTATCCTAGGACTTTAGGGAGAACAGCAGTTACACGGAACGGATCCACATTCGGAACCTCTGTGTGATAATTTCCTAGAAAATCCTAGATGTCTGTCTTACATCTCGCTTCTACAAATAAGTAACGAAATTCAAGTTTTTTTCAGATATAAATCATAGGACTTTATTTGTGTTCAAATTCGTAATTCTTAATTTAATATGACAACAATTCAACTGCTAATGGGCTACCCTACATATTTATTTTTTCTAACCCCCCTGTATAGCTATAATTGCACTCAATTCTCTAACATTTATTAAAATCCTCATTATAATAATTCCATCTCATTATATATTTCCACCACCCTGTATATGCAACTCCTTATGGACCACGCATAATATTTTTTAACATTTTTCAACCACCGGGTAACCCATTCTGTATATACCACTGCCTATGACCCACCATATTTAGTCTTTTTGTTTATGAAATTTTTAATTATCTTCTGTAATTATAATTCTACTCCGACCCATATTTCAATCATTATATATACTCTCGTGGTCTACTGTATAAATCATTTCCTTTTCTAACATTTTTTCTCACCATCCTGTATATCTATAATTCCTCTTACCCTATATTTCATCTTAACTATATATACAACTGCTTATGGGTTATGAAATGTTGCATTTCCATTTCCGCCACCCTGTATATGCATCTATGTATAACATTTTTTCCACCACTCTGTATAACTTTAATTTTACTGCACCTTCTATTCCAAGAACCCTGTAAATTCAACCGCTAATAGGCTTCCCTATATAATTATTTTATTAGTTTTAATTGCACTCGACTCTATATTTTAAACACCCTAAATATGCAACTGCTTATGTGCCACCCATTAAAAAAATGATTTCTAACATATCTGGAATCGCCCTGTATAATTATGATATTCAACGATTACTTTACCCACTAAACAATAACAACGCTTGCATGCCACTTCAAGAAGTACATGCTCTAAGTATATAACAGCATTGGTCTGTCTATATATAATTACTCAATGGTTTGAGTCTGGCGGCGGCGGCACGCGGCACATTCATTTGTTTGGCATTGACATTATTCACGTAAATAATGAATTTTTATTATATTTTATTTAATGAATGAACCAATATTATAAATTAATACTCTCTTCGAGGTGTCATTCCTTTGTACGCAAGACAATATATATTATATATAAATATAATATATATTGTTTCTGGTCGGGAACCTTCATCAGTTGCGCTTCCCACAATTGAATGTCCTCTCGAATACTTCTTTATGCATTTGATGCATTTCGTTAAATTTGAAGACGCGAGATGTAAGACCGACATCTAGGATTTTCAAGAGAATCAGTACACAGAGGTTCCGAATCTGGAGCCGTTCCGTGCAATTGCTGTTCTCCCTTAACTCCTAGGACAGAATGTCACGATAAAATTTTCAGGTTACTTCACCTGTCAGAGATATTGAATACTCTCTTCGAGGTGTCATTCCTTTGTATAAATTAAGATTAGCATTCTGCACTGAAGGTCGTCAGTAGCTACTAAAAAATACACAAATGAAGAAAATCGGTTGAGATACAGAGGAGAAAATGGTACCTAATCGTTTTCCCTTTGCCTATTTATATATAGATATGGTGTTATTCCCAAAGAACTCAGGAACTATCAATACCAGAAATGTCATAAAATGGAGTCATATTCAAACACGGAAATGACAAAAATGGACTTTATGTACGGCCGGGTGGCTGGAAATGCTTCAGAAGCGAGGCGTCTGTATGAGGCAGCATACCTGAGTAGAAGATTTCCTTCTCACTAGGTTTACCAATAATTTAATTGTTACGCGTTGTGGCAAGGTCAGTCTTTGATTTGCCATGGTAAATAGATTTTTGGAATTTTTGGCGTAATAATTTAAAGAGGAGAGTAATTTTCAAATTCAGGTTACTCGAAAACCATTGGAAATATCGATTTGGACAAACCTAATATTTTTTATGTGAAATTGTTAAGATTTTATATATCTGCAGAGAAAATTGTAAATAAATTTGAAACAAAAGAGTGTAAAAATAACCATAAGACTTTATACATCTATGGTGAGGAATCACCTTGAGTATGCCTCCAACAATTGGTCACCAAATTATTACACCCACAGTAATGAGATTGAAAAAGTTCAAAAACGTTTTTTGCGCTATCTTTATATCAAAAAGAATGGCATATATCCCTTGATGGTATCTTATAGGTCAATGTTGGCAACCTTCCATCTCTGTTCTTTGAGCACGAGGAGAAAGACCCATGCTGTTATCTTTATATATCACATTCTAAATAACAGAAAATATTTCGATACTGGCTTGATCAATAGCGTTAAGTTTAGGGTCCCCAAAATTAGCTTAAGACTACTCTCATCTAATCTCTTCTACATTAACAACGGATGTCCTTCGCCCTTCACTTATCTACTCAGTGTCTGCAATGATATGCTGTCCAGTAACATAGTTCCTAACCTATTTAACATCAAATTTGGTGAGCTTAGGCGCATATTATTGCTGCATCAGGATGCAAACCCTTCATGATATTGCCATGTCTGTGACATTGTCAAATACTTGTGTACTGTTTAACCCTGTACATGCAAGTACCTATTTGGTGTTTGTAAAGAGAATAAATAAATAAATGTGACGCTTATGTTTTGTAGTAGGACATGATATTTAACGTAAAAAGTTATGTAAAACCCATACATTTTTTTCTATTTATTTTCGACTTTTTTGTCAATAATAAACAAAAACGTTTGTTTTAGCCCTTTTAAGGGCATATAACTTTCTAAGGGTGCGTTTTAGGGCACATATTATAGGGACTTTTTGGCTTATTTTAATGAGTTCTTTACACAACAGAAGTTTGGAACCCTATTTTCGAAACACCGTGTATAACACCCGTGAAGAAAAAATAAAATTATTGTTATTAAAAATGATGTTAAATTGAACAAATAAAATAAAAATTTGACTAAGTATATGTTTACAAAAAAGTAAAACCTCCACAACTTACAAGTGAGCGAGTTGGAATTTTAGGGGTTAATATTTTTTGAAGACGATAAACGTTCCAGTGAGAAATATAACCTTTGCAAAAGTGTTAAAAATGCACACTAATTCCAAAAAAATGTGTACCAGGTGCTTGGATGATAAGAATACCGGACTACTGGAACAAAGTAGCCTTAGAGCTTATAGTACTGTATAAAAAAGTAAATAAAATACAAAACAAGTTGCATTTCTTAATGAGCTTTTTCCTATCTTTTTGTCAAGCTTTATTCCACAGGATCGAAAGTAATGCTTTTGTCATAATCTTCACTCTACCTATATTTTCTTTATTATATCTTTGTCATCCGTTCCAGCTTCATAGAATGTAACCCCAAGTTATTAGTATTCCTTTATATTTTTTATCACTCCACTTTCCAATTGTAAATATTGCCCTCTTCCACTGTAGTTACTACTAAGCACATTTGTTCTACGAGTTTCAATGGATGAAGTTGTGCTAATACGCTTCTCATATGGGAGATTGTCCAATCGTGAGGTATGGATTAGCCCATTAAACATTTACATTTGCATATTGCTTCCAATATGTTTGTTGTTGCATGTTTTATTAGCTCGATAAGCCAATCACCTGGTCCAGGTACCCAGGGGCTAGGACAAGGGAGGCAGCTGCCCCCTGGACCAGAAAAATTTGCCGTGAGCCTACAAATCTTTCCATAAATTTACTGATTTGCCCCTCCCTGGACCAAACAAGTTTCTGATTTGTTTTCTAAGAGAATTTTTTTCCATATTTGACCTTCTCTTGGACATACTTCTTTGTCATTTGCCCCTCCCTCAACCAAAAGCTGGGTACGACCCTGCCCAGGTGCTTCATTATTTCTCATTTTATGTAACAGCTTGTTTACTTCTTCTGCAGTATTCGCCCCTATTGGGTGTTCCTCTAATACTTTTTTATTTAAGTTGTAGCGTGAAGAAATTAGAAGCCGGTACTGTTCTTTGCGATTTATTTCATAAAAGTATTCCTTCTGTTGTCCTCAGGCGATGAAGACGATGAAGGAGGGATAAAGTTTCGCTCTTCCTTCTAAATTTGATTGAAGTTATTTGCAAATTTACCCTCCATCTGGGTGCTTCTCTTGCGTTTGGGGAGCCCACTAGATTGAAATATCAGTCGTTAAATATAGTAGGTGTAGAAGCAGTTGATTTCCTAGGCATCTTTCGAAAGTTCGAATATCAACCGATGGGTAGAGAATATTTAAGACTGGAGTTATGACCCCTTGTTAGAAGGTGAGTGTGCAACCATTTTAAAGTGAAATTGCCATGAAGCAATGTAATATTTTAGAGTTTAATGGTAGGCCTTATTTTATTGGGACGAACTTTATTTTTGATTTGAGTAGTATATTTTTTCTATTCGGCTGCAATTATTTCACAATGAGATTACTTATTCTGCTAGGTCTTGTATAGGTGTATATTTTTTGTTGGGCCATATTCGATGAATTTGGGTATTTAATACTTTAACCTGTTGGTATATTTTTACTATTTGACGATTTGTGAATGGACTAGTTTTGCCTCAATTTAGAACGCATAGATTGGTTATGTAAGGGAGTACTGGGTATGCCAATTATGGTTTATGATATACAACCGTTTAGATGGGCGTTACCGCGTTTTTGATCGCTATAAGGCCTCGAGGTAAGACTATGGATGGGTCCAATGGCTTCTGGTTTTCTATGAAGACATTTTTGTAAAGATCAGTACTCTTTTTTTTTGTATATGGTATAAAGTCTATTTATCTTCAAATATAATATTCTTAACAGACTATATCTATATCTTTTTAATCTTTGTTAAAGAAATGTCATAAGATATCTATATCTATCAATCCTGATACATTAGTACTCATTTTTGCATAATTTTCTAACATAATGTACCATTTTTTAGATATATAAGTGATTCAATTTTGAATACTGATTAAGATTTAAATTTCATAAAGATTTTTTTTCGTTTTGTTTTTGTACTATATCTAATTTTGGTTGTTGTATTAAATTTGGGTTTCCATTCGTTCATTGTATTTTCATCTAACCGAGTCGATTGATAAAAGTAACATTAAAGTACAAGTGCAAAATTGCAAACAGTGATATTATAATCATTAAAAAGTTACACGAAAGCTATGATAAGTTTATGTTAGGGAATATACTACTCTAAAATATAGCCGGTGAGAATTGAAGATCCTAACCTCATATTGGTTTTGTCAGTTATAAGATATGTTTTACATTACAGATTTTTAACTGTGTTACGCACTCAATTTAGTTTTGTCTTTTATTACCACTCTCCCCCGATGAAAAGCTGTCCATTCGCAAATATGAACTAATCAAGGAGGGCCTTTATATAAAAATATTTGAGTATTAGTTTTAGTTACACCTGGTACGCTTTAAAGTCATTGCCTAAGTTTTCTAAATTTTCTTTTCTAAATTATTTTTATGTTTCTTTGGGGAATAACACCACATAGAAATAAAACTACGTATATTGCAGGAATACCAAACGTTTCAAAGTCTATTCTGACTTCGTTGTCAATGGCTTTATATTTATTGATGTAAATTGCAAAATGAAAATTTTTCTATTCTCTATAGTAAGTAGTCTTTCCATACTTCCGTTTATTTCTCTTATTTCGTTCCTTCTTTTTTAATACGTGTTTATTGTTTTCCAAGCTTCTCTGGACCTAGGTCCTCAGGATTCACTGATAAAACAGTCATCAAGATCTCATGAAGTGCACAACCTCTAGCATTACATGATCTAACTCTGTCGTAACTGTATAAACCGTACCTTTTGATTAAAAAGCATAACTTAGCTGTTTCGAAGCAGTAACACAGACATTCTGACCTTTGACCTAGATGTAGGATTAGCTGATTTAGCACTTGTAAAGACAGGCATAGTATACTTAGGGCCTTGGCTCCTCATGAGATCTCATAACTGTTTACTAGTAAAATTGCTAAAATTTTACATGAAATATTTTTGTGATAATTGGTAATGGAGCAGTACCATTTGAAATTGCAGAGCAAACATAAGATTTTCAACAAATTGGTGAAAACAAATTCAAGTCAATTTAAAAACTACAGTCATAATTTGATATAAAATTAAAATAAACTTAATTTTTAAATTCTTGTCCACAACAGTTTATGTGACCGGCACCTCCACCAGTTAATTTTCTGTACCTATGTGTGTGTGTGTGTTTTGTTATGGTTTGCCACATTCTTTAAAACAATTTCAAATATTTGTTTTAGTATTATGTAGCAATACTTTGACGTAAATTTAAATTCAATGTTGCAGTAACAGCACACAGTAAAGTCGCAGGATTATCTGTATTTGGCAGTATAGTTAGTACAATTTATTATCAATGCTCATTTAGTGGCTTCACATTTTAAATAATAATAATTATAGTAGATGCTTTACCTTTCAACTTTATATCTTTATCCACAATATGGTATTAAATTTCTAACTACAGAACTTTTCCAAGTTTGTCTCTTTCCGTACAGTCGTTATTAGGGACTTTAAGATTTTTAAGAAACTTGGTATTACTGCCATGTATGGGAACATTGCAGATACTGTTGGGTAATCCTACAGACAAACTTGCGGATTTCGAGAAGTCAGGTATTTATGAAATCAAATGTAACGAATTCCTTCTAAAGTATTATGGACACACACGCATATCTATCACTACCCGTTTTAAAGAGTATATTGCCAATTTGAAGAGCTGATAAATATAGTGTTGCACATCATATTTTAGAACATAACCACGTAGATTCAACTTTAAAATTAGTAAATAATTTTAGGGAACTGGACTTTACGAAAACATAATGAACCAATGGGTTCGGATCTGGGTCGTATCCCATAGAGCTCATTGGATAGTTCAGTTCGTAAGAACCCATAAAAAATGTATTAAAATACGTCAGTACATAATTTCGGTAAACAAAAATTTGCCATTATTATTGAAATTTCTGGGAACTATGTTATTTAGAATTCGGGTAGCCTTTGTATTGCTTACAGTAATTTGCATAAATTGTGAATAGATTTTTTTAGTTTACTTCTTTAAGATGACAACTAAGAGTTGTTGAAATGGCATTAATTGTTTTAAATAAAGGTTTGGTGTTAGGGTGCAAAACTGTGTTTTATTTACATTTATGACACCCCAAAGGTTCCACAGCAATTCCATTATGTTTTAATTAGTAGAATAGGCCGGCCATTGGAGCTTTTCTTGTAACTGAACCAATCTCGGAAAGCAATAGTGGACCAAATTTTAAGCAAAAAACATGTTATATTATTTTTTCGATAAATCAATCAATCATTTTGAATTATTCAGGATTGAATACTATTTTTAAAGAAAAAAATCCAAGTTTGCAAACTTTTTTATTAGAGCGTAAATAATGTCGATGAAATTGTTTTCTATTTATTTCTTCTTCTTGGGAGAAGCTGCTTTCTTCGCCTTCGGTTTTGGAGCTTTCGGTTTTTTTTGTAGGGGCACCTTTACTGTTTTTTTTTGTTTTCGAAGAAGACTTCGCTTTGGGTGCAAGCGAAATTAATGAGATGACGATGGAGTTATTTTCGATGGGGTGAATTTCGGAGTCGAGGTCTTCTTTTCAGTTGCGGCAACTTTCTTAGGTTTGACTGCAGTCGTAGTCTTTTTGGCCGTTTTTTTTTGCTGCTCCCGCAGCCGCCGGCTTCTTTGTCGGCTTGGGTTTATCGCTGGAAGCTGCTCGTTTTGCAGGTGACTTCTTTGCTCTACCTCCAGCCCTAGTTTTGTTTTGTCGCCGCTAGCCGGTTTCGATGCTGAAGCTCCTGAAGAGGACGAAGCTGCCAATTTGAAGGAACCGGATGCACCTTTTCCTTTAGTTTGAACTAAAACTCCTGAAGCGACGTCTGACTTTAAGTATTTCTTGATGAAAGGCGCTACTTTCTCGGCATCGACCTTGTAGTTGACAGCAATTGCAAAAATGATCCACCACGTTCCTTTAAACCTTTGATAACTTTGTTGACGATCTCATATGTCGGTGGATAAGAGGGTTTAGACCTTAGGTTCTTGGTTTTTTTTCCTTCTTCGCCACTGTTTGGGTTTGTGGTACTGATTTCGACACGGATGTCGCAGAAGCAGTCGAACTGAGTTTCTATATGAGCCATAATGATTTGTATTAACTCTTACGATAGTCAATAACTTGGTTGTAAATAACGTCGCACTTACATGCACCTCTGTCTAGAGAGAATATGATTGTAGGAATATGAGCCAAATCGATGAATTTGACGCAAAATAACAAAAAAGGATTGCTTTTTTAAATAAAGTACTATGAAATTAGAAAACTTATTTCTTTCAATTTTTTTTCATAATAACTGAAACTAAGAAACATACTGGAAAGTGATACATAACAAAAATGTATCTTTTTATAATAAATATACTTTTATTTTTGAAGTATAAAAAAACAGTAACATTATTTGGGTGTAATTTTTTTTTCTCTTTTACGAAGCAAACGTAAAGTTATAGAGATATGTTTGTATATGATATATATACTTCTATTTATACAACAACCACGTGCTATGGGTGCTTCATTTCTCCATTTTATTATTTCCGAACTATTATTTTTAGCATAGAGGAGGTTTTGAAGAATTTAAAATAGCTTATCCATTTTTTCATTTCTTTAAAAATTATTTCACACGCAATAAATGATTTTTTTAAAAACTATTACATAATTATAGCATTTTAAGCTTTTAAAATATAGGTTTTTTCATTATTTTATCCATAGGGATGGTTTCTAAATATTGATAAGTTCAAATATATCATACACACATGGTTGACTGTTTATATTTAGATAAAAGACCTTAATTTTTTTATTTTTTTCACAATAGGCTATTTTTTGCCCCTGACGAAACCAAAAGCGTGAATTGGGCTCATGTCCCTTTTGAAGTTGAGGGTAAGAATTTACCAAATTTTCAGTTAAATCGATACAGATCCAAGGAATTCGGATATAACAGGTGATTTTCAGCTTCAGTGACTGAACTAAAAATCAATGTAGAAAAAAGAACCCAGAGTAATAAGAAATACAAATAATTGTTACGACCATTCAGTAAATGACGCGATAAACATAAATTATACAAGAAAACATAGTTACAAAGTTGATATTTATTGAATAAAAAAATAATTCATACAAACAACAATTTCCTATAACTATACACACCATTTACAAATTTAATAAAAGCTGGCATTGCGTATAACTTCAAGAGATTTATGTGTTTTTGCACCATCTGGTTTCTGCACACGCACCTGATTCTAAATATGCATTACTCATTAGTTTGATTATTGATATTGTTAATATATTAATTTATTTAAACATGTACAGCAATATTGATTTTAAATTTGTTTTCAACGTTAGTTATGTAAAGCAGTTAGGTACTATTGACAATTTTTTTAACCCTGAAGTTAATAACTTTAACACGTGCGTATTTTTTAAACTGTGGGAGCGTTTCGCCTGTTTTTGTTTCTTTAAAACCGATAAACTAGAAGAAAATAGTTAAGTGCAGTGTATAAGTAATTCTGTACAAAAAGTGATTATTATAAATTTTAGATGACTTTGATCCCCATTGCATAATTTTTTATGGTGAAGTCAAGCTAAACCGATCAGTAATGTAAGAAAAATGTTAATATCTAGGTATACATGTAAAATGTACGATTGTAAAATAAAGTTTTTAGTTACTATAATACCAAATTATAAAATCTGTAAGACAGGGGATTAATCTCAAGACATTATAAGAATTTCAATTGAAATTAACTGACCCGCCCCGGCGCACTATGGGTCAAATGGCATTATTTTTAATAGAAACCTAATATCTTGTGCAAAAATAGAGATAATGAAACATTTTTTTAAATTGAACCTTAGCTTATGTAGTACTTTTATGTTTTGTTGGGCAATAACATCACAATCGAAATAAAACGACGTATATTGAAACGTTTGGTTTTCGTTCAATATACGTCGTTTTATTTCGATTGTGGTGTTATTGCCCAAAAAAAACATAAAAGTAATCAAGAATATGCCACAAACAACGTTTAGAAGACAACTTAGCTTATGTAGATTAAGAGAAAATTATTTAGAATGTCATCCACTATTATAGGGGTGGAAATGAAGGTTGAAATGGGGCACATTTCGAAATTCGAACTTATTTTTCTTTATTTTATGGTATATCTCAAAGCCAAATAGAAATATTTACACGGGTGTTTTTTTAAATTGTAGAGTTATTATTATAGATTTGAAAATTATTTATTGCAAAGCTATTCTCCTAAAAGTATAGGTGAAAATAGGGGTGAGTGGTTGAAAACGTGAAATATCCCCAAAAAATACTCTTTAGTGATTCATTTGACGCTGACCACGGTTCTAAAAACCATTTCGTTATCTTTTTTCACTGTGGAGATCATTTATCGTTATTATTTTTCACTATAGGTATGAAAACAGGGGTATGGGAGTAAAAAAACAACACAAAAATCGTTGATGAATCTCGTAAGTGAGTTTTCAGTCAATTATTTTGAATATTTTTTGACAATGTTTAGTTATATTTGAAGACGCGAGATGTAAGACCAACATCTCGCGTCTTCAAATTTAACGAAATGTATCAAATACATAAAGAAATGTTCGAGAGAACATTCAATTGTGGGAAGCGCAACTGATGAAGGTTCCCTGACCAGAAACAATATATATATATAAATGTATATTGTCTTGCGTACAAAGGAATGACACCTCGAAGAGAGTAATGTTTAGTTATATTAATAATTTTTTATTTTTGCCATTTTAAGAGATAATTGTTTTTGAAATATGTGCTAAATGATCAGAGGTAATGTGTCACAATCGTACGTTTATCTTTCATTTTTTTATGAATCGCCATTTAACAAAAACGTAGATAACTATTGTTCTTGTAAAAGAAAATTTTTGTATTGCATTTTGAGAGATTAGAATGAATCAAAAAACCATTTTTGAGAAAAATGATAACGATAAACGACCTCCACAGTGGCGTGGTCAGCGTCCAATGAATCACTAAACAATAATTTTTGGAGATTTTTCACGCCCTATTTTCACCTATAATTTTGGGAGGATAGTTATGCAATAAATATTTTTCTAATTTATATTAATAACTCTACAATTTATCTCTTTTTGTCTTTGAGATATACCATAAACAAAAGAAAAAAAAGATCGAAATTTGAAATGTGCACCATTTCAACCCCCATTCTAAATAATTTTCCCTTAATCTACATAACCTAAGGTTCAATTTAAAAAAAAATGTTTTGATATCTCTATTTTTGCACTAGATATTAGGTTTCCGTTAAAAAAATGCCATTTGACACATAGTGCGGCGCAGCGTCGCACGGAGTATAAACATTTAAATTAAATATTGTAAAAAAAATCCTAGAACCCGATCGCAGCATCCTTACAATTGTGAATCTAAACCCGATGGATGCACCACAATTTAATACAATTTAATACCGGGTTAAATTGTAAATCTAACCCACTCAAACCTAAAAATAACGTTTTGTCACAATTCAGCTAACCGTGTAGAAAGAATTTTAATTTAATAATCCATCAAACTGATCCTAGCGTCACCTACCGAGCTAAATTATAAATTGATCGTCCTCAAATTACACAAAAAATCGTCAATATCGGCCCAACTGTTAAGTTGGAGTTCAAATATTAATGAGCCAATCTATTAAAGAGCAACACCCCACCATGCATTTTTTTGTTATATCTCAAAGAAATAAGGCAGCGTTTTCGATGAAAGATCCTATGCGGGTTGACTTTTTCCGGCACTTCTAACAGTTATCGTTACATTTCAACCAATTTACACAAAACCTTGACAGATCATATACCCAAACCTTCTTCATGAATCACTCAATTCAGTGGTTTTTGTGTTTATCGCGAATAGACAGACAGACATGCCTGAGGACTTTGTTTTATAATCTGTAGTGATGATGAGAAATAATACTCATATTTGTGTAAACAGCTATTATTTTTAAAGTATTAAAATGGATATATAGACCAGAGCATAGCGGCGCATTCGTTTGCAAAATTGTTTTAATTCATAATTTATTTTATTTTAAATGCCTGGGAGGTCTTCTTGATTATAAAAGTGTAAGATGACACTTGCTTATCTTTTGACGGTATTGTTTAAACAGGGAAAAACTATATAGCCTGGAAAAAATGCATTTTACGCAATTAATTAATTTTTTTATATTCTTTACGATATTTCGAATGAAAAAAGTCCTCACACCCATCATCGTATCTCCAACCCATTTATTGTTATGAATTTTTTTAAATTGGAAATCGCCGAAATTCCTAATTTTCTTGAATTAAATAATATACCTTAAAAATTGAAATGCGACAATTTTTAATTTTTTTTGTCAAAAATTTCAACTATATTAAACAAAATAGTCTAAATAGTTTTTAAAAATTTTGTTTAGTTCTATGTTTTTTTTATCTCACTCTCATCTCGATGTATAAGATGAGTAAGAGAAAGGCAGACGACGCACTCGTAAATTTTTTTCGCGGTTTTTCAGCGGTAATATGTTAAAAAATAACATTACTGTTTCTCATTTAATTTAATGTAAAATTTTTATATTACTGTTCATTATTTCAGAATTGGCAATTGCTGCAAATTTTCTTATTTTTAAAAGCAAGCATTACTGCTCTGATGGTGTACTCCCATTCTGGGAAGAATTAACTTAACTTACTTTAGAGAATATGTATTTTTTCAGAATTCAGACAAAATTGCAATAAATTTTAATTTAAAAAAACTATTTTTTGGAAATATCCCATTATTTTTTGAGAAAATATGTCAATTTTCAAAAATCTAACGGCATCAAGTTGTTGTTTTTTGAAGAAAAATTGAAAGAATGTCGATTTTTAAACCCCTAATTTTCCACAACTGTTTGGCATGACGCATGCTCTTTTTATACAGGGTGTTTCTGCTGTGTATAGAACTCATTACAAAGGCAAAAAGTTTCTATTAACATGTGCCCTAAAACGCACCCTTAGGAAGTTATATACCCTTAAAAGGGCTCCAACAAAACTGTTTTTTTTTCTTTTTGTTATGGACAAAACGGTTGAAAATAAATAGAAAAAAATACATGGGTCTTAAATAACTTTTTAAGTTAAATAATATGTGCTACTCCATTTTTCGACATGAAAATCATAAATTACAAAAATCTGTTTACCCTGGGAATTAAAAGACAGATGTTGACAAAACGCTTATTAATTTAAGTTATTGATAAACTGTTAATTGAGCTTTGCCCTGTTTAATTTTCTCTCGAGCTTTGATGGATCCTCTGAAATACTGTGAAATAGTATTGTACCCATACCAATCTGCTTCGGTTTTCGATTTATATAATTAGAGTTATGCACAAATTATGCTCTCTTAAGAAAATATGCAATTTCAAAATTGCCAAAAATTTGGCATCTGCTAAAAAATACTAGAGACGATATAAGACTAAAGATCCTCCTAGTCAATTAGTTTCACATAATTCAAGTATTATTACAATTATTAACTCATTACATAAAAACTTATTTTTTTCCAAATTTTCTACATTCTCTCAACATTATATGATTTAACACATAATATACTGTAATAGGAATTGAGAAAAAGTCATACTTACGATGACCAGCACACATAAAGTATCAGCACCATCTGCATTAACAAGCACATCTAGTAAAAATATCACCACAACAATCACTCCAATAAAGAATATTTTCATCTCGTAATTTTCAATGTTAGAGAAAACCTCGAACAATATCGAGGAAAAAGTCTCTGGCAGCCTTTAGTGCTAGCCGGAGAATGTTAACAGCATTTTACAATAATTCATTAAGTAATTTAAAGCACTTAATTTCTATTGCATATTAATTTTATGTACTTGAACAGGATAGATAAAAAACATTTAGTTGCGGATATTGTCTTTCCCACTTACGTATTTTCATAAGCTAAAACGAAATTGAAAAATGAAAAATTACAACAATAACTAATCATGATGATGAAAAGGCGGTACTTATTGCAAAATAAATTTTGAGATTAATACTGCCTGATAATATGGGTGTGTATATTCGTCATAATGAGCCCTTTCGTTTAATAAATTACCTGATGTGATAGAAACAATTTTAATTGTATATATTTTATTACTTTCTATTACTTGCCCCCAAAATTAGTATTAGGGGTTTTACCTTACACATCACAGGCATTTTCTCCTAAACTACTGGACGGAAAAGGTCGAAATTTAATATCAATTTATAGTTTGGTGACCCGATCAGGAGTACATATCGTGATAGGAAAAATTTTGATTTTAGGGGTACTTCTGGGGGGGAAACTAAAAAAATCGACCGTCCCCCCCCCTGATCACCAAAACTACTGAGCCTAAAATTTTGAAAAAAAATAGGAAATATAGAACGTTGCCCGAACTTTACAGGAAAAATAAGGAGAAACCTTATTTAATTCTATAATTTTGGGGGGCAAATTATAGAATTAAATAAAATTTTAAAAATCTCAAACGCATCATGTAATATATCAAAGGAAAGGTCACATTCTGAGGAACACAAATATATTTTTTTCATATTTAAAAAAAATATTTAAAAAGATATTAATGAAAATATACCAAAATTTACTCATTTCCCCCCCTTTATCACCGAAACTATAAAACGCAAAGTTTTGAAAAAAAATAGATTTATAGGTTCTGACCTGAAGATTACTGGAAAAATAAGGAGAAACCTCTACTTTTAATTTTGGGGTGCAAATTACAGAATTAAATGGAAAATATAAAATTAAAATTGTTTTCTAACCCATCATGTTATATATCAAATGAACGGGCTCATTATGACGAAAACTAATATATTTTTTCCATATTTTTAAAATAAATTAATTAAAAGATATTAATAAAAATATAAAAAATTTTACCCCCCCCCCTATCTCCGAAACCATAAGCTGGAAAATTTTAAAAAAACAATGGAGGTATAGCCCCTCACCTGAACTTTACTGGAAAAATAAGGAAAAACCCCTAATTTTTTTTGGGGGGCAAATTATAGAATTAAATGGAAAATATAAAATTAAAATTGTTTCTAACCCAGCATGTTATATATCAAATAAAAGGGCTCATGATGAAGAAAACAAATATTTTTTTCCATATTTATAAAACAAATTACCTAAATATATTAAAAAAATATAAAAAATTAAAAATTATAGAATTAACTGGAAAATAAAAAATTATAATTGTTTCTAACGGGTCATGTAATATCAAATCACAGGGCTCATTATGACGAATACAAATATATTTTTTTATTTTTTTAAAGTGAATATTTTAAAATATATTAAAAAATATTTTTAAAAATTACCCATTCTCCCCGTTATTCCCCAAACTCTAAGACCTCATTTTTTTTGTTTATTAATTATTAAATTATTAACCCCCATAGTAATTTTAGTGACAAATTATACAATTAAATGAAAAATAAAAATTCAATTTTCAAACGCATCATGTAATATATCAGATAAGAGGCTCATTATGTAAATTACAAATATATCATATTTTTAAATCATTTGTATAAAATATATTAACAAAAATATTAAACATCGACTTAATACCCACTTTAGAAACTACACTATTTAAATTTTGAAAAATATATTTTATTTATATTTTTAAATAATTTGAATAACAGATTTAATAATTTATAATTTAAACTTTGACCTATTTTGCCCTTTTTCTTCCAATCTACAGAGCCTCAAAACTCAGACAGTAGATTATAAAAGACATCTCTGAAAGTTTATTAGTATAATAAAACTCTAATGTTAGTTTTTGGGGGCCAAATTAGAAAATTAAATTCATATGTATTGTAATAAAAATCAAGCGAATCCTAAAGCAGATAAAATAAAAAGTCTGTGTGGAAAATCAAACTGTATATTTTTTAAAAATTTAAAACGCTTCCTTTTAAAGATATTTGAGTAAATATAAGAAAATGCACTCATTCCCTGGTTGTCTGAAACTGGATTATTCAAATCTTGAAAGTGGTACGGAACCCTAAGTATGCGAGTCCAACTCGCACTTGACCAAATTATTTTCTATAAAGCTCTGGTGAGGCCTTATATCCCTTTTTTTTTTCAAAACTTTGCGTCTTGTAGTTTCCGTGATAAGGAAGGGGGGGAGGGGGAAGATAAGTAAATGTTTGTATATTTTTGTTAATATCTTATAAACTAATTAGTTTTAAAATATGAAAAAATATATTTGTATTCTTCAGCATGAGAGCTTTTATTTGATGTATTACATAATGCGTTTGAATAAATTTTAATTTGTATTTTTTTTAATTCTATAATTTGTCCCTAATAATTAAACTTACGGCTATTCCCTTATTTTTTCAGCAAACTTTGGGCAACGTTCTATATAATGTATCGTGTTTCAAAATTGTAGGCTTAATGGTTTCGGTGATAGGGGAGAATGGTCGATTTTATAAATTCCTCGCCCCCCATAAATACCCCTAAAATCAAAATTTCTTCATTTACGATATGTACTCCTAATCCGTCCACCAAATTATACCAAAGATGGAGAAATCACGAGTGATATTATAAGGGTATCTATATATTGTACACTGTGGAACAGCCTAATGGAATACATTTGGTAACGAATAAGGGAGGGCTTGTAGGAAAAAACGCTTGGACCCGTCGATATAAATTTTTAAATATACATTTTTCAAGGAAAAAAATATATAGGGTGTGCATGTGGCAGTGGCCAATACTAACTTTCTTATTTAAAATGCAAGCACTAGTATATTATTTATTTTTTAGACTCTTCAGAAAATTCTAGATATAATTCATGTACAATGTTCTACACCTATCTTCTGATTCGGAAATATTAAGTGTTTTCAGATTTATTACAAAAAATTAAAATTAAAAAAAAGAAAATTATTTTATTTCACAAATTCGCTACATTACACTTAATACTTAATTCCCATTTAGCTCTTGATATTGAGATAGTAAGCAAAAACCATTCCGGCTTTCCTTTTTACTGATTTGAAAAAAAAACAGTTTTGTTTATTTTTGCCAAAACTCTTAGTCTTAGCATTTTGTCTGCCTGCATGAGAGTGGTGATCTGTGTCAGTGCACAAAATAACCATCCTACAAATGATTGGTTATGGAAATAACACACGGACACAATTGGAAGCTTCTCGCTTATTCACGAAAATTTTCCCAATTTGCAACCTGTATCCCAAAGAACAAGTAGCAAAATAGAAAAGCAGTTTCGCGAGCTGCCAATGCTCTAAGTGATAATAAGAAATTGGATCTTATGCTTGAGTTTCAACAAAAACCCACATAATTCTGGTCGAAAAAGCAACCATCTGTTCAACGTTAACAACATATCAATTTTTCAACTATTAAAGGAAAGTAAAATGCATCCATATAAAATAATGGCGACTCAGGAGTTCATGAAAGACGATTTCGATAGGAGGACGTATTTCTGTAAACAAATGATGGTAAGGTTAGATAACAATGTGATACAATTAGAAGATGTTTTGTTTTCTGATGAGAGCACGTTTACACTTCACGGTCATGTTAATCGTCAAAATTGCCTCTACTGGTCAAATGAGAATCCCCACTGTATGACAGAAAAACATACACAATATCCTCAAAAAGTTAATGTTTGGGTAGAAATTGTTGGAAATCATATCGTAGGTCCCTTTTTCATTGATATCAACTTGAATGGAGATAAATATTTATAACTGCTCCAAAATAATGTCGTGCCAACTGTGACAAACTTATATCCTGATCCAGTAACCCACAAGTTCCTACCATACTATATGCTTTCAGCAAGATGGAGCACCGTCCCATTACGAAATCAATGTCCGGCAGTACCCGAACCAAATTTTTCAAAATCGGTGGATTGGGAGGCACGGATTGACAGATTAGCCACCACTATGTCCTGATTTGACGCCATTGGACTACTTTTTGTGAGGATATGTCAAAAGTACTGTATACAAAACTAAACCGCTCAACTTAGATGACCTAAATAGACGAATCTGGCTTGCGATTACACCTGTCACGCCTGAGATGTTGAATAACGTTAGAAGACATATCTATACCAGATTATCATGTTGCCAAGACGTTTGAGGCGAGCATTTTGAACATTTCGTACATTGACATTAATGGTTTTTTCTTTTTTTTTAATGTTATTATGAAATAATCAGTATTACTTATTCGGTTTTTAGTGTAATGTAGCTAATTTGTGAAATAAAATAATTTTCTTTTTTTAATGTTAATTTTTGTAATAAATCTGAAAACACTTAATATTTCCGGAACAGTTGTAGATTGGTGTAAGACATTGTACATGAATTATGTCTAGAATTTTCTGGAGAACCCAAAAAAAATAAATAATAAACAGGGGCTTGCATTTAAAATAAGAATGTTGGTATTGGGACCTGTCACATGACACACTTTTTTGTTGAAAAACTCATTTAAAAATACAAATCGACATGTCCAAGCTTTTCCCAACACGCCCTCCTTTATTCGTAATCGAATTTATTCCTTTGGCTGTTCCACACTGCATACGGAACCTTAATAAATACATTTTTAAAAAAACAAAAACCGACTTCAAAAGAAAATTAACTAAATAGCATGAAATAATATTTTGCTACAATTAAATACTTTTTATGAAGTCGGTGCCAAGCGAAAGTGAAAATATTTTGTGAGGTACATTGATGAGTTATACTTCGCAACTTCGCTGTTCGAATTGGCACCGACTTCATAAAAAGTATTTAATTGTAGTAAAATATTATTTCATGCTTTTTAGTTAATTTTCTTTTGAAGTCGGTTTTTGTTTTTTTAAAAATGTATTTATTTTACAATTTTCAGTGATGCAATGGTTGTAATTATTAATGATTTATCCTAGAGCTGCAACATTCTATTAACATTTTTTTAACCACCCTTCATAACAATATTTGTACTCCCCCCTGTATGTCAGCTATCATTAATTTTCAACTGCTATGAGCTACTTTCTATAATTTTTTTTATTTATTTATTTTATATAATTATTTTTTCTTGCTTTTTATTAACCATCCTGTATGATATAATTACATTCGACGTTATATATTAACCATCTTGTATAGCAATTTTTATGGATCACCTAACATTTCAATAACTACCCTATATAATTTTATTTTACACCACATATGTATATTAATATGCGTGAAATTAATCTGCAAATTCATAAGATTTTACTCATCCAAAAATAGCCCGCCTCGGCAATTTTATCATTATGCAAAGCTATAATGCTAGGAAAATATGAGGTAGGCATTAAATAGTTACTTGTTCGGAAGATACAAATACATTTTGTATTGAAAAAATGATTACAAGAGCAGTTTCACTCTCAAATCACCCTGTATTGAAATAATTTTTACAAGACGAATCTCATTCTTACGTAGGTTACCAAATCACCCTGTATTGAACACCTTTAAATTACAAATCAGCTATCTTGATTGTCGCAAATTGTCAGTAACTTTTTTAATTATTTAATTTCTCTGCAAAACGATTTTCCCTATCCATTGAAACTTCTAAATAAGAAAATTTCATCGATATATATATATATATATATATATATATATATATATATATATAAACAAACCTTGTTCGTATTATAGTATTAGATTATTTATATTTGATAACAATTTTATATCTTAACCGAAATGAGGGTACTTTAATTTGTAATTAAAAGCCCTCTTTGAAGACAAACCTTGTCTACAGTAATATAAAAAAAATGACATGGAATGATTACTGTTTATGTTTTATACCATGTAAAAAATCTGTTTGTGAAGTATAACTTTTTTCTCTTAAAATTAGGAATAAAAAAGAAATCGTTTGATTTATGAATACACACTGTATATACATATTAACTGACACTTATTTTGATTAATTAATGTTATTTACAATTTACCCCAAGTTCCGAATAGTTAATACCAGTAACTCAATCAAAGCTTATATTACCGGCGACTCCACCAAGACATAGAATATAAGAAAATAGGTAAAAAGTTTTTCCCCATTCCATAAGAAACGATACAACTATGTTATTTGAAATAAAAAAAAATTCTGACCACTTTGAGATATCACGTAACTAATCCAATATCTTTTCAATTCGTTCCACGTTCCGAACAAAATTTTTAAAATTTTAATAATGCCGGCTCCTCCACCAAGTCATAGAGTATATAAGATTAGGTAAAACAATTTTTCCCCTTTTTCTAAGAAACGGTACAAGATATTCTAATGAAAAAAATATGGGACCACTTCGCTATCCCCCCAAACAGGATCCAGTAAAATGGTCGAAATTCCTCGAGCCGTTTCCGAGTAATCGGTGAACAAACATAAAAAAAAGCAACATAGATACAGACGAATTGAGAACCTCCTTCTTTTTGAAGTCGGTTAAAAAGAAAATAATTGCACATATGATATTTCCTCTACATCTAAAGTTGCGTCTATCTGTGAAGTTAGTCAAAGTACACTACATAGGATGTTGGTAAAAAAATAATTTCTTTCCATAAAATGGTGCACCAACTTTCAACTGACGACCCCTGCATAAGACTGGAATTCTGTTATGACAAATAAAACTAATCGAAGTAAAAAAAGTACTTTTCCCTCAATGGAAATGTCAACAAACTAAATGTACGGTATTGGATTAATACAAATCCGCACATATTTTGTGAAAGACATTCTTAATATCCAGAAAACGTGAATGTATGGGCAAGCATTTTGGAAAACACATAGTTGGGCCTGTTTTTCTCAAAACAAACCTAACCAGTGAGGAGTACTGGAGATGTTAATGAAATGTAATTTGAGTAGCTAATTCTTGAAATTATGGAAGATTTCAACAAGATGGTGCTCCTGTACATTATTATGGTGCAGTAAGACGTTACCTGGATGAAGAATATCGTGATAGATGGATTGGATGGCGAGGTCCCCTATTTATACAATGGCCAGCTCGGTCGCTCGACCTGACACCTTTAGATTTTCACTAAACTTGACAATCAAAATAACGATTTATGGAAAACTGAAGGGTAGATTCTATCAAGCACGACAAGAATTTACTAATAGTCAGTCATTAAAGTATATTTTGAACACTTGCTGTAAGAATTCATTTAATTAATTACAGTGTTAATATGAAATAATAATTTTAGTATATATTTAATTTATATTTCAAAGTTAGCCTAAACCCAGACAAAATTAGTATGCATGATAAAAGGTACGAGGAGGTGAGAGAAATTTTGACCGTATAATTGTAGACAATAGAGCTTGTTGTTCTATTTAATGTTAATATTTTTTTGCTTTCGGGTTTTTTGTTTCTATTACTTCTTCCAAAGAGATTATTTGCCTCACAAGTATACTGTGGTTTACCTGTATTATAAAGGGTGAACCAATTTGAGGTTAATTTTTATTTTGACAGATGACAAGTAGGAACATTCCGGTTATTAAAAATGGAGCGATACACTATTGAGCAAAACGTGTTTATTATTAAAAATTATTTTAAATTTGGTGAAAGTTGTGTAGAAGTTGGAAGAAAATTTCGTACAGAATATGGAAGCAAAAATTGTCCGTCAAATGGGTCAGTAAAAGATGAAAAAAGCAAAACATATCATCGCAGAAGAAAATATTGCAGCTGTTACTGCTAGTGTTGTTGAACAACCAAAAACATCAATTCGTCATGATGCACAGCAATTGAACATTCCAAAAACCACTTTATTCCGAATGTTGCACAAAGATCTTCATTAAAAGGCTTACAAGATTCAGATAACGCAAGAAATAAAGCCAACAGACTTTGGTTTACGTCGTTAATTCGTTAATTGGGCCATACAATAAAAACTTGAAAATATGATTTTTTTTATAAAATCATCTTCAGCGATGAAGCACATTTTGAATTGGGTGGATTTGTTAACAAGCAAAATTGTCTTGTCGAATCTGGGGTGAAGCAAATCCACGAGAAATAATGGAAAGACCGATGCATCCACAAAAAGTAACTGTTTGGTGTAGTTTTTGGGCTGGGGAGTGATTGGTCGATACTTTTTTGAAGATGACAATGGGAATGCTATTACTGTGAATGGTGATCGATATCGAACGATGATTACTAACTTTTTATGGGATGAATTGGAGCATATTGATGTGCAGAATATGTGGTTCCACCAGGACGGTGCAACATGTTATTCAGCAGCAGAAACAATCAATCTTTTGAAACAAAAATTTAGTAATCGAATAATTGCTCGAAGAGGAAACATTAATTGGCTCCCTAGATCTTGCGATCTAACACCTCTAGATTTTTTCCTATGAAGGTATTTGAAAGAAAAGGTCTATGCCAACGATCCACAACCAATTGATAACCTAAATAAGAACATTATTGACTGTTTTCAAGTAATTGAACCGCAGTTATGCCAGAAAGTTTTCGAAAATTTTGGAAAAATCTTAGTAGCTTGTCGTACAGCAGCAGGTGATCACTTACAAGATAGTGTTTTCCATTACTAAACCGAAACAATTATACTATCATTTGAAATAAAAGATTTGATCAATCTCAAATAATTTGTGTATTTTATAAAAATATAAAAATTAACCTCAAATTAGAACACCCTTTATGTAAAAAGCTTTTCAATTACCAAATAATTTTTCTTAATTTGTAAAAGTAGCATAAATATGAATTTGTTGATATTGACTAGTGTTAATTAACTTTTCCACTTTTTTCAGTAAAAAATCATCAACTCCATGATTTTAATTTTTCTGCAGCTTATAAAAATTTTCTAAAAAACAAGAAATTTCTATTTTTAACATTTTTATTTTATATTTTTGACTCATTTTGTGGAAAACGAGAACCTTCAAAAGTTCGTTCTGTTTATTGTTATATAAACGATTATTGCTCTAAATGAAACACAAAACAAACATACATATTTATACTATACGACTCTTTTTCTTAAGGGTAGTATAATAGCAAACCCAACTAGCTGCACAGATAACCAAAAGCGTTATAGCAATTATGATAACTGCAGTTCTCATATAAGAAACATCAACATAATTACATTCTGTATCCCATTCGCATGGATTTATGTCTATCGATTCTAACTTTTTTAAAACTTCTTTAAAATCACAACTAAAATTACAATTTCTTATATTTATTTGTGTAAAACCTGTGCTATTCTTGAAGTATGTATCGACGTAATAGCTGATGTTATTTTCATCAGTTTTCTGTCTAAGTTCAAAAATGATGCATGAAGACACAGGGGGAATGATATTGTCAAAATTCCACAAAGTGCTGAGGAGGTAAAACAAGCTGTCTTCATGTCCAACAATGAGAAGAATTTTTGCAGATATTTCTGGACTTGAAAGGTAATTTCTAAAAAACGATAAAATTAAATTCCACAGCGGCCCAACCACCAATCTTGCTTTGTCTGTGGTTTCAATTTGCGACATCAAGTAATGTAATACCTGTTCTTCTAATATTTCAGGATATACAGCTTTGGTCCAATCAGGTAGCGTGAGATTGAAGTGATCTTCGTTATATAACATTCTGTATAAGATGAACACTTGTTTCAAATCATTAATGGGCATTTGCGTAGAATTACTTAGATAAGAAAAAAGGTAGTCTTCATACTCAGTATGCTCCACGTGAAACAAATTATTTAGTGTGGGACAATTTTTGTCTTTTAGTAGTATATTGTCATCTTTTGATTTTAAAACATCTATTTTAATTAATTCTTTGTTTAGGATTAGTTGATAGTTAGAAGTCATTGTGAAGATGCCTTGAACAGTAACCATCGCCGATGTGACTGTGCGACTTGTATTGCTTGCAATAACATGAACAGAGTTCTCGTCGTATGTTTGACCAAAAAAGTTCCTGTAGCGTTTACCTAGCATTTGGCCTAATAGGAACTGATTCCTTATACCCACCTGTAACAAAAAGAAAGTTTGTTAGTCAAAAATAATAAAATTTGGAGGTCTGTAAGCAATCTTCTGGTATGAGTTATAAAGATTATCACCAACATGTTTTGAAAATACGGCTCCCGTTAATTTGGCTCCTTTTTAACCGACTTCCAAAAAGGAGGAGGTTATCAATTCGTCCCGTATTTTTTTGCCTTTTTTTGTATATATGTTACCTGATTTCTTCTCCCGTGGTGAACCGTTTTGAATGAATATAGTCTTGTTTAATAGAGTATATTTCCGGATTGGTAAAACTTCAAATTTTGGAAAAGAATTCTATTGGTAAAGTGATGAAATTTGTGAATGAACACATGCGTGCATAACGGACATTTCCTCATAAATATTTTAATTCCATTGTAATAGTGCGGTAATTTTAGGCACTGAAAGTTTTAATTGCGAATTTGAATATTTTCTATGTACATCTCAAGCATATAGGTAGTAAAGCATAGTATTTTCGACTCCTTAAATCAATGAGTACCAAGCTCGTTTTGTTTGTATACCAAGCAAATACCTATTTAAATGCAAATTTTTCCATTTTGCGAAGACGGTGCTTTTGGTTGTCACATTCTCACGGCCTAATAGAAAATTCAGTGACAACACATGCCAAACTCTAAACTACTATTTGGTGCGTTTATAGACAGGGTGTTTAGTTATAACAAAGAAAAATCACAAAGTAAAGTAAGTAAATTGAAGGAGTTGCATTTATATGATGATTGAAATATAAGACAGAGTAGAATGATAGTGGTCCATAGGCAGGATGGTTGGAATATAGGGTGGACTGGAGGTTTGATGGCATAAAATTGTTGGAAAAAATGTGAAATTAAAATTATATAGGGTAAACAAAAAAATGTAGATCTTATAGTTCGGGGAATAAAGGGGGAATGGGTAATTTTTTAAGTATTTTTTTTAATATATTTTGAAATATTAATTTTTAAAAAAATTAAAAAGAACATATTTGTATTCGTCATAATGAGCCCCGTGATTTGATATATTACTTGATTCGTTATAAACAATTATAATTTTTTATTTTCCATTTAATTCTATAATTTGCCCCTCAAAATGAATATTAGGGGGTTCTCCTTATTTTTCCAGTAAAGTTCAGGTGAGGCGCTATACCTCAATTTTTTTTAATTTTACAACTTATTGTTTCGGAGATAAGGGGGAAAGGGTAATTTCTTTTATATTTCTGTTTATATCTTTTAATTTATTTATTTTAAAAATCTGAAAAAAATATATGTGTTTTGGCCATAATGAATCCTTTCATTTGATATGTAACATGATGCGTTAGAAACAATTTTAATTTTATTATTTCCATTTAATTCTGTAATTTGCCCCCAAAATTAAAACTAGAAGTTTCTCCTTATTTTTCCAGTAAACTTCCCGTTTTTTTTTTAATATGAAATAAATATATTTGTGTTCCTCAGGATGGGACCTTTCATTTGATGTATTACATGATGCGTTTGATTTTTTTTTATTTTTAAATTTTCATTTAATTATATAATTTGCCCCAAAATTAATATTATTGGTTTCTTCTTATTTTTCCTGTACAGTTCGGGCAACCTTCTATATTTCCTATTTTTTCAAAATTTTAGGCTCTAGTTTCGGAGATCAGGGGGGGACGGTCTTTTTGTTTAGGTTTTTCTCCTAAAAGTACTCCTAAAATCAAAATTTCTTCTTTTAGAATATGTACTCCTGATCGGGTTACCATACTAAACATTAATGCCAAATTTCATCCTCTTCCGTCCTGTAGTTTAGGAGAAAATTGCTGTGATGTGATAGAGGTAGAAATCCGGAGTGATATTATAGGGGTATGTATATACAATATACGGAACCCTAAAAAACTGAATGCGTTTCGTCAAATCCTTTCGGAGAACCAGTTGTCTCTGGTTTCACAGCATAACCTCGTCGAAATTTACATATCTCCGGAGAAAAAATCTAACGCCGTCTTAATTATAACATCTATGAACATCGTCTGGTTGTGTTTATTTTTTTCTCTAGCTTCCGGTTCTCTAAACTCTAAGGTATTATTATCAATATCTTTGTAATGTCTCACTTTACATCTGTCACTTTGCGGTAACTAAGTTACACTACAGTTGAAGTTAACTTAACGAACACTTAGAATAACTTACAGCAGATTGCTGGAAATTTTTAGAAATAGAATATGTTAAACAACTTACTTCCGTTAATCCTCCCTGATTTGCAGGCCAAAAACTTTCGTTATAAGGATCAGTCGGATAAGTATTTCCTGGAATTCTTTCTCCATGCCTCATCATCTGTAAAAAATATATTCTATACAGATTTAAAACTATTCTATACTTACAATCACTAAAGCAGCTAGATTGTCATCATTTTTTGCTAGTACTGTCACTATAAATAGAAAAATGTTGATGTAAATATATAGAGGCAGACAAATTCTCATATTTTTGTAATAACATTACTTCACAACTCGTAACGATATCAATGACACCCCATCTACTATAAAACAACTTTGAATGACTAAATTCCGAAAACATTGGAATTTTAATAAACTATACAATTATAGAAAGTTATTTCTAGTATGTTTAATAATATGTGTAAACAGAGGGCAAAATAATAGCTAATACTGAAACTACCAATCGAAGTTTGAAATTTGTACTATTTTGGGAAAATTGGTTAAGATAGGGCGAGAAAATAAGAGGGAAAAACGGCGTCCTAGACAATTTTCCTATAATCTTCATGTCCTAAGCTTCATTTAAAAAAATACATATATTACGTTTTTTTGGCGTAGTGTGTTCCCATTAACAACATGCACTTGATCCACAGTGCGTCTACCCTGAGTGAAAAAAATGAAGAGTCAACAGAAGCTGTTCTAAAACAGATTAGTTTTCATTTTTTTTCATTTAGCTGTTCTTCGCGATCCATGATCCTTGGATCAAAAGATGATTACTTATCTTAATCCAGTAGATATTATCTTTCCTTTCTCAAGTTTAGTCACTGACACAAGTTAAATAAACACACTTTGAAAGTATACTCACTGAAAAAGAAATCGCAACACCCGGAAGGAGATGTTTAAATTTAATTTTGTTTTGGTAAAACATACAAGCTATAGCAATGAGTAAGTGATTATAATTTGGTAAAGTTTGGTGAATGTTTTTTCATGTAACCTTTTTTTCTCAATTAATAATTGTAGTCGCGTTTACATTTTGTTTAAGTTACCAAAAAAAACTGCTTAATGGGCTCCAAAATCGATGTTTAGTAATGTTAAAATGCCTAGAGTATGTGTACGCTGAATCTAAAGCCATCCAAGTGCATTTGAAAGAGTTCGAATTATTGGTTTTCGGGAAGAGGGTTTTTCATTTCGAGAAATCGCTAACCTCACAAACAGAAATCTTACTATTGTTATGAGATGTTGTCAAGCGTGATTTGGTAATACTCAAAATCGGAAAAGAATAGACACCGGACGTCGACGGAGCACAAATAGAGTTCAAGATCGACGTCCAAGACTTAGTGCCTTTAACGACAGATTTTCGACAACAATTTTTAAAATGAAAACTTCTTTAGCGGCGCTGAGCACTTTTTTTTGTATGGGTAAAAATTTCCAAACTCGCGTCAGGGTCACGTGATGCTGATCGAAAAAGCGTAAGATCGAGGGGAAGGGAGAGGAACTAGTATCTCCCACTCTTTCTACCGTGCCTGAGTGTGTTGCTCCGTTTAGGCGGCACAGGGCGCTTGCGCGAATATCCGTGTGTGTTTATGTACAGCGTACCACGCGTATCTAAGGATGGTGACAGCTGTCGGCTTGACTGTTGTGTAGTAACCACACTGTTGTGTATTCGTATATGTGAATTGTTTAAATTATGGAAATTGAACAAAGTGCATCTATTAATGAAAAAAGTGATGATGAAGTAGTGAAAGAAAATGAGTGAGTACTTTATAAATATACTAGATGAAAAATATACTAGATGAAAAACTCTTACTTGGCTTTAGCCCGTAACTGCCGTCAAGAAAACCAGCTATAAGCTGAGCACTATAAAACGTAAAAAAACGAATAATAATAATAGTAATAAATACAATTTTAATAATAAGATTAGGTTTCGATCGAGTCTGTATTTACACATAATAGATGTAATATTTGTAATATGTTTATACTTTATAGCATTAACCTACATTTTCATGACACCACAATAAGCCCATTTGCGGTGTAGGTTTACCAAAAAAATAATTTCGACTAAAAATAAATGAAATAAGATAATAATAAATAATCGGTGTAGGTTTTTAATAAATATTGTATTCTACCTCATAAATGATAATACTTTTGTACTTATAATTAAACACAAAGTTAATATTGAAGTTTTCACTTCTGCCGGCACTCCCGGAGTGCTACCGGTATTTTTTTTATAAAGTCTTTGGACTGTAGCATTATCCAGGGGGTGGGAACTCAAATAGAAGAGATTGTAGCAAAGTTGGAAGGGCCATTTAGAATTTTCAAATATGACCTAAATATGACGGTTGCTCGTACGCATTTGAAGTTTGTTGGTTGTTATCGGCTGTCGTCGTTGTCGTCCATTTTTGTCGTGATTCATTGTCATCAATTGTGATTGTAGTCATTGTAGTAAACATTTAAAAAAACGTATCATGCATCATACAAAAAAAAGCTTATTATAATATTGGAGCATTTCTTTTCTAGATTTCTGAATGTTTCAATCAAGCGTCTAAAAGGTAATAAATTACAGTACTTACAAGGTAGTTTATTAATTATATTTTTTTAGGCAGTATGTTACAACTAAATCAACAGCGAATCAACAATGAAATGGATGGCAAACTACTGAGATATTCATTGGCAACATTAAATTTACTGGTATGTTCACATTTCTCATATATTCTTGTAGTTCATACATTATTTCATTTCAAGTAATGAGAAAACTGTGGGAGACAATTTTGCATGTTTTTCACCAGAAAAAGATCCGGTTACCACTTGCAACCACCAAATGTTAGTAAAAATTCCTGAAAAAGTGTACGGTATGGTAAGAAGAGGCTTTTCAGTACATTTTTAGAAATCACCGTGCATCAGAGTCCACCATTTTAGAATGTCAAATTATACAAGGGAATTCCTAGGTAAGCAAATTTAATATTGGTTTTCAAATTATTCATAATTTATCTTTGTTTTTTGCAGAACACAAAAAGGTAGTTGTGAGAAAGAAGTTTGTACATTCAGTAGGCAAGAGTTTGAGGAATTAACTAACTATCAAAATAAAAGAGAACAGCGAGGAGAGCCACAAGTTTGAACACTGAGTGGCACTTGAAGAAGAAAAAATGTAACCTAAGGTATTTAAAAAATGTAAACAGTAGAAGACAACATTAGAACATGGGGTGGTAACGCACATGGAAATAGGCCACTTTTAGTCTGATCGAGGCAACACGACAGAGCGCAACATTATCTTCAGAAAATAGTGGAGCCGTATATACTTCCTGACTTTAGTCGTGTCATGGATCCCGTATTTCAACAAGATAATGCTGGGCCTCATGTCGATTGAATTAGTTTAAACTTTTTTGAACAGACTCTTGTAAATATGTTGCCATGGCCGCCAAGATCCCCCAATCTTTTACCCATAGAACATGTATGGGATATAATGGGTACAAGGCTCGGAAATTTACCCCAGTCCCCACAGACTTTGAAGGTTCTAAGACATGAAATAGAAGTAGCTGGCAATAGTATGATTTAAGAATAAATAGACAACCTTAGTGAATCAATGCCAAGGCGTGTTGGGGAGTGTATAGATAACCGCGGTGGACAAACATATTAATAACAAACTTCTAATAAAAAACTTTAAACTCCTTGATATTTTGTACTCAAATCTTAATCATTTACTCCTTGCTATAAGCACCTATTTTTTACGAAAACAATATTAAATTTAAACCTCTCCTTCTGGGTGTTGGGATTTCTTTGTCAGTGAGTGTATTTATTTTTTAACGTGCAGTTTTGAGTTTCAGTGACATATTATTAGTCAGACTTTATCTTTTAAATTAACCTAATTAAATTAATATAAATCAAATAAATTAGTTCAATTAAATTAATTAAACTAGCTGTCGTCCAGTGGTCGAAATTCGACCAATTGTGTCAATATCTCTGGCAGGTTAAGTAACCTGAAAATTTTATCTTGACATTCTATCCTAGGACTTTAGGGAGAACACCAATTACACAGAACGGATCCACATTCGGAACCTCTGTGTGATAGTTTCCTCGATAATCCTAGATGTCGGTCTTACATCTCGCTTCTACAAATAAGTAACGAAATTTTTTTCAGATATAATTCATAGAACTTTATTTGTGTTCAAATTCGTAATTCTTAATTTAATATGACAACAATTCAACTGCTAATGGGCTACCCTACATATTTATTTTTTCTAACACCCCTGTATAGCTATAATTGCGCTCAATCTCTCATTTATTAAAATCCTATATATATCCAACTCATTATATATTTCCACCACCCTGTATATGCAACTGCTTATAGACCACGCATAATATTTTTTAACATTTTTCAACCACCGGGTAAACCATTCTGTATATGCCACTGCCTATGAACCACCATATTTACTCTTTTTGTTTATGAAATTTTTAATTATCTTCTGTAACTATAATTCTACTCCGACCTATATTTCAATTATTATATATATGGAACTCTTCGTGGTCTACTCTATAAATCAATTCCTATTCTAACATTTTTTATCACCATCCTGTATATCTATAATTCCTCTTACCCTATATTTCATCTTAACTATATATACAACTGCTTATGGGTTACGAAATGTTGCATTTCCATTTCCGCCACCCTGTATATGCATCTATGTATAACATTTTTTGCACCACCCTGTATAACCGTAATTTTACTGCACCTTCTATTCCAAGAACCCTGTAAATTCAACCGCTAATGGGCTTCCCTATATAATTATTTTATTAGTTATAATTGCACTCTACTCTATATTTTAAACACCCTAAATATGCAACTGCTTATGTGCCACCCATTAAAAAAATTATTTCTAACATATCTGGAATCGCCCTGTATAATTATGATATTCAACGATTACTTTACCCACTAAACAATAACAACGCTTGCATGCCACCTCCAGAAGTACATGCTCTAAGTATATAATAGCATTGGTCTGTCTATATATAATTACTCAATGGTTTGAGTCTGGCGGCAGCGGCACGCGGCACATTCATTTGTTTGGCATTGACATTATTGACGTAAATAATGAATTTTTATTATATTTTATTTAATGAATGAACCAATATTATAAATTAAGATTAGCATTCTGCTACTAAACAAAACAAAAATGAAGAAAACTGAAGGTCGTCAGTAGATTAGCATTCTACTAGGTCGTCAGTAGCTACTAAACAAAACAAAAATGAAGAAAATCGGTTGAGAAACAGAGGAGAAAATGGTATCTAATCATTTTGTCTTAGCCTATTTATATATAGATATATAGATTAATAAAATGTTTGTATAAATAATCACCCGGGGTGAGTTAAGTTAATTAAACTAACTAAACTAATTAGTTAATTTAATGTAATGATTTAAATTTATTTTATTAATTTAATTGCTAAGATAACTCAATCAATAATAATGAATGTTCATACTTTGAGTTTCTAATTTAACTTCTTCACTAAAATCTCAATGACTTTGAAATTATGATGTATCAGAAGGCTTGGATGATTCGTTTAAATGAATTTGGTCTAGACAACCGATGTTTTCAGTATGCTTAAGAGTAGTTGCCTATATTTAGGGTATCTAAAACTAGTATTCGTAAATTTAGAATATAATTAATTGTAGGTACCTATATGCTTTTGTTCCTTTAAAGAAATAATTTGTTTTTATGGTTCTAAAATTGGGTAACGCCTGGGTTTACAAATATTGTAAACAAACGTTGTAGTCAAGTCAATGACTAAACAAAAATATATTTATTTTAAACTTTTTTTATAATTTTTCAACTTTTTGCATGGGATGATTTTCATAATGCTTGAAACGTATAACATGAATGATAAAATATTATAACAGCAAAGAAAAGTTTAACATTTAACTAAATTATTTCATTTTTAGGAGTTTAAATTTTGAAAATAATCGTTATTTATCTCTCAAACTGTCAATTGATGTAATTTTTGGAAAAAAGATTTCGATTGCAAACTTGAATTTTATAATTATTTGGAATTACTGGTAGTTTTCACCAGTAAAAAATAAAACACAACCATGCAAAACTATATAGTTTCACGGTTTTTTTCCTGCATTAACTGCAATGTTTATTTCTTGTTACGTATACCGTAAACTTTCAATACTTTGGGGTATGTAAATGATTATTGGCGTAATAAAACACAAAATAAACTTTATTCATGTATTTATACAACACTGCCCTTTTTCTTACGTGTATAAAAATACCAAACAGCACAAATTACACAAAGAATCAAAAGGATTATGACAATAACCACAATAGCGATTTTCACATTAGTAGTATCCACAAGCTTACACTCCATATCCCATTCGCTTGGACTTATATCCAAGGACTGTAAGTTATCCAAAACTTCTGTGAAATCACAACTAAGACTGCAATTTCTTATATTTATTTGTATAAAGTCTGTGTCATTCTTAAAATATGTATCGACGTAAAATCCAGTTTTATTTTTTTCATTATTTGACCTAAGTTCAAATACTATGCCAGTAGAAACACTTGGGATGTGATAGTCGAAATTTCCCAAAGTGCTAAGGAAGTAAAACAACTTGGCGTCATGCCCAACAAGGAGAAGAACCTTTGCAGAATTGTTCGGGTTTGAAATATAATTTTTCAAAAATGATAAAATTAAATACCACAATGGTCCAACTTTCAATCTTGCCCTGTCTGTGGTTTCAGTTTGTGACTTCATATAACGTATGGACTGCTCTTCTAATATTTCTGGAAACACATTTTTAGTCCAGTCTGGTAGAGTGAGATTCTGTTGAACTTCGTAAGATAAGATGCGATATAAGACGAACAGTTGGGTTGAATTATAAATGGACATTTGAGTACAGTTTCTTAGGTACGCATACAGTTTGTCCTCATCCTCTGTACTTGGCTCGTCAAGTAAAAAATTTAACTTGGGACAAAGTTTGTTTGATTGCAGTATGTTATCATCTTCCGATTTTAAAACATTAACTTTAATTAAATCTTTGTTAAGGAATGCATGACAGTTGGAGAACATACCTTGAACAGTAACCGTCGCCGATGTGATTGTGCGACTTTTATTGCTTGTAATAACATGAATATTGTTCTCGTCGTATGTTTGACCAAGCAAATTCTTGTAGCGATGTCCCAAGAATTGCCCAAATAAGAATTGTTTCTTTATGCCTACCTAAAACAAAAGAAGTTAAGTAACAACAAAATAACAAAATACGAGCTATATTAACAAATCGAGATTTGACTATAAATTCTATGCAGAAATAAAATTCAATGATGGAAACCCAGGTACTATGTAAAAACCTTGGACTGCATGATATCTGTTGAACTAAATAATTCTACAACAGTAAAGTAACTATAAAAATGGGAACTCTTAAAGAATCATTGGCGGATCCAGGGAGGAGAGGGCTAAGGGGCTGACAAACTTATATCCTGATCCAGTAAACCCACAGTTCCTGCCAATACAGTATGGTTTCACCAAGATGGAGGAACGCCCCATTACGAAATCAATGTCCGTCAGTACCTGAACCAATTTTTTCCAAATCGGTAGATTGGGAAGCGCCGATCGATAGAATGGCCAGCACTATCTCCTGATTTAACACCATTGGACTACTATTTGTGGGCATATGTCAAAAGTATACCGCTCAACGTAAATGACCTAAACAGACGAATCACGCTTGCGATTAGGTCAGTCACGCCTGAGATGTTGAGTAATGTTAGAAGACATTTCTATACCAGATTAGCTTGTTGTCAAGACGAGCATTTTGAGGTTATTAGGTTTTTAGTGTAATTTAGCGAATTTGAAATAAAATTATTTCTTTTTTAATGTTAATTTTTGTAATAAATCTGAAATAGTTGGCGATATGTCTATAATTTTCTGGAGAACCCAAAATATAAATAATATACAGGGGCTTGAATTTAAAATCAGAAAGTTAGTATTGGCCACTGTCACATGACACACCCTGTATGTTTTTTGTTGTTGAGTTCTAGCGTTTTTCCCAACACGCCCTCCTTTATTCGTTATCGAATTTATTCCATTTGGCTGTCCCACACTGTATAAGAAGAGAAATACAAGCGCTGTCCCTGTCACTGACATCACAGGAAAGATCAGTCAGAGCATTACCGCAAGGGTAAGTGAAAAAAAATTCCAAGAGACTTATTTTATAAATATTTTGTGGATTAACGTCTAAATTCTGTATGACTCCATCTTCAGCCGCTCATCATCATGTGTAATGGAAAGTACTTAAGACAATAAAGAAATTCCGCCCAAATTCGACTGTCTTCTATCATAGAGTTCAAAAGACAATCTTTCGGCTCCATATTCAGACCCTGATTATTGTATATTTATAATAACTACATATACAATCCCAAATTAGACAATTTGCTATCAGCGAATTTCTCACATTCCGGCTCAATCCTCAGATCAACTCGACTGTACCATATTACTGCATTCTCACTAAAATACATAATATGACAATATCCGCTTAATCTAATGTCATTGCAAGTTAATTAAAAGCTTGTTAAATTAAAGAAAATCGGTTGACCAAACAGGCTAACAAATGGCACTGAACTGTTTCATCTTTGCCTATTTATACAGGGTGTAAATAGTTTGAGTACATATATTTTAGGTGGAGATAGTATATACCAAATAAAAGAAAAAACTCTTATGACACTATGGTCTATAGGCCTTGATAAGCCAGAAAATTTCAAATAAATGTTAAGTAAATTGTTGTCAATGCGACATCGTCGCGGTAAAATCCGAAATTTTGCGAATAATAAAGAAATGATTCACCACAAAAAAGTTAACACCTTTGATTTTTAGTGTCAGATTTATTTAGGTAAATAAATTTTTATGAAACATCATTTATCTGTTAAATTTTTCGAAAAATCGTTATTACTCATTACATTAATATTACTTATGTTAGACAAATAAATACCCATGTACTTACAGGATATTTCATCATGATTGAGCTCAGGAGAACAAAGGGATTCTTCATAGTAAGTATTCAAATTTCAACATTCTTGCTATTACATCTGCTTTCCCCACAAATTAATAACATGTCAGGTCTTTCCTATTTGTATAATTTTCCACTATTTGTCAAAAATCCATAGTGTCCACTCGAACTGACAATTCACAACCGATTTTATTTGTTTTTCCAATTTATTCTTTTAAATGACATTCAAATCACGAAGTCTACATTGAATACCACGCAAATCACTTTCTTAATGTTCTCACAAGAACCGATGCAGCAAAAAAACAATCTAGGCAGCGCTCAGCTGTAGTTAACCTAAACATGTACTGTTCGGAGAAACGTACGGCAAATTATAACAGAATATTTAGAGTTTAAACATTAATTTTCTTTGTTAATACAGTTATTAAAGCTGTATAAGCTATTGAGTATTAACATATTTGCCTTTACAAGCATTTTTAAGTCAGAAATAGTCTATTATTCACTGTAATAAGGACTACGTAACCTCTAACTTTTTTTCTGCAAAACAAAAATGTTTGATTTGTTTTGACCTGAACTATTAATCCTCAAAATCTTTGCACTCAAACCATTTACACTCGTATTTAGATTATATAGAACCACGTCTGTCATGATAACGTACTTGACGACAAGTGACCTTCATGCATTAAGTTATAACTGCCTAATTTCAGAACATGTAGAATATTACCTGAGTTTAATTTTTTTTGTCCTGTTTACAGATCGTTTACCAAGAGTTTTCCAATGATAATTTGAAGCCTACAATATTTATATTTTTCCAACACTTATTCAGAAAATAATATTGTTTACAATGTGTCTTTCAGCCCTTGGCTTTTTAAAAATACTCTACAGTTTAAATTCAATTTAAACGAATTAAAATATTCTCCCATAACATTTAATTTTAAGTTAAATACTTACTACTTACTTTAGTTATCCCTCCCCAATTTGCCGGCCAAAAACTTTCGTTATAAGGATCCGTTGGATATGTATAGTCAGGAACTCTTTGTCCATGCCTCATTAACTGTAAAAAAACGGCTGCTATCATTGCTTACATTAAAGATTGGGAACACTAGTCCGTTTCTTTGACGTGCGACTGCGAATTTAACCATTAAAATTGTGTAAAAGCAGAAGTACTCAAGTCAAGTATTATTACTCGCTATACCACATTTTAAGGCATTTTTAAGAGGAAAACCTTGATTTAATTTAAGAGAGTCTTTTTCTATAAATAAAAAAAGAAATCCCAAAAATTATCAATTGAATTTTAGGTGAAGTACATGAGACGTAGTCCAGATTTGACGAAGAATGGAAATGCTGTGGAACCTTTTGGGTGTCACAAATGTAAAAACACAATTCTGCACCCTAACATCAAACGTTTATTTAACACTCAACGCCGTTTCAACAACTCTAAGTTGTCATGATCAAGGAGTAAACCAAACTAAATAAAGGTTTGGTGTTAGAGTTTAAAATTGTGTTTTTACATTTGACGATGAATTCGAACTAAAATAAAAAATACCATGTTTTATTTAAAAATAATTGAGTTGTCCATTTCCGGACTGACAGGGAATTCTTCATTTAGTAGTATATTTACAATCACCAATAATGAAAACCTGGCATTGCAAAGTTTTATACTTCACTTACGAGTGCTTCCCTATAAAAGTCTAATCAAAACTGTTTGGGCCACAACCTGTATATGCCTCATTTCTATCAATAATTCCTATGAATTACTAAAATGTACCAGTCCCGATTTTACTAGAAGCACTTAAAAACTGAGTAAGCCCTAGATGACTCGGCGTTCTTGTGGTGACTTGGCCTTCTGTTATAGCTGGTGCTGGAACTATACAAATTGTCAAATATCTTATACTTACAATCACTATTGCAGAGAGGTTGTCATCTGTTTTTGCTCTAGCCGTTAATACGAATAGAAAAAAAATTGACAAACGTAGATAGAGACATAAACAAAATCGCATATTTCTGTAGTACCAATACTGATATCAATGGCCAACTGCATAATGTGAAATGCATTTTAATACCAAAATTTCAAAAACATTGGAATTTTAACAAACAATACAAATGAAGAATGTTATTTGCATTATTCGTTACCCGTGTTCAAAAACGATTGTTAGCCAATTCCGCACAACTGGACGAGATTTAGCACACAAGTAGTCTATAACCTGGATTAACACATATGTTACCTGGTAAGTGATATGGATTCGCAGTATACAGGGTATTCGTATACATGATGTAAAAATACACATAGTGAAGCATCGATAGCAGTACAAAGAATATAGGATGTAACCTTGTGTTATAGTTGCATGGGAAATTGAGATTTATAGAGGTCGGTAAGTTCAATCTTCTGTTTAATTAAATGATACAAGTTATTAACTACTTTTTGGTGACTTGATTGTTGGGAAAATTGGAAAAGTCGAGAATCAAATTCGGATGAGGAGCCCTTTGATATTTGTCGGAAATGAGTACGCCCATCCTTGGTCGGCAGTCTTTGGTTGGGAGTCTAGTATATAGCGTGGACCCAACATTTATTTAATGGCGCCAGACAGTGTTTATAACCTGCAATTTGAAATATACCTTGTAACTGCGAACCAATATTAGATTAAGTTCTTCAACTTCCATATATATTTAGAAAAGTATGCTCCCTTACCCTTCTATGGTATATTATATACACCTTCACATAAATTTATAGTGATTATAATCTCACTGTATTCAATATTTTCACTTCTGCAATTATCAAACAACAAATATTGTTATAAGAATGTGGTAAAATATCCACCGTGTAACTGATAGTGGAAATATATACGATAAAATTATTCCAACCAACATATAGCCAAACAGTAGAAATATCCTAATAGAGGATGGCTTAAACTGTAAAATTGGCCCAAACGATCAATAGCCAACTCTATAAATCTGGCCAACAAAAATATTCACACGGCAAATACCTATTGGAATGTCTTCGATGGCACATTACATATAATATCCAAAAAAATGTATGAATTATATGTTGCAGTTTTAGTTCAATGCTGGTTACAATTGCAAGTATTATAATTGACGAAGGACCTTATAGGGAACAATCAATATAAACACAATGTGCCGTCGCGTAATAGTGTAATTCACCATAACTACTAAGTTAATCACTGACCTTTTTACGTCGTAGCTCTGCAGCTGGTGCTTTCTTGGTTCTTCTTTCTTCAGAGACTAGCCCCGCAACAGCAGGAACTGATTTTAGAGCTTCGTCTGGATAACACGTTACAGAACAAATAGCGACGTAATGTTCATTGATTGAGCACCAACAAAAATGCGGCAGTTTAATCAACAAATGATTGCGCTTTTGTAAATCACAAAAGAAACAAAATGAAAGCGGTTTAGCGGTTGTTACGACCGGAACTAATAACTCGCGGAATCGTAACACAATAACAACAAAAAGCGGCCGTCTTAAGACGGTATCAAAAGCGTCCAAATAGCTTGAAAGTCAACACAGGAATCACGAATACTGTGTTTATTTTACATATAGCGCAAAAAACACTTAAATATCCCTAGCATTAGCGCGACGGAAGGTTTTGGAAAAAATGCAGAAGTTTAAAAATCAATGAAGTAATTCAATCTAATTTAAAACAATACACTAAACAAATTGCGGGAACGCACCACCTATATATGGCCCATTTCTAAAATTATGCGACCAATCCTAAGATTATAACTCGACGTAAACCCTAAAATATCACCTTGATTTAATTCAATTTTACTTCAAACTGAAGTTTCACTTATCTTCTAATAAAGGGTTATAATTCAAATATTAAAAATTCCATGCCAAATTTATCTTTTAGCCCTGATCAAGTCGGCTTCCGACAATGTCATTCACATGGAAACTAAAACCTCATATCAAACGTTTCGAAGAGTCCACTTTTCCACTGATCGACAAAGAAAAACGAAATTTCTCAATTCGGTACAAAATTCAAATTTTCTCCCCTCTTCTATATCAGAAAACGATCTCATTTCTGACTTTAAGATGCGGTCAGGAAGGTCTTAGAATAGCCCGATTAAACGACGTTTACCACAGAACAAGAATTTCTTTTATTTCTATCCTGATAAATCTAACAGTTGTAAACTAATGACTTCTGAATGAAAACGAATTGATTTACAAAAAAAGTAGGAAACTTACGACTATAGATAAGTTTTAATTCGAACACCTTTCACAGATATAAATATAAACATCGGGTCCTGACGTTCGAACAGAGAGGCTAACAAAGATCTATCAATCAGCGGACAAAAATAATGTCTTTGGCATTGGCAGCCTATAGAAACTTACCACGACAACAAGATACAAGGTACTCAGGAGCTACAAATACCTAAAATTAGTTAAGCGATCATACAATGAACAGCTCCAGTCACAAAACGGTTTCAGAATTGTTAGGGCATATCCTTTTTAAATTTTCATTTCGTTAAATGCTACAGCGGAATGTAAACGTTCCTCTGTAAGTGTGCCGGCATTTATTATACATGTTGTACGAATTGAGGGCGTTTGTACATAGAGTAAAGCTTGTGTAGCAGTGTATAGGATGCAGGTAAAGAATATGTTTTGATATCTATATATAAATAGGCAAATAGTAGCTACTGACAACCTTCAGTGCAGAATGCTAATATTAATTATAAAATTGGTTCATTCATTAAATAAAATATAATAAAAATTCATTATTTACGTCCATAATGTCAACGCCAAACAACTGAATGTGCCGCATGCCGCCGCCGCCAGACTCAAAACATTGAGTAATTATATATAGAGGGACCAATGATGTTATCTACTTAGAGCATGCACTTCTGGAAGTGGCATTCAAGCGTTGTTATTGTTTAGTGGTAAAGTAATCGTTGAATTTATAATGATACAGGGCGATTCCAGATATGTTACAAATCATTTTTTCGTGGGTTGCACATAAGCAGTTGCATATATAGGGTGTTTAAAATATAGAGTAGAGTGCAATTATAACTAATACAACAATTATATAGGGAAGCCCATTAGCTGCTGAATTTACCGGGTTCTTGGAATAGAAGGTGAGATAGAATTACAGTTATACAGGGTGATGCAAAAAATATTATACAGAGATGCATATACAGAGTGGTGGAAATGGAATTGCAACATTTCGGAACCCATAAGCAGTTGTACATATAGGGAAGATGAAATATAGGGTGAGAGGTATTACAGATATACAGGATGATGTTAAAAAATGTTAGAAAAGGAAATGATTTATAGAGTAGCCCACGAAGAGTTCCATATATATAGTGATTGAAATATAGGTCGGAGTAGAATTATAGTTACAGAAGATAGTTAAAAATTTCATAAACAAAATATATCAAGCCTGGTCCATGAGCAGTTGCATATACAGGGTGTTGGAAATATATAATGAGATGGAATTAATATAATGAGGATTTTAATAAATGTTAGAGAATTGAGTGTAATTATAGCTATACAGAGAGGTTAGAAAAAATAAATATGTAGGGTAGCCCATTAGCGGTTGTCATATTAAATTAAGAATTACGAATTTGAACACAAATAAAGTCCTATGAATTATATCTGAAAAATACTTGAATTTCGTTACTAATTTGTAGATGTAAGACATCTTTCGAGGAAACTATCACACAGAGGCTCCTGAATGTGGATCCGTTCCGTGTAACTGCTGTTCTCCCTAAAGTCCTAGGATAGAATGTCATGATAAAATTTTCAGGTAACTTAACCTGCCAGAGATATTGACACAATTGATCGAATTTCGACCACTGGGCGACAGCTAGTATAGGGAATACGATCAGAAACCATTGAACAGTCGAACATAATCCTGGGTATAATTGCGGGATCAGTTCAACAGCCAAAATTCTTGGTAGCCAGTCTTGCATATGGAAGAAGACCGTGAATGCTCTCGCTATTATAGTTGTCACATAAATACGAAGAGTTTATTGTGCTTTTATTTCCAAAGGCTGAGTTATAAACTAAGTTAATAGTAAATAGTTAATACGCATAGACGTATCTATTCATCTTTAGTGAAAATATAAATATGAAACACAGAATTTTATACATTTTATTTATAATTCTTACACATTCCCTTACGTACAACATTATGCTTATATTAAATTTTTGTTATCGAATTTCTGTGGACACTTTCTGTAAGAGGCACATTTGAATGACTTTTCTGGGGATTTTTCTGTTCCAACAGCATATTACCATGCACAAAAATATGCAAACAACTGCAACTCCTGCTATAATATAAACTACCATCCAAGAACTAGAAGGGTAACACTCAATCCATCCATTGCTCTAGAGTTATAATAAGAGGTTCCAACTCTGCAGAAAAATCTTGCAAACTGCATTTGAATGTGCAATTTCCTATATTAACCTTAGTCACCTCAGCCAAGTTCTTGAAATACGTCTGCACGTAGTAATGCGTTTATATTTGTTTCAGTTTTTCTCCGGAGCTCAAACACTAGGCAAGCTGAAGCAGAAGGCAACTTGCCTTTAAATGCACCAACACTGTTGAGAAGACTGACTATGTTAAACTCATGGCCAGATACGAAAAGGATTTTTGGAGATCCGTAAGGATTTGAAATGGAAGAATTAAAAAACTGTTCTATTGTATTCCATAATGGACCAATCTTTAATCGTGCCTATTTCCTTTGTGTAAGTTTGCAGCATAAAAAAGTACATGCCGTACTCAGTCAATGGATGTGGAAAAACATCTTTGGACCATTCAGAAAGAGTCAAATTATGGTTTAGTTCGGTTTTGAAAAGATCGTACACCAAGAAAGCGTCGTATAAACTTTTAACAGGAGCATTTGTTTTGTTTGTTAAATATTCGTATAATCTTGGATTAATATTTGCAAAATATGGATTGTGTTTTTAGTATATTGTCCCCTATATTATCTATTTTTGAACAAGACATGTTGTTTCTCACAAGATTGTCTTGTTTTATTGGTAAAATGTCCATTTTAACTATATTTTCATCGAAATAATTAGTTTGGTTGCTGTCGTTTGTAAAAACTCCCTTAAGTGTAATCCTAACGGAGTTAATTGTTCTGCTTAAATTGCTTGAGAGAATGTGAATCCTATCCTCATCATATGTATCAGTGAAAAAATTTCTGTATCGCTTCCGGAGCCATTGTCCTAGTTGAAACTGTGCTTTTTTACCAGTCTGAAACAAAAATTTGACTTTAGCATTTTATTATGAAAATGTCTTTAGCCGGGGATCATTTAGGCACAGCTAAACTATATTATTAAAAAGCTGAAGAACAAAACACACATCGGGACAAGTATGTTGGCATGATACGTAATGTTTTACATCTAAGGCTTTCAGGAAAACTAGCACATGGAGTCATATTACAAGAATCCACAGGTTAGAATTTCACGTTAAAATTATCTTTAACTTCACCTGCCAAGGGATATTGAGTAGTTTTGGTGCACATATTTTAGATCAATTATGTGCACAGTACTTTTCGAGATTTTTCAATCCATTGAACGTAAGACAGTATATATTGTTTCTAGTCGAGAACCTTCATCAGTTGCGCTCCCCTCAACTGAACGAATTCTAGAATAATTATTTATGTATATAGTACATATAACTGAATACTCCGAAATAAATTCTGACATCCAGGAGTTTCAGGACAATCTAGCTCACAGAGACTCCAAATCGGAAGTCGTACTGTATGTAACGTCGTTTGCCTGTGATTCCTAGGATAGAAATCAGATTAAAAAACTCCCAGGTTTACTAAAACCTATCAAAGAAATTACTATATTAACTTTTCGAGATGTTTCAATCCCTTAGTATTAGTATCTTTATACCCTATCAAGGACAATAAAATACATGAAAATACTTTATTTTACCTGATTCGATTTTTTACCTTTTAATTATTTTTCCTTGGCATACACAAAAATTCTAATTAATGCTGATTTTCCCAGTCAACTGTGCGGAGACAAGATTTAAAAGAATTAATAGAATCTGTAGATAGAGATTTTCATGTATTCAAACGCCTCCTATCTTGAATAAATACATACGATATCGTTAATTTGGTATAAACAAATTATTGTCTGAGTTTAGGAGAAGACTGCCCCATGATTTTACAAAATTTTTGCTGAACAACAATGATAGATAATCATGAGTTGATTACTTTCGTTTTCGTAGTTACATTTTAAATATTTTTAATAAAACTGTAAAATTCTTAGAAGGGAATAAATAGTATAACAATTTTGGATGGATAGAACATTAAGTGCAATCTTAGGAAAGAACTAATTAAAAGAAAAGAAGAAACTACAAAAACATTTAAAATGGATGTTCTATACGAACAATTTCTTCATTTAAAGTGACGGGATGAAAGAATCAGGGGATCGCTAAATTTAAGGTCCAGTTTTATTAAATACAAATACAAGGAACACTATACACACAATTTTTGGATCGTTTTCCGGTTTTGTTTTTGTCAAAATTGATCTTAATATATTATTTGTTTTAAAAATCGTTTTCACTTGGTATTTATCGCAAATACGTTTAATTTTTTCGGATATTACCGGAAACATAGGGAATAACGTTTATAACTATAGAGTTAATATCAGTACTTTTAATTTAAATAAGAACGCACAAGCTGTTATTAATTCTACAATTATAAACCGTTATTTCCTATGTTTCCGGTCTATACGAAAAAATTAAACGTACAAACGATTTTTAAAACACATTATATATTGAGATCAAAGGTCCAAAAACTGTGTGTACAGTGTACCAAATTAGAACAACAGAGTACCAATCCAACGTCTCAATAAGAAATACAGACAAATCAAGATTGGTAAACTATGTACTCACGAATAATGGTATACACAAAATGGACTGGAATAAGACAAAAATATTACTTAAATGAAGAGCACAGCAAAAAAAGGAAAATCAAAGAAAGTTTCTGCATGTTGTTAAATTGGGACAACCTCTGTAGAAATACTGGAATCATGGCAACAGCTCCTGGCAAAAGAACATAAAAAAGGAAACTTCAAAGTCAATAAACCAATTAATTAACATTATTAAATAACTAATTTTGTTTTTTTTTGGGCAAGAACACCACAATCGAAATAAAACGACATATATTGAAGGAAAACCAAACGTTTCAAAGTAAATTATGACTTCGTTGTCAATGGCTTTATATTTATTGAATTTGATATTTTGCAATTTACATCAATAAATTTAAAGCCATTGACAACGAAGTCAGAATAGACTTTGAAATGTTTCGGTTTTCCGTAAATATACGTCGTTTTATTTCGATTGTGGTGTTATTGCCCAAAAAACATAAAAGTAATCAAGAATATGCTACAAACAACGTTTAGAAGACAATTATTAAATAACATTGCCAAAAAGTTCAAGCTACGGAATGATTGTGTAAATATAATCGACCAATCGTAACATCATATCAAACAGAATTAATTCATTGTGAGGAGTGAAAATCCTAAATGAACATTCAAAACAAGAAAAGTTTGTAAACTATTTACTTTGACTTTTACACCAAACTTATAAATATAACAACGGCTTAAGTATCAGTATCTTTGTTTGTTACTTTTTAATTCATATATTGTGAAGTTATTTTTGACGTCAATTACAGAATTCCAGTTTTGACGAATTTTCCCCAATTAAAATATCACGCTAATTTGATAGGTATTATGTAGTAGGATTTATCAGAATGTTATATTTACCCAGAATAATAAGCTTATTAAACATATGTTTCTAGAACATCTCATTAACACAGGTTCATCATTAACGCAATTAACAGTTTGCCCTACAATATAAATCGATTCGCACTTTGTTGACAAATGGCTTTACTGCAATAATACTATATGCATTTTAGACTTGATTGTTTAATTGTATGCAACATATGTTAATTCATAGGCAAAGTATGTCTATGATAGAACAGGAGTATAGTAAAGTGCGAAGAAGAAGAAGAGCAGAGTGGGTTCAAATCTGGCAGGTCCTGTACGGACCACGTATTCTTATCAGAACAAGTAACAGCAAAGAAAAGAGGACAAAGAAAACCTTTACACTTGATGTTAAAGGTCTACAAAAAATTATGATAACATGTCAATACCCAAGCGTAATATATCAGGATTGGATTAAATTTCTCCTCATTTTCCAGAATATACAAGTGAAAAAAATCGATACTCATATTTTGATACGCACTTGAAAATCTGATATTAACCTCTAATATCACAAAATGTTAATTTGTAACTGATTTCTGAAATATCTGAAGTCTGGGTTCACAAAGTCTAGGAACAAATAGTTTACTGAATTATATACATAATTGTTAAAAATATACCAAAAACAAATGAAACAAATCAAAAAAAAACAAAACAACTTTCAACGGAGAAGCGGCAGTAACATTCAGTAGGCAGGGTAATAACGTCATAATGCATTCGAATTTTTTTAACATTGATCAATCAATCCTGGTCTACTAATCCTTGGCCAATACCAGAATTATGAAAAATACTCCACAATATCAGCCATAATGATATTCAAGTAAAAATTAATATTGGCAGTTAAAGAAACTGTAAAAACCATTCAAGTAAACAATGCTGACAAGAGGTATTTCCCGGCCGACTGATGTGCTGGAGAGAGTTCAGTAGATAGCTCGTAGCGATCACATGTTCAAGTGTTAATTATGCTTGATGTCTTTAAATACAGTGTGTCTTCTTCTTAACAAGATTTGGATACTCTGAACCTAACTGAAATCATTACATGCCAATTTTCACCAAACATAAATTTGTCTTAAAAATGAAGTTACATTTTATAATATCTAAAATTGTTATAAAACAAAGTTTATTTAAAGTGTTGCTTCATCATCCATTTCCTCCGAATCTCTGGGTTCATCTATTGGTTGTATTAAAGAGTTAGAATAGTTTTTGAGTTTCAGATCATAAAACAGAGCATTTTGGAACAGGTTTTTTTTTGAACCACTTTGTTCAACTGTAACTCCAGTTCACCGTATAGTGCAACCATCCTGTATATGCTGCTGTTTATTTGTCAACCAATGTAACATTTTTTAAACACCTAACTAATCTAACTCTACTGCACCCTATATTTCAGTTATGGAACTGCTTATGGTCTCCGCTCAGGTATTCAATATAGTAGCTGTGCATGGTCTAACGTATATAGAATTTTTTAACGTTATTTGATCCACTCGGATTTTAACCACCTTGTATATACAATTACTTAAGTCCGACCCGATGTAATATTTTTTGTACGCTCTGTATAACTATAAATCCACCAGTTCAGAACATACTGCACCCAAACTGCAACTGTTTATTTGCCAACCCATATAACAATTTTATTCAAAAAAGTTTTTGAACCGCCTTGTATAACTATCTGTTACTATCTATATATAAACCATGCTATATATATGGCTGTCAATTACTCAACCATTATAAATTATTTGCCTGTCACTTTTTGAACTATCCTGTATAACCATAATGATACTCTACAAAATATATCAACCACCTGTATATATAAAACATTTTTTAAAATACAAACTCTGTATTTCAACTATTTTATCTATGCAACTGCTAATGGACATCACTATATAACCACTTTTCTGATATTTTTTTAACCACCCTGGAAAGTATATTTATCTCCTCCTTTTATTTCAACCACCCCTTATATAAAACTTTTTTTTGTTTTAATCACAGTGTATAACAGTATTTTTGCTTTACCTCATGTTTCACATGTTGCATATATGCAACAACTCATGTTCTACATTTTTTAACCACACGTCTAACTATAATTCTACTCCATCCTCTGTTTCAGCAACCTTGTTTATGTAACTATTTATCCCCACTAAGTAAAACATTTTGTGTCCTAGGGTGTACCACCCTGTATAAGTATAGATCCATCAATTCCCAATTTATTTTAACAAAACTGCAACTACTTATGGATCACCCTATATAACAATTTGTTTAGAAAAATTTGACCACCCTTGTATAGTTATTTCTACTTCAACCGCTGAATTTAAACCATCCTGTGTATGCTACTGCTTATTAGTCACCCAGTATAACATAAATAAGTTTTTAAAAAATATTTAAACACATGTAATTCTGCTCTGATCGATTCACCTAACCAATATATGGAACACCCTGTAAAATTATGTTAGATATTTCGGTTGATTTTTTTGAAATCCAAACATGATAGTTACATTATTACATATTTAGAATTTTGAATAAAAGCTAAGATAATGCCAGTATCTAATAATTGGTGCGTGCGTGGAACCAAAATTGTAGAAGTATTATCGCTAGAGTTTCAAACTGTAGGCTTTGCAACAAATAAAGATTCAGCAAAATCAGTTAGTAGTTCTTACGTGATGTCGAACAAACTAACAGACAACTACAATATTATAATAGTATAGCTGACTCAAATGGTGAAATAACAAACTTTTTTTTTCCCAGCAGTTCAAACCTTAAAGTATTACACAGTTCCCTTAATATACTTATACATAGGATTTACTGTACTGTACGACCTTCAACACTTAATTCAACAATCAATAAAAATTAGTAAAATTTACAAAAAATCTATCCCCATTTTTTAATTTTTTTAGTTTTTGTTGATGTTTTTGAATAACAGCTGTATAATTTTTAACATCTTAAAATGAGAGGTTTCAACAAAAAAAATGCTATCCTGAAATTTTCGAAAATAAACATCCTGGTCAGGGATTTTTTTGAGTGAAAATAAAGGTTTTTTCTTCTTGCAAAAAAAAAACAAAATTCATAAATATATTGCTTTAAAAAAATAGCTTGATTGACACCCAAAGTACATATTTTTTCAGAACTTCATCAATATCGAAACATATTTGTGACAGATAAACATCAAAAACTAAGAAAAATTCCTATAGTGCTAAGAATTATTTCTGAAAAATTATTGGTCTGACATGGAAGGTGACTGTGTGATGAAAAAGATGTTTAAACAAAAAAAATTGTTTTTTATTATCTACAAACTTTACGTTAATTAGAGCAACTAAAACCTTGTATGAAAAGAAACATTTTTGGACCCCCTCTTCCGGTTATCTGTTGCGGCCCAATCGATTTTTTCCCATTTATCTCCCATTGGTCCAAAATTTGCCCAAAATTCCTATAGTGCTAAGAATTATTTCTGAAAAATTATTGATCTGGCATGGAAGGTGACTTTATTGAAAAAAGCTGAATCTTACAAAAAAAATATTTCACTGGATATTTGTTGCAAATGCACAAGAATATTTTAAAATAAAGTGAGCATTAATATGATTGCGGAAGTATAATGTATTTTCGCAAAAATTAAAAATATATAGTCCTACTCACATCAGTCAATTGTCCCAATCCACTTTTCAAATAATAAGCCTTGTTGGGATCTGAGGGATAAGTTGCCACTGGTGTTCTGTCTCCATGTCGCATCACCTACGAAAAGTTGCTATTAAATTAAATAAATACTAAAACGCAAAGTTTTTTCAAAAAACTTGTCAACATACAATTACCAAAGAAGATAGGCTATCACTTTCATCGCTACCACTGGCAGACACCAAACTTGAAATGACCAGAACTAGACAATAAAATAATTTGAGCGCCATGGTTTACAACACAATGGCAAAAAAAGAATAAAACTTTTCGAATGCATATGAATCAATTAAAATTAATCAATGATATCGACAGACGGTATTAGCATTTTAAATAAGTACCTAACGAACAGATAATTCACTTTTGTCGACTTTTTGTTAAACTTCAAAATGAGCATTTTCAAGATTATTTATCGGTGAAAGTATTAAAACGTCGATAATTTTGTTTACAGTGTGGTAAATTGCAGATAATTAATGAAGTTATAGCCTGTTAGTTCGCAACTGGACAGTGGTTAAAGATTTTATACGATAATTTTTATGTCTAGTACATAATTTATTATTCAACATGATTTTTTTTTGATCAGAAAATTATAATATATGATAAATTTGAAAGTATTTTACCGTCGACATTGTATATTAAAGCATAAGTATTCATGGATCATGAACGACTTTTGGAAATTTACTCAAACTGTCAGTACCGTGGCATGTCTGATTTTCGTTTTTCAAACTTAAATGTAAAAATTTCTGTAGAGTCATCTTATAATCTAAAGTTGTAGTTTTATAGCTAAAATCTATTGTACAATTCATTACAAATTATTGCTGCAATTATACAACAATATTGATTGGAAGAATAACAAGATTTACCTAATGTTAAACGTTGCTTTATTCTGACTATTATAAAAATTGTTAATTGAAATTCTAACTGTTAATAAATTTTAAAGATTTTTAAAATCAAGAAAGAAAATACCGTAAATGTCTCTGTATGATTATCAAAGTCCTATAATATATCATATAGCTTAATTATTTGAAGAAGTTACAGTAAAATTTATTTTAAAAATCACAGTTATCTAAGAATCACCCATATACAGGGTGTTTCAACAAAGTTTACGGCAAAGTCGAAACCTATAGCATATATAGGGTGAGTTTTTTTTGATGATCAGTATGGGGATCTCGGAAACTAGCGGATATAGAGCAATGGTTAAATTGGGAAAGATTTGCAGTTTTACTGGCCCAATTTAATGACACTTTCGGATTTTTGTAAAAGTCATGGCTTACTAGATATTTTCAAAAAACGAAATTCTGTCGATTTAGTCAAATCTCTCTAGCTCCTTTGCTTTTGATTTGATAAACAAAGTGTAAATATCAAAATTGAAGGGAATTGTGTCCCGAATATGATTGTTATGTGCTCGTTTGGGTGACAGCTCTCGTTTTCGAGATATGACACATACTTATCTTTTTTTGAATGGAAACCATAGTTCGCTATGAACTCAAAATATCGGACATTTTTAGAGCTTTTCAATGATATAATACTCGATATAGTTATTCATAAACTAATGGAGTTATGGATGCTTTTCTCTTATTTTCACTTTTAACGTAGTTAGCCATGAAATAGATTGATTTATTAATAACTATTCCAAAAAACATTGAAATGTATTTTTATTAGGTATATCAGATATAACGAAAAAACTAAATAAGTAGGTACTTACTAAAAACTTAAGAAATTAAAGTACATAATAATGGTTACAATTTATGTTCGAAAAGTCCACCATTGTTATTTAGACAAAAATTGTATCTTTTTAAGATAGACAGTCATAATGGCCCAACTTCAGTTAAAGTTCCACCATTTAAAAGTTGTGTGGTGTAAATCTCGTTTTGTGAAAATTTCTTATAAATAACATATTTCAGAAGATTTGTACTACCTAGCATTACATATTTTTTACTTCATTTACTAGACAATGTTGTCTACATAGTAAGGAAATATTGCTATAAAAACAAATGCCTAAAATGTTGAGGTGTTCTGAATTTGTTTATGGTAAACTTGGTCTTGTTAAGGCGCGTAATATCGATCACATTCATCGATATTTCCCACTGGTGCACAAAACTACCAGTTTTTTGTTGTAGATTTTATTTAGCATCGTGTTTTTTATCTCTAAGAATGATAATGTCACTCCAGCATTGCTCGATGGGCTTCCTATTCCAGAGGCTATCCCTCGTGGTATATGGCGACAAGTGAACAAGACTGCTGGGGTTCCCTACAGTTGAAAAACAAGTCCTTTATCAAAAATGTTAAGAACTAGCAATATAAAGAAGCAGCAATCTAAAATCATTACCTCAACTCCACTTGAGCAAGAATGAAAAGCAAAAGAATTCAAAAGATCGAAAAAATTTGGTAGTGATTAAGAAAATCTAAAATCTGATGGTCCAACAATAGCAATAAAAAAATTAGGAAAATTGCTGTATATTCCAAACGTTTCGGTGTCTAGGTCAGACTCCGTTGTCAATAGTTAAAAAACTATGGATAAAAAGGACACATTGACAACGGGGGCTGACCTAGACACCTAGACCCCAAAACGATTGGAATATACAGCAATTTTCTTAACTGTGGTGTTATTTCCCAAGAAGACATTGAAAAATGTGCCACAAATATCATTCAGAAAACAACAAAATTAGGATTTTTGTCAATTTCCTTATGTTTTGGGAAAATCGAAGTATGATTTCAGAGTGCAGAAGAAGTTAACATATTCATTGAACATATCATTTAGAATAATAATCGATATTATCTCCTTAAGTGGTCGATATTTTCCATAAGTACGGGTAATATTGATCGAAGAAAATGTTTTTATTTTTGTGTAGAATTAGTCAAAATTGTTTTATAATTGTTTTTATAATATGTTTGTTCGAAGAAAATACATCACAGAAATGTCTGGTGAAATAAAAAGTTTTTATTTCCATTTATTAGGGAAAAGGTCTTAGGTGGTCGATATTAGACCACTTTCCCCTACCCAGCGATTATAAATTTATTCACAGGTAAAAGAAGAAAGAAGTAACTAGTACTGTTACTACCACAGTTTTATTTACAAATTGTATACAGAGAAAATTGAAATTATATTTTGTAGAACTAAATAAAAGTAATTTCATTAATTATATAAACAAAGTAACAAAGTAATAAGAACTTAAGAACAATTTCGACATAAACCAGTCATAACCAAAGTTTATTACTACAACAAATATTCAGGATTAAATTCTATAAATATTTACAAATATATACCTATGTACAAATAGGTTTGTATACGCATAGTGTATATGTATTTATGGTGTATAAATATGATGAATTACTGATATGATCTTCAAATTTCAATCTTCACTCACTATTCGGATCTTAAGCTGAGTCTCCTAATACTGACGATCAGAAAAAAAATTAACATACGCAAAAATACAAGTGGAAAGTCAACTATAAAACATAAAATATAAATGGTTTACAATCAGTGTATTGAACCTAATAGATGTCGGTGACATCTACCGTCTAGTGAATAATTTAAGTATATGAAGGCATATTATGCTATAACATATACTCTTGACAGATGGTTCGAGTGTTTTATATAAAAACACATAAGTAAATATATATACAGATATATATCCACATATTTAGAACTATATCATTCAACGTATGACAGCCGTTTCGAACCAGAAGTTCTCGTCAGATACGCTTCCTTGAATGACAAGTTCTAAAGTGAAATACTTGGATGTAATACACAACAGTAAGACAACAATCAGTGTATTGAACCTAATAGATGTCGGTGACATCTACCGTCTAGTAGTAAATATGTAATACACTGATTGTTGTCTTACTGTTGTGTATTACATCCTAGTATTTCACTTTAGAACTTGTCATTCAAGGAAGTGTATCTGACGAGAACTCCTGGTTCGAAACGGCTGTCATACGTTGAATGATATAGTTCTAAATATGTGGATATATATCTGTATATATATTTACTTATGTGTTTTTATATAAAACACTCGAACCATCTGTCAAGAGTATATGTTATAGCATAGTATGCCTTCATATACTTAAATTACTCACTAGACGGTAGATGTCACCGACATCTATTAGGTTCAATACACTGATTGTTGTCTTACTGTTGTGTATTACATCCAAGTATTTCACTTTAGAACTTGTCATTCAAGGAAGCGTATCTGACGAGAACTCCTGGTTAGAAACGGCTGTCATACGTTGAATGATATAGTTCTAAATATGTGGATAAATATCTGTATATATATAAATGGTTTACTCCATGATGAGGACAGCTTTGCTGTTGAAACGAAGTTGAGTGAAAAAATTAAAATTTGGGGTTAGAGTTCAGATCTTTGAGTTTATACCTTTATGGTTTATACGTCTGTAACACACCAATGGTTCTACAGTTTTCCCAGTAAAAGTAGAATTATCCAAAAATTATCATAAATTTTTACCTAGCAAAGATAACGCCGAATTCTAACCTATTGAGAGCACGGTCTAGAAAATTATAATAATTGATTTTAATTATCATGAAAGTCGTCAAAATAATTAGCAGGAATTTAAAAATATATGGTACAAGACAAAGTCTCTTATGAGTGAATGAAAAATAAAAAATTTCAGTACTATAAATCTATATTAGTGTACTTACCGCTGGTGAAAATATAGAAAACTCTGCAATAACTGTAAAGCATTTTGATACTTCTTCCTAGCATTTTATCCTAGAAGAAATTTTTGCTGAATTTCGTTCAATTGTGTATTTATCAATTGTTTATGTTTAACATAGTTGCAGCTACTGACAGGATGTAAAAATTTTGACTCCTAGTTTCCTTATTTTTATATATTTTGTCACAGTTTTATTTCTATTTAATATTTATGTTAGCTTTTCCTAGTAGTTTTCTATGTAGTTCTCTTGAATGCTTCACTGTGTTCGACAGCAACATACTATAAGCCAATAATGACTAAATTCTTCAATTTTGTGTATTCTAAAAGGTGTTTCTTAGAGTTAGTTTGTCTAGTTAACAATTTTATGATTATTTAGTTTACTCCAAAGGAAACTACTATCTAGAATTTTTTTAAAAATCTAATTACTTCGAATTTTTAGGTATTCTCTAAAGAAATCTGCTTACTGTTTGTGGCCTTAGAAAAACTACGATAGTGAAATATAAACAGAGCATTTTCATTGGGGGAGGGAAGGCGATAAGAAAAATAGCATACTCTGTAGGCACACAAGTTTTTACTTTTTCCTCTCATCCCAAATATTTTTTTATGAGGCGACTGCCGTCATTGGCTCCCCATAAATACACATATGCTTCAAAATAACATAACAACTAAATTTTTGACATATATATTTCTTTTATTCAGCTTTGTGTTTTAGAAGGAGTAGTATGGTATTATCAAATTGCTCATTATTTCTTTATTTACTGTTCTTTTCTATTTTGTTGTTGTTACAAGTTGACAAGTAAGTCCTATTTTTTTATAGTATAATCACGACTATTTGTAGTATAGTCGATTTTTACTGATAACAATTACAGTCTTACAACTTTTATTAATTATCAGTGTTTCAATAAACACTTATATTTCATCCTTCATAAGCTAAATACTATTAAAATGTGCTACATTATGCTCACACAAATAAGGAATCGTCTTTTTGCAGATTACATAGTAAAGTTCTGCTATCCTAATATTATAAAATAGACCTACCTAAAAATTATTTGTTTGGGAACATTGGACATACGAAGTATGATCAGCCTGACGTTTCCTATAATTCAAGTAACAGCTATGACCCTTCAAACACAAAAGCAGTAATGCAATTCCAATGCCACATAGTAAGTAACCTATATAAGGTGAACCAAGGGGGTTACACTCATCCTCCCATACGATCGGTCTTATAAGAAGAGGTACTAAACTACTAACAACATCTTCTATTCTACACCTGAAAGTACAATTCTGGAAATGAATTTTCACTAAATCTTCCGAATTTTTTAAATATGACTCCACAAAAAAATGTTCTTTATCGTTATTAATTGTTTTTCGCAGCTCAAGAATAATACAGGAGGAAAACGAGGGCAAGCTGTTGTCGAAAGCTCCAATGCTGTTCAGAAGATTTACAAGAGTATAGTCATGTCCGGATACAATGAGGACCCTGGGGTAGCCCCGGGGACTTGATAAGTAATCCTTGAAAAACGATAAAATCTTGTTCCACAGCGGCCCAACTTTCAGTCTTGCTATTTCTACGTTACGGGTCGGTGAGATTAAATGTCGGTGTGCTTGTTCTTGTAATTCTGGAAGAACATCCTTCGTCCAATCGGGAAGGGTTAAATTGTGGTAAGCTTGAGTTTTCAAAATATCATGTAGAAAGAAAGCTTGTTCCGAATTATGGATAGTTAAGTTGGTGGCATTATTTAATTGTTCATAGAGTTTACGGTCATCATCGGATAAGGACGGTTCTGATTTCAGTAGGTTTGCGTTTAATTCGTTGAGCTTTGCACAAGACACATTACTTATGACTAGGTTATCTTTCTCAACAGGTAGAGTTTCAACGGGTAATGTCTCCTCATCAAACTTGAATTCGTCTTGTCTGATATTGGAAAAGATTCCTCTGATCGTAATCTTTGCAGAGTCAATGGTTCGATTGAAATCACTTGAAATAATTTGTATTTTGTTTTCTTGGTAAGCATCAATAAACAATTTTTCATATCGCCTTCCTAGCCACTGGCCTAGCTCGTACTGATTTTCGATCCCAATCTGGAAATGAAAAACAATTTAGCATACCTCAATTATTTATATAGGAATTTAGCGTAACTCAAACACAACAAACCACTAATTTCATAAAATTTAAATTAGAAATTACTGGTTTGTATCAATATCGTGTCAACAATCTTATATGCCCTTTCTTATTGTAAAGTTAGAAAATCACATTTACATATTTGCTTCCTATAATTTTAGTAAATCTTAAAATCGGCATAATTTTGGTTCCAGGGCATATTTTAGTTCAAAGTTACCGCCATCTACTTTTTGTCCCGAGCTATAAAACAGTACAAATTTGTTTGCGGGTAGGTAATCAGTGAGAGTAGCCAGAAAATGTGCGCAAGTGTCTTAATTTATTTCCAAATTGCGTGATTTTCAATCTTGGGAAGAAATTCTCCGAATTGAAGCTACTGTACCAACAGCAATAGTTTAAATTAAAAATTTTAATGATTTATATTTACTGAATATAAAAAAAATTTCCACAAACAATTTCAAGCTGTTCAAAAGTCTTCAAATGCAACAAGATGAAAGCATTTTAATTGAGATTATAGTTCTTGAGGCATGAAGGAAGAGAATAAGGCTGCCTGCAGTAGAATCGACAGTAGAATCGAACACCTGGGTATCGAGATTTTTGAAAATAGCCTAAAAAGGAATGTTTTGGGAGTTTCAAATGGTCACGTCAGATACCTTCCTCACAAAAGTTTCCGAAATGGTTTGAAATTGTACATATATCTACGCAAAGTGTGTCTCTATCTGTCTGTTAGGTCTCACGATAGATTTAGATGAAGTTTGGTATTTAGATCATTTGAACATCAAGCAACCATTTTTCAAACTCTAAGGACAGATTTATATTTGTCTGACCTGTCGTGTCGTGATGCTTTCTGACGTTATGACAAGTGTTCACATTTGTATGTCGTGTTCTGACGCCTTCTGATTAAACATCACAACAATAGAGATAATATTTAATTATAGAATACGTTAGTTCCCGAAAAGAACCGCACGAACGTGAAAAATACTCAAATCAAGTGCTTGTTTGTATCAGTCAAGTAACGTGCATTGCTTGCAGCTCTAGGGAGACAAATACATCCACTTAGTTTCCTTTTTTTCTCATGATGCGTTGATTCTACTTGTACAATCGTTCATACCTCATGCACTCTGCCCTTAGGTATTATCTCTCTATGGATACAACACTGAATATTTTATTTTCTAAGGCCCCACCACTCTGACGCCGATCGGGATAGGTGCGTCACGTCACCAACCATCACAACACATCGTGTATTACTAATATAAACAGCCATTGGACTCCGATCAATAGAAAACTTTTATAGAATTGAAAAGTGATGTCTCTTTAGAATATTCAATTCAATATAATTATAACTCGTAACATGGTTAAACCACGGTTATGCTTTATGAAGACAAAATGACGTCACTTTTGATGATGCAATAGTTTGCTGTTCAATACAATACTTCAGACAAATATAAATCCGCTTTAAGAATCACAACTATTTTTAAAACAAATAATACACATAGATCAAACTTGACAAAAACAAAACCCGAAAAGGCTATTCAAAGTTCCACAAATCGTGTGTACAGTGTGCCTTGTGTCTGCAGGAAGACACGTACCAGTGAAACATTAAGACTGCTGCAAATAAGAAATTCTTAAAAGGATGACAGCGGAAGTTAATAAAAGTATGAACAGAACTCAAGCCGCTGAAGCAATCTTGATAATATTAGGAATAGACATAATTCAATAACTGGTAAATTTGGCCCCAAACGGCATGAAAAGCATTGTAAGAGATGTTAACAACAGTTATAATGTAATGAGAATATTACCGTAGGTTGGTTTAGTTTTGTTTGTATTTAAATCATAATCTCTATTTTTTCAGTCATAATCGAAACATTTATATGATTATAAAGTGAGGATGTTTACTAAGCTCTAGCAAGGGAATATTACATATTGTCAAATGGTCACTATCAATTGTTTTCTAAAAGAAAATTGTTATGAGCGATTCAGTCGCTAATTTTTACTTAGATATTATGATTAAAATTTAAGTTTCTGCTTGAATTGATGTATTAATGCTCAAAATGTTGTCCTTACCTCACCAGATAACAAACTCACCTGATATTCATCTCCCCACATTTATAATTATTTGTAGTGGGATATTAGAACAAATGTCTCTTATTCTATACTACAATGATTCCGGTTCAATAACGTACACTTTCGACTTCAAATATCTCTACCAAAAAATATAGATGTGTCAAATCAGATGAACGAGCTGGCCATTCTGTAGCACCGCGTCTACTAACCCATTTATTATAATATGTTTCGTATAGCCATTCTCGAAGTAGTCTAAAATAATGTGCTCGCGCTACATCTTCTTATATATAACTTGCATATTAAACTCGTCAAGATTTGCATTTAATATTCTTCAATCATTAGATGGAATTGATTTTGAAGCAAGTTAAAGTAATCCTATTAGTATTAGTATTGGCCCTATAATCTCGTTTTCCAGAATTCTTGCCGATATATTAGTTTTTTGAGGAGCCTGTTGTGTTTGTTTACATTTCCAATTAAGAAAATAGTACACTGGTCACTCAAATAAACAATCTAAGTATAATGAATACTATGTTAGACGGTTTCAGTCTGGGCAGTATTTTTATGTCATCTGGATGAAACATGTTTTTTCAAATAATTTGTTCTCCTAGTCTTTGACACTTCACAATCCAAAGTAACTCCTTTCAGTTGTTTAGAATTATTAGAATTAACAGCAGACCCAATAATGTCTAATTTCTACCTTTGTTTTTCTTCTGAACTTGATGGTGACTTTTTGCCTATGACATTATTAAACACTCACTCTGTTAAATAAAAATTGTTTCTCTTCCAGTGAAGAAACGCTCATAATGTTTAAAATACTAATTTGAATTATAAACACATCCATCAATTAAAACTAAAGTATCTACCAAAATTCTCTTCTGTTCGTAAATTTTTAACAGTGATGTCCTTAAAACTAACATCCTCTATTTTTGTCGCCTGTAAGTCGGTATATTTTAACGTTACCATAGAACGGAAAGTTGTTAAATTTTTTGTCACTCTCAATCGTTTTTTGTGCGGCTTCTGCGTTATAGTGACTATTGGATTAAGAAATATACTTGTCGGTAAAGACTTTCTTGATATTTATATTGATAATTAAATTAAAAAGTATTTTTATTATAATATTGAAAAATAATATAACAATATCAATCTTAATTAAGGTAGAGTAATTCCAACAAGGATTTTGCAGAGTATTTCCCAAACCAACCGCAAACTAAACGTCCTGTTACGAAACCATTTCTTAACAGGTAGAATACTAGATAATTTTTCTTCATAACATGACATGTGCATTGACAGTCAATGGCTGACCATTTTTTTAAAGGTTTCTACGTCAAAAAAATTCGCTCATAACTACTCGTCAGATTTTAACAAACCAAGGACATTTGTATAAAGAATTAAATTATCTTTCAAATAATGCATTACCAGACAACCCTTTCCAACTAAACAAAAAAAAACAGTTCATAGTGCCCATGTGGTACTGGTTAATGTTGAACATGTCAATTTAATATCGATATCTTGTGCTAAAATTAATGGACGGGAACAATTAAAGCCCTCAGTGTGTACTTACGGAGTAGTAAAATCTCGAAAACTGAGTATATTTTGTAACCACCTGTTCACTTACTTGTGTCAATGTCCCCAAACCCCCTGGCCAAAAACTGACATTGTAAGGGTCAGTTGGATAAGTGTCAGCTGGTGTTGTCACGCCATGTCGCATTACCTATAAATATCAAAAACCGAAAAATAATTGCTGTACTGATAATAAAAATGATTCGTTGTATATATTTAAATTACATGAGATGTACACACATGGAGTTAATAATCTACATATTTTGCACTATTAATAGTACATAATTTTAAATTATCGTTGTATAGGCACATAATGGTGAAGGTATACATTCAGTAAGTGATTATATTCAATTGTTTTAAAATATTTTGACGTTTGATCATTTCGATGACGTATATTTAATATAACGTGTTTTATCATTTCACAGTTCATCGCATAATTCAATTACTGTAGCTAATTAAAACATATTGCACTGATTATCAATAATAAATTAATTAGTTTTCACGTAGTTCAGGTCATTTACGGAGAAAACGCCCTTTTGGTGACAAAATTAATACTAGAACCAACGTCAATATATTCTAATGATAAAACATGACCAACTGACATAAAATTCGACATCTTTATGGATGCGTTTTTGTTATTCAACAAAACCTTAAAAAATCGGTAGCAATTTAGTTTTTTACCTTTGCTACTATCGGCAATATTGAGGAAAGATGAAAAACCTACAAAATGAGCTATATAGGTTCAACGTTGTTAATTGGTTTCCTAGATAATCAAACATTTACCCAAAATGCCAGCAATAGATCTTCTCATACTCAATTCATGTTCTAAAAATAAATACTGTAGCCCCTGTAGTTTTTGTAAAATTTAAGTCAATCCTATGAAAGACATATTTTTTTGGAAGGTCATATTCCCTCACCAGATGACCCTATCATTATGAATAAAACACCGTTAGAAAGTACAAGAGTTGATCTAGATACCCCTCACTTTTCCAAAATTTGGCTTGAAAATATTTGGCCATGCCATATAAATTTATTTGGACCAGTCCATTCGAAAAATTAATAAATGTCTTATCACAAATAATCCCGATACAAATTTTAATTTTAAGTAGACACATATTTATATTTTTCTCATAATATGGATTTATGTAATAAATTTAGCAAAATGGAATACCTAAACCCCATTTGGATAGACACTGATGATAATGATGGAGCAATCATTTTTAACATGCAAAACACGTTCTTATTTAAAATGTAAATAAAAAACGAAAATTTGTCTTCTCCATTCACAGATGTTTTAACTTGTAGTAGGTTCCTTTGTTTACACTTTCGGTACATTTCATATTTCATTATTATATAAACATGAAATGCTGATAAAAATTAATAATAGTTACCTAATAATATTCCTGTTAAGAAAATTTTTATTAATAAATACTGATTAATGACAAGCCAAATTTCTTTAGATATATATGTGTTGATCTTTTATTGAATCATTTACAAATGGAAAAATAACTTGCATTTTCTATATTATTATTGCTCCGTCATTATTATCTCTGTCTAAATAGAGTACCTATAGGTATCCATTTTGCTAAAGTTATTTAATATATATAAATTAATTTATACGGAGTGGCCAAATATTTTCAATATTTATTTGTATTTATACTGTCATAAAATTTAGCTACGCCGTCCCTGAATAAAACAACGTAAAACATATAAGCTGACTGAAGTATAATAAAAAGAATCCGGACGAGGTTGACCGTACTGGAACTTTCGAAAAGACTCCACAAACTGGGAGATGACCGTCAAAATTTGATTGAGAGATCGATGTAAATTATAAAAGGAACGAAGTGAAGTGAATATTAGTTGTTAAAATTTAAATTGAACCCACGAAGTTTATAGCAATAATTTAAATTTTGTAAAGTGAGATGAGGGATCTCTACACATAAACTCTTCTACTTTCCAATGGTGGTTTATTCATAATAATAGGGTAATCCGGTAACGTAATATGGCCTTTCAAAAAATATGTCTTCCATAGGATTGACTGAAATTTTGGAAAAAACTACCGGGGCTACAGTATGTGGTTTTAGAACATAAATTGGTTGTGAGAAGATCTATCGCTTCAGGTTAATAAGAATTTTTAAGCTATAAAAACTATATAAACGATTTTTTTTTGGAATTGTGAGTTAATGTTCCATTATCTAAGAAAACAATTTACGAAGTTGAGCATATAGTAGCTCATTTTGTAGATTTTTCAATTCTCTTCAACATTGCTCATAGTACAAATACGATTTTATGCGTGGATTTTGTGTAAATAAAAAAAATATGTTTGTTTTCGCCGGTGCCCCTTCATTTGATATATTACGTGATGCCCCATAAAATTCATAATAGAGGTTTCTCCTTAATTTTACGGTGAAATTCAGGTGAGGCATTATATCTCTAATTTTTTTAAAAATTTTACTTCTGACAGTTTCGGTGATAAAGGGGGAGGGACGGTCGAGTTTTTTAGTTTTTTTTCCCAGAAGTACCCCTATATTCAAAATTTCTTCATTTACGATATGTTCTCTTCATCTGATCACCAAACTATACTCTGGTACCAAATTTTTTTTCAACCTTTTCCGTCCAGTAGTTTAGGAGAAAATTGCTGTGATGTGAGAGAGGGAGATATCCGGAGTGATATTATAAGTGTATCCGTATATTGTATATACGGAACCCGAAAAAGAGGGACATCACCTTAGTAGTATGAAGGACCTTTTCAAATTATTAATTATTTTCTTTAAAAAAAATAATCGTATTTTGATATAAAATATAAACAAATTACATTATCTTAACAAATGTTGACAAAATTGATCAAATTTAAGTTGTAGAAGAGCAGTCATTTTCTTCGGTCTTAACATCACCGCAGGCAATTAAAAATGTAATTAGAAGATACTCAGGTAGTCATGTAAGAATGTTTTTATCATCCATTAATAGTGGGGGAGCCAGTCACAGAATTGAACGACCAATTTCCTCTGCTTCAATAATTCGTAGAGCTTGAGTACCTTGGGTGGGTTGGGGTTTGTTTGCGGCCCAATCCCGTAAAAAAAATTCCCCCGACATACAGCCAGGTGACGCTTTTTTTTTGTTTAAATAATAATCACAAAAAAAATCAAATGAGAGGAAATGACTGAATTTTATCAAGTTCATATCAGCAGCTGACGTTGTGGCATATTCTTGATTACTTTTATGTTTTTATTTGGCAATAACACCACACTTCGTTGTCAATGGCTTTATATTTATTGATGTAGATTGCAAAATGAAAATTTGATTTATTTCTATTGTGGTGTTATTGCCCAAAAAAAACATAAAAGTAACCATAAATTGGAGTTATACTCAAACACGAAAATGACAGTTATGCACTTAATGTACGGCCGTGCGGTATGTTACTGAAATTTCGATTGTTTTCGAAAAATTGTTAAGATTTTATAACAACTGTAGAGAAAATTGTAAAAAAATAAATAAAAAGAATACGGGTTGAAAACCTCCTTCACCAACCTAAATAAGACGCTTACAATTTAAATGTCGAAAACAGAGGAGCACATGTTATTTAACGTAAAAAGTTATCTATTTTTTTTTCTATTTATTTTCTACCATTTGGTCAATAACAGAAAAAAACTGTTTAGTTTGAGCCCTTTTAATCGCACATAACTTTCTAAGGGTGCGTTTTAGGGCAACTGTTAATAGGGACTTTTTTGCTTATTTTAAAAAGTTTTCAGGAGTTTGAAACCCTATTTTAGAAACACCCTGTACAAAGCTGTTTCTAATAGATACTATGAGCTGAGACAGCATCAAGGAAAATTGTTAAATTCTTACTACTCGTATTACGATTAAATTTGTACCAACTTAAATTTATGTTTACTCCGTCAAACACGTGTAAGGACAGCTAATGTTGTTTATGAAATTTTTAACACGCCTTTTTCCAGATCCGGTATTGCGAAATTTTCTCCACCAATTTCATCACATCAACACGATTATTCATGTACACTTTAAATCAACATATTACTTTTTTGCATATGTGGTACCATTAAGAAACAATAAAACTATTAATAGATAAATCTGCAATATAATTAATTTATGTGTTTCTGCCACTAAGATTTGTTCACAAATATTCTGTAACGTTATTATTTTTATTATTTTAATATATATATATATATATATATATATATATATATATATATATATAGGAATACAGGATGCCCGGGAAAATGAGGAAAATCTTTCAACTTCTATGGAGATACGCATTCCTAAATGATACCACTGAAAACCGGTTTTTTGGAATAACTTTCAAAGTAGTTACTATAATTTAATCCAAATTTAGTGTAATGGATTCTAGTAAGGATCTCTTAACATAGTGTCCTTGAAACATAAGTTTTTCAAAGTTTTCCAGGGCTAGCTTGAGATTTACAACTTGATGCTTATATATTGAACACCCTGTGTAAAAAGAGTTTACACGATAAATCTGGATAGCCTGCACCTTAGACTAACCTAACCTTATTATAATTATGAACATATGTATCTGATGTATAGTCTTGCGTTTCGCAATGTTTTAGAAGCCAGAAGGTTGTATCAAGAAAGACTTCCTGTCTTGTCAAACTAGAAAACACTTCAACGAGCTGAGCAATGTCTAAATTTCGGAAACATGATAGTTTAATTGCTGTTGATGGTACACATTAGTACCTGAATATTTTCGAGAACAGCTATTATTTGCAAAAAACCCCTTAACTGATTCCTGGTAGAATGTAGTTTGCAAATTTTCCATTGAATCAGCAAAGTAATGGTGTACTTTTTATATATTTTCAACAAATGAAACAAGGTTTACTAATAATATGTAATTAATATAATTATTATCTGCCCAGAAATGATTTTTAACAGCACCATTCATATAAATCGATTGAATGGACAATTTCATTTTGAGTTTCTCCAGAACGTTTTCCCCGATTTGGTAGAGCATTTACCACATGAATTTTGCCGAAACATGTACTTCTTGCATGACATTTCAGTGTTGGTGTGCAAGAGCACCTGAATACCGTCTACCCAAACCGATGACTAGGAATTAGAGTACCTATTGCCTGGCCTCGTCGATCTCCCGATCTAACGCTGTTGGATTTTTACAGTGGGTACACCTCAAAAACTTTCACTTTGGCCAACACAAATGAGGAACTTTTACAGAGATTCGCATTTCATTGTAATTGTTGATAAAGGCTGGGTGATTGTGGAGGGTGGAGCACTTCGTAATTCGTCGAACCCGCGATTTCACAGAACCCTGTTATGAAATTAGTCAATAATTGCGTTAAGGTGTCTCCTGGGACCTCCACTGGGTTGTTTAAATTTCTATATTTTTACTGATCTTAAAATGAAACTCACCTGTTGTTGGGCTGACTTTCGTAACGCAAATAGAACTAATGGACATTTTTATCACAAATAAAATATGAATTCCGGTTCATTTCGTCTACAATGAATAAGAGTACCTTTATTCTAGCCCAAGGCTCAAGATATCCATATATATATTTTAAACTCTTCATCGTACAGAGTGTTAAAATTCCAGGCTTTAAATAATAAATTGTGAACTGTAGCTCACTGTTAGTAACCAAAAATAAACTAATTATATCTCAAGAACACTGTTTTTATGAGGACTTTTCTAATATCCATCATAGACTAAGAGCCGGACGAGAAAAATTTACTACTCATTTTCGGCACCATAAGTGTCTATGACTGAAATACTACAGCCTAAAAGAAAACTTGCTATTTTCGAACCCGGTAAATTGATTAAATTATAATTGACGGCATTTCGAACTAAGCTAGATATTGGAGAAGTTAGACAGAAAAACCTTGTGCCGTACAAAAATAACGGTGCTGGAAAGAATAAAAAAAAATCATTTTCTAAAATTTTTGTCCGATGGAAAAAATACAGAAAACTACTCTGACGCCTATTTTCCCAATTCAACCCCTATTCGAAAAAATTATTGGAAAGTGTACAGCACCGATTTCAAGGGTTTACTTATGATCTAAAATAAAGAAAATCAAGTGCTGTATAAAATATTTGTCACAAAAAAAATATTAACTAACTATATGTCCTCTTGAATTTAAAGTCCTTCGTTTTGGGGTAAATCAATTCAAATTTTTCTTAACGTCAAAAATTTTGAAAGCAAGTTATTTCATATTATATTGTTTATACAAAAGGTACACATTTATTGGCACCAGATAAAAATAATTGAATATAAATAAAAGAATGTTTTTATAATATTTCCAATTTTGAAAATTCATTTACAGCAACTCTAGTAGTATTCTATATTAAATTTTATTGCTGTTATAAATTGTTTAAAGGTGAAATTTAAAAAATTATGCATGCTGTACATTTTTAATGTCAGACTTATCCAATGTAAGTGCTATTTTCAATTTTTTTCAAGTTTTTTGAGTTGATCTGGTGAATTTGAAGAAAAAATTTAGATTAATCGAACATATTTTGGAACCTGCAGAAAGCGTAAAAATTAACGATTTAACACTGTTTTGAAAAAATAATTTCCCATAAGACTCAATGCAAAACAAAAACATTTAAAGTTAAATATCTCAAAAACATAAAAAACGGACCTAAGTGATTCTTCATTAAAAATTATTTTTTCCAAAATAAATTTTAGAAAATTAAATTACTTTTAGAATTTAAATATAATATAATCAATCAAAATATGCACTATTTTCAAAAATTATATTAAAAACTACAATTGATTTTAACTTTTACATTCGACTTGATTAACTACTTTTTTAAATAAATTTTACATCATCATACATTAAACAATGTTATGCCTTGGATTTTACATATTTACAGCTTAATAAAAAAATAAAAAACACATTTTTACTAAATAAACAAATTTACTGTACGAACAAAAAATTGCAGTTGCGTACAAACTTTTTTTTGAAAATGTGGGGGCTTTTTTTTTCCTTCAGTGCCACGATATTATACGGCAACATTTTTTGAATACTTGATTTTCAATGAATTCGATAAGAGCACAAATGCCGTACAGGAATTTTTCTTAAAATATCCATCCCTTGGGCGGAATATTCACTACCCTGCAGTGAGCTCATGTGCCATGAAAAATGTACTGCACAATTATTTATGGTATATTTTTATATTGTACTTTCTAATTTTTTAAATTTTAAAATATTACTTTTAAATAAATATAATTATTTAAAATCAGACATGCCGTCCAGTTTTCTATAATTTTTCCATCGGAGAAAATTTTTGGAAAATGAATTTTTTTTATTCTTTCCAGCACCGTTATTTTTGTACGGCACAAGGTTTTTGTGTCTTACTTCTCCAGTATCTAGCTTAGTTCGAAATGCCGTCAATTATAATTTAATTAATTTACCGGGTTGACTTCCCGCAGACAACCCATGTGCCATGGAGAATTGACGGCATAGTCATAGACTCAATACTCAAAGGTTTTCTTTTAGGCTGTAGTAATTAGGTCATAGACACTCATGGTGCCGAAAATGAGTAGTAAATTTTTCCCATCCGGCTCTTAGTCTATCACAGTAAATAAAGTAATTTCCAGAGATGTTTTTTAGAGACGCATAATTTCTATAGTGTTGGGCAGTAGGAAAGAAAATACGGTTTTTGCTTTTGACAGGATGAGGTGGAAGTATACCATATTGGTTTAGGTTTTTTTGAACAAGACAACATTATGCGTTAAATTAAACGGAATTATCGACTTGATATATGTGTGTCCCAAGGCTCATTTATTTACCTTACTCAAATGAACTACAAAAATTTATTGGTGCTGAAAAAGCTGTATTTTTTGCAGGTGACATGTCAGTAGTGGTTGCAGCACCTACCACTGAGAACTTACACATTTACATACTAATAAAAAAATTAAACTGGTTAGTATTTTTTATTCAAATTTTAATCATTTACTCCTTAACAATATTAAATTTAAACATTGCAATTTCTTTTTCAGTGGGTATATTTTAATTGTCTTCTAAACGTTGTTTGTGGCATATTCTTGATTACTTTTATGTTTTTGTTTTGGGCAATAACACCACAATAGAAATAAAACGACGTATATTGCAGGAATACCAAACGTTTCAAAGTCTATTCTGACTTCGTTGTCAATGGCATTATATTTATTGATGTAGATTGTAAAATGAAAATTTGATTTATGACATTTAAAATTGACATTAGAAAATTTGTTGTTTTTAGATATATGGTAGCACAAAAAATTCTAAAGATCATGAATTATAGTTAACCAGCTTTCAAATTAGAAGAATTTGAAAGAGTTGTCTTTAGAATTTATAAGTGGCGTTCCTAGGTACGACTTTGTTATAAGATAGCGCATTCGCCAAAAATGCGATCAAAGAATTCTATTGTTTCAGTGATCCCATTAACGTCATAAGGGAAAACCTAGGAAAAACCTTATGAACTATGCCGATAGTGGGTTGTTCAAAAGGAGGTTACCAACAAATTTTCTAATGACAATTTTAAATGTCATAAATCAAATTTTCATTTTACAATCTACATCAATAAATATAAAGCCATTGACAACGAAGTCAGAATAGACTTTGAAACGTTTGGTATTCCTGCAATATACGTCGTTTTATTTCTATTGTGGTGTTATTGCCCAAAAAAAACATAAAAGTAGTATATTTTAAGTCCAGCATAATACGCACTAAAAGTTTTAATCGCGAATTGAAAATTTTCTTTGTTCATCACAACTATAGTATCCTATAATTAATTTTATTAAACATATTTTCTGGTCCTAAGCTCAATTTGTTTGTATACCTGTCTAATATAGTATATACATGTCAGGCTCTAAATTGCTATACATTGCAATGATACACATGCTATATAGCATAGAAAACAAAATGAAAAAGTAAACAAAAGTTCTAATAACTAATTTAATTAAATATTTTTTTCGAAATCTACTCGTACCAAGTACATTTTCTTCGTATAATAAGCTATCGATTTAAATAAACTTCTGCTATGATGGGACTTTCGGTGTTATGTGCATCCGGTCTATTAGAGGTTGTACAAACAATATAAAAAATAAAGAATTACAACTACCATTATTTTAAATTTTAACCATCTGCAAAGTAGAACTAAAAAGTTGAAAACAAGTAATATATGCTTTAGAATAAATAACATATTCAGCTAGGTTTTTGATACCTACATACACAGTAAAAAATGTAAACGATAAAAGGTGCTAATTACCTACCTATCTAGTATACTTTTTTTGCGTGACGTCCACTTCAAAAAATTACTAATTTGTACAGAATAAGCACCTTGTTTACATTTTTTACTGTGTGTGTGTGTTACCTCATAGCAGTGAATATGCTATTAATTTTACGGTGTATGTATGATTTGTTGTTTTCAAGTTTTTAGGTCCATTTTGTTGTCGGTTAATATAAAAAAAAATAATATTAAATATCTGTCTAAGAGTCTACTTACAACTACTAACGCAGATAGATAATCTTCATTATCATTGGCTTTGATTAAAGGATTTACTAATAAGAAAATCGAAAAAATACCACAAAACACTGAAACTATTATCATGTTCAACTGCTCCAGAAAAAACAATTGTTAACATCTCTTGAAAGCACTCAACATATTTTCAAACATTCTCCGCAAAATCAACACGCGATAGCTGAAGAGATTTTACAGAGATTTCTATTCATTTGGCAAGGTACAAACCAGCTTGTAGTAAACGGGTATTTCACCTTGCAAATTAATACACTTTAGGTATAGGTGTTTATCGAAAGAACACATAAACTATGCACTTGAAACGACATGAATATTCTAATATCTAGTTTTAGTGTCCAGTTTCAGTTTAAAATCGCCTTAATTGGATCGGACATAAACAAAATGTTTCACAACAATAATACCAGTAGTAATAGTGAAATTAAGATTAACTATTACATTGACCTAAAAAAAAACACCAAATTCACTGTTTGTTTGTTGTTCAGTCAATCATTATTTTATTAGATAAGATATAAAATCAGATTTACAACACCATACATTTAATTTGTACATAATTAATTGTGAAATTTTATTTGTTGAATTTTATTATGACAAGAATGGAACAAAATTATACGTGCATGTTCTAATTGTACTGTTATATTCACCTATATCAAAAAGGCAAAAAGATGTGTCAAGTAATGCTGTATTACTCAGCATAGATTTAGATTTCTTTATTTGACTACGGTACATATTAAACAAACTTTGTAGCAAGTCCAAAATACACTCTTAGTGAGAAAAAAAATCACATTAAAATAATATAAATATGAAATATATGTTAAAAATAAGAACAGATATAAACAATTAAAAATTAGACACTAAAATTCGGGGAGCACATTTTGTGGTTCATGTAATAACCAACTGAGTGAAAACAAAACGTTAGTAGGTAGTTCTTCAAACTCTTTCTAAATTTATTTAAGCTCAAAATTTTTAATTCTTCTGGCAAGATATTGTAAGCATTGTAGTTTAGCGAGTTTTTCATTGTCTTATTTAATCGAAAACGAGTTGTTCAAATATTTCCTGCTTTTCTTGTACGATATTGATGTATATCAGACTGTTTAGTCAAAACATTAATGTTCTTGTGTATCTCTAGGAGCACGTGAAACAAATAAAGCGAAGGCAATGGCAAGATGCGGAATCTCTGAAATAAAGGTTGACACGACTCACGAACTCCAGCTTTAGCCAGTATTCTCACTGCTCTTTTTTGTAACCTGAATATCAGAAGAGCATTTGACGAATTTCCCCAGATCATAATTCCATAATTGATATGTGAGGGAAATAGTGAGAAATATGCAGTTCTTAAGGTATTATAGTCTGTAATATTTTGAAGGTGACGAAGTAGAAAGAGTGAACTCGATAATCTACTTCTTAAGTGGTCTATGTGAACATTCCACGATAAGTTGTTATCTAAATAAATACCTAGTAATTTTACGCTAGCTGTATCAGTATTAGAAGTGGTTGAAAACATAAGACTTTGTCTTTTTTCCTTGTTAAGCTTGAGTTTATTAGTACTGAACCATTTTTCAGATTTTGCTTCTATATCGTCTGATAGTTTGGTGAGATTAGCTAAATTGGTGTCAAAATACACAAAAATAGTATCGTCTGCAAATATAACAGATTTATTGGGACGAATAAAATTAGGCAAATCATTGATGTAAATAATGAACAGTATGGGTCCAAGGACGGAACCTTGAGGAACACCGTGTTCTATTGATCTAAATTCAGACGTAGAATCATTATAAGTGACGGCTTGAAAGCGATTTGTCAAGTAAGTTTTAAATATGGATAATGAAGATCCTCTAACTCCGTAGTAATTAAGTTTAGTTAATAAAATTTCATGCGAGACACAGTCAAAGGCTTTGGAAAGATCACACAACTTAATCGCTGTATGGGTTCCATTCTCAAGGCCCTCAACCACTCCACTCACAACACTCAAAACTGCTTGTGTTGTTGAACGATTTTTCCTAAATCCGTACTGGGAATTATCTAGAAAGTTATTTTCCTCAAAATAAGAAACTAAACGATGCTTGATTAATGTTTCTATTATTTTGCTGAAAGTAGATGTAATTGATATTGGCCGGTAGTTATCTACCAAAGCAGTGTCACCTTTCTTATGTAAAGGAATCACTTTTGAAAATTTAAACGAGTCGGAAAAAATCCCAGTGATAAAGATACAGTTTATCAAGTTGGTCAATGGTTTTAATATCATATGAAACGTCTCCTTAATAATCATACTACTGATTTCATTCGAATCCAGCATATGAACAATGCCAGGTTATTATTTTTTAAATATTTACATTTTTGTGACTTCATAGTCAACCACGCTAGTTAGTGTTAGGAAATAATTGCCTAATACTTGCCCTTTGGCCCCTTATTATACACAAATCACCTCCCTGATTAAGAACTATGTAGTTATGTTGATAGGTAAAATTAATCATTATACCTAGAGAGCATTTGTTATTTTAGAGTTTTATTAGGTGACATTAAATTGTTTCAAAAAAGTCTCAAACAAAAGTTGTGGGTTTTTAAGTGAGCTATCAATTACGACTTCCGGTCTGGACAGGAAATGACCTTTTCTGACCGAAGGTATTTTTTAAATAAGGTACGAATATTTTACCAAGAAATTAGAAAGAAAAAGGAGAAACGAACACTTTTTGTTAATTACCCATAAATGGATCGAATGTTTCATTTTGAGACAGTGGATACAATTATTTCAAAAAAGTTTCAAACAAAAGTATAGGGGTTCAAGTCGACCATGAAAATGGTCCATATGAGAAGTTCTGGTCTGGACAGGAAATGACTTTTTCGACTGGAAGTGTTTTTATCACGTAATAAAATTGCACAATAAAAACTAAAATCAACAAGATCTTTTTTAAACTCACAGTGTAACTTTTAATTAATTAACAATTTATTTCACGAATGTATATGTAAGAAAGTTTTATTTTTTTCAAGATTTTTTTTTATTTATAAGCACGTTTATGCCACATTTGATGACATGCCTCAAATGTCTTGAAAATCAATAATAAAAAGTGTAAATGGGTTTGGCATGACGCCATAAAAATAATTAAAAAAGAACATGGTTATCAACTTAACAATTTAATTAATGATGCAATAGGTACAAGAATAACTGTATTAATATTTATCAATAACAATCATAATTTATAGAAAAAATAGCAAGCATATAGCCAGTTTTCAAACAAAACAAATAAATACTGACCTTAGGTTAAATAATATGATGAATAATTAAAAATTATAAATTGTTTACTTAAACAACATAAAAAAGCTTAAGAAACGTTCAGTTTAAACAATCTAAACACATTCTTAGATTAAATCATAACAACCAACAATAACTAAAGTAGTCTATCCAAATATCCCCTTCTTTTGTGTTTTAGAATTCCACGTAAATTAACTGATGAAATGAAATAATAGGTTAACATGTTGAAAAGAAAGTTTTTTCCCTAAGAATTACATTTATTTTTGTATTCGTTTGAAAAAAAAATAATTTGGTCAAGTGCGAGTTGGACTCGCATACTTAGGGTTCCGTACCATAAATGCCTTTTAAGTCTACTGTCTGAGTTTCGAGGCTCTGTAGATTGGAAGAAAAACGGCAAAATAGGTCAAAGTTTAAATTATAAATTATTAAATTTGTTATTCAAATTATTTAAAAATATAAATAAAATATATTTTTCAAATTTTAAATAGTGTAGTTTCTAAAGTGGGAATTAAGTCGATGTTTAATATTTTTAATATCTTTTATACAAATGATTTAAAAATATGATATATTTGTAATTCACATAATGATCCTTTTATCTGATATATTACATGATGCGTTTGAAAACTGAATCTTTATTTTCCATTTAATTGTATAATTTGTCCCTAAAATTACTATGGGGGTTTTCTAGTAATTCATTTTCCGTTTAATTCTATTATTTGGAGACCAAATAATAGAATTAGGGATTTTTTTCATATTTTTCCTATAAACAAAAAAAAGAGGTCTTAGAGTTTGGGGAATAACGGGGAGAATGGGTAATTTTTTTAAATAGTTTTTAATATATTTTAAAATATTCATTTAAAAAAAAATAAAAAAATACATTTGTACCTATTCGTCATAATGAGCCCTGGGATTTGATATATTACATGACCCGTTAGAAACAATTCTAATTTTTTATTTTCCTTTTAATTCTACAATTTGCCCCCCAAAATGAATATTAGAGGTTTCTTCTTATTTTTCCAGTAAAGTTCAGGTGAGGGGCTATACTTCCAGTTTTTCAAAATTTTCCAGCTTATGGTTTCGTAGATAAGGGGGGAATGGGTAATTTTTTTTATATTTTTGTTAATACCTTTTAATTAATTTATTTTAAAAATATGAAAAAAATATATTTGTTTTCGTCGTAATGAGCCCTTTCATTTGATATATAACATGATGGGTTAGAAACAATTTTAATTTTATATTTCCTATACCCTATACCTCTAATTTGCCCCCCAAAATTAACATTTTTCCCGTAAAGTTCGCGCAACGATCTATATTTCCTATTTTTTCAAAATTTTAGGCTGAGTAGTTTCGGAGATTTTTTTAGTTTTTCCTATCAGAAGTACCCCTAAAATCAAAATTTCTTCATTTACGATTTGTACTCCTGATCGGGTCACCAAACTATACATTGATGCCAAATTTCAACCTCTTCCGTCTAGTAGTTTAGGAGATGTGACAGAGGCAGAAATCCGAAGTGAAATTATAAGGGTATCCGTATATTTTATATACGGAACCCTAACGATAAAAATGTTACAAAAGTTTATATGAAAAACTCTGGGAATTAAAAAAATGTATTAACAAAAAAACAAAAACCGAAAGCCGTCTAGATGTTATATGGGTTATATAGAAAATGTCACTTTCAAAATTTTCTTCATTTTTTTACAACCCACCTAGAATTCACCTTTTTTGCTAACTTATTTTTAAAATATGCTGCAAACATAATAATATACACACCTATTCACCTACATTTTTAACGCAGATGTTTAGATTAACTGGAAAAGGGATTCTAATACTAAATGAATAGCTGCAATGTAATGCTACAAAATGGTCTTTTGAGAACACTGAACGTATGAACTATTAACATCCTTGAGTCTTCTATGAGTTTTATAACAACTGTATGTCATCAAAAACAACAGCAAGAATACAACTACAGTTATAAATAAAAAATAACCTACGTAAAGAGTATCAAAATGATTACATTCATGATCCCATACTTTTGGAGTTATAAGAATTGGTTTTAAACTTCTACCAAAATTTTCCAAACTGCACTTCAATCCACAATTTTGAAAATTGATTTTTTTCAAATCTGTTGCGTTTTTGTAGTAGATCTCGACGAAAAATTCTCCTTTTGCTTTGTGAATTTTCCGAAGTTCAAACAAAATACAAGAGGAAAACGGTGGTAAGTTGTAGTCGAATGCTCCAATGCTATTAAGAAGGTTTACAAGAGCTGCTTCATGACCGGAGATGATGACAACCTTAGAATTATTCAGAGGACTAGAAACATAATCCTTGAAAAATGATAAAATTTTGTTCCATAATGGTCCGACTCTAAGCCTTGCGATTTCTTCGGTATGGGTTAACGAGAGAAAATAATAAAGTGATTGTTGTTTTAGTATTTCTGGAAAAAAGTTCTTAGTCCATTCTGGTAGAGTTAAATTATGATACACTTCAGTTCTCAAAACATCGTAAATAGCGAAAGCATCATAAAAATTATGGATATTCCAGTGGGTAAAATTATGCAACTGTTCATAAAGTCTCTGATCCATCTTGGACGCAAAAGGTTCTAGTTTCAATACTTCGGCATTCAATTCCTGGAGTTTTGTACAAGATACGTTATTTAGCAATAGATTATCTTTCTCCTGAGGTATAATTTCAAAATCCAATGTGTTCTCATCAAATTTGGAGTCGCCCAAGCTGAAATATGAGAAAATTCCTTTCAGGGTGCTCTTTGCAGATTTGATGGTCCTAATTAAATCACTTGACAAAATTTTTATTTTGTTTTCTTGATAAGCATCGATAAACAGGCTTTTGTATCTTCCTCCTAGCCATTGGCCTAGTTCGTACTGATTTTTGACCCCAACCTAAAAAAAGTTTATATAATTGGTAGTATTTATAATAATTTATTTGTCAAGATGTAGAACGTGCAGATAAACTGTAGAGTAATTTTTAGTTAAACAAACCATTTTCAGGAAAAATCCTGCGGCAGATAAAGATTTGATTATAGTATATTTACATAATTTTGAAATATACAGTGTGGGACAGCCAAATGGGATAAACTCGATAACGAATAAAGGAGGGCGTCTTAGCAAAAACTGCTGTTCTATTTTGCTAATTGTTCCTTGGAATACAGACGGCAAATTTGGAAAATTTTCGTAAAATAAGCAAGAAACTTCCATTTTTGTCCGTGTATGGTCTCCATAACCTATCATTTGAAGAATGGTTATTTTGTGCATTTCTGTTAAATGAACCATTTTTCTGATATTATTACGTACAGTTAACAAAATTCAAACGACAATAGCATTGACACTGATCACCACTGTCATGCAGGCAGACAACAAGATGCTAAGGCTATGAGTTTTGACGAAAATAAACAGAACATTTTTTTTTCAAATCAGTAAAAAGGAACGCAGGAATGGCTTTTGCTTACTATCTCAATATCAAGAGCTAAATGGGAATTAAGTATTGAGTGTAATGTAACGAATTTGTGAAACAAGATAATTTTCTTTTTTTAATGTTAATTTTTGTAATAAATCTGGAAACACTTAATATTTTCAGGAGAATCCAAAAAATAAATATTATGTAGGGCATTTAAAAATACAAATCGACGTGTCCAAGCGTTTATCCCAACAAGCACTCCTTTATTGGTTATCGAATTTATTCCATTTAGCTATTCCAAACTGTATAAGGTAAACCGTCTGTATGTAACGACGTCGCCGCCATTTTTGTAATGACATACCCTGCATATATATTTTTTGCTTTTACATTTTATGGTAACAACAATCAGCAGAGTCTGATCGATTGCGCTGACTCAGGACCACGGGGTCGGGACCAGGGGTCAGTACGAGGGCTCGAGACCAGGGGTCTGAACCAAGGATAAGAAGTTACATTTCTAAATTTCACTACCTTTGACAGCTATTTTCGGTTGGGTAAGTGTGGGCCTCCGTTAAGAAGCGTTTGCTTCAGTAAGCACCGTACGTAGGAAAAGGGTCAGCCAATTAATCATATTTTACTTACTTCTGTTAAAGCGCCCCATCCTTCTGGCCAAGCACTTCCATTGTACGGGTCAGTTGCATATGTTCCGGCTGGAGTTTTGGCTCCATGTCGCATTACCTAGAATTATATAATTTCTATAGATTTGCTAGCTCATGAATATATCAGGAAATGAATATATTTCAAAAACGTTATTTCCCTAATATTCGTTGGTAGAAGCGAACTCAAACTTTACTCTTTAGGGCTAAGTACTTATTCTGCTTAAAACCCGGGGGATTACGCTCCCTGAGCGACACCAAATTTTAATGAAATAAACCATTTCCAGCCTGTCTGAATTTCCGGGTTGTCTTCAAACCCTCAGTCACTAATAGAACAGGGACTCATCAGTAATAAAAAGCACCGTTCTTTAGTTAACCAAACGCCAGTTTTGGTGAGCTCTGGCATTTCGATGAAGAGCAGTTAGTATGTTGTCTGGGTCGCACACCTGAAGCCACCGGTTATAACTTTGGTTCTACTCTTGGTTGAAAGTGGTTGTACTTTAACATTTCTCTTTTCAACGCAGCAAGTAGAACCAAAACTGATTCACTAGAGTGCAATTTGGTTAAACCAAAAAATGCCAAAATCATATGTTAAATTGTTTTGTTTTTGTTTATTTAAAATTTTGTTATATCAATAAATTTCTTTTTTATGTTGTGCTTTAGTGGTCCTTAAGTGATTTTTGCAAAATTGATCAAAATTTATTGTTAAATCTATACGTAAACAAGTAAAATAGTAAATACCTAACCTCAAATGTAATTTAAGAAAAAAAGACAGACAATCAAAAACAACAAACAACTACTGCTTTAGGTTACTACCGGCCAAGATGACGACGCTGCCGCATGTGTGAGCGCGTCTTACTGTTAAGTTTAGGGTAGTGTGGATCATTTTCCAACAGTTATAACTAAGTCTTCTGATTTTTTTGATTTCGCTTAGAACATCCCCCAATAAATGCTTATACAAAGTGACAAAGACGCTCTATTAGTGAAAATTATGTGTTAGACATAGAGAAAATGCCCGTTTTCCTAGGCGGCCTCACCTTGTAAATATTGTGTTGTTCATTATCTGGTTAATCTTATTCGCATTCACATATTTTTGAAGAATAACGTTTTATTTGCATTCCGAAATTCAGTTTTTTTACAATATTTTTAGTGAAATGGAGATTTTATATTTTGAAGTTTTTTCTACATAGTTTTTTTACTTGTAACTGGCTAATAAGATCGATAGATCGAAGCCAACCCCTGTCCCGAGAGGGACAACCTTGGAAGAAGAAGAAGAAGGGTTACTACCGGTTGAAGATATTCAAACAATGACGTAACAAAGGGCTGATTTGAGATGTCATTGGTATTAACGATTGTGTTTGGTTCAAACCAGGATTTATTAAGGAGGTGTGCCAACGTCAATACCATTACATTGATTATGCAGTGACACGAATTTTGATTACTTCACTGATTAAGTGAAAGAGGGCGCTACCAAAAGGGGAAATGCCGTTTTGATGTTCTTACAGGGTGTTCGTGATGGTTTCATTTTGATTAATTTTAAGTCAGTTTCTGAGAATTTAATTTATAGGAAAAAATCCCAATGCAACTGCAACTAAGAAATTCATAAAATTTTAAATATCTATCAGATATGTTTGAGACTGAAAGCTATTTTTTCTTATAAATTATCTGGGAAACTGTGAGTCATAGACATTCGAAGTGGTTATAAAACATACCTTATATTTCTGAACGAATTATACCAGAAATTGTGCATTTTCATTTACAATAACAAAATTATATACTCTGTTCGAGGTGTACGAAAATCCTAGATGTCTTACATCTCGCGTCTTCAAACAAAATTATAGTCAACCACTGGTATTACTGGAACTGGTCAACAGTTTGAAATTAATTCAAAGAAAAAGAGCTTTATGGAAAACACCCATAACAAAAAATTTCAAATCTCAAACATTTGTTGATAAAAGTAGCTGGGCAACCAAGCTTCACTCATGATTTCAATATTGCGCCAATCTGTTAATGACATATATACATATGAAAATAGTTTCATCAAAAATTATCAAAATCAATTTCATTTATTTATTGCCACTAAAACCTCTGATTTATCTACCAGAGAATGAAACTATCAAGTGGTGAGTAATTTATTTTTAAAGTTACAAATATATAATCAATAGATAAAAACTGCTGAAATTTATTACTATAATAGTAACTTGTTTAAAATTGTATAACCCTTTGTAATGTCATATTAAGTTGTATATATGAAAACAAACCTTGTATTTATTTATTACATTTCCTTTTCTCTATCAATTATATCTATAGTATTTGTTACCAATTAAAATATATTAGATTTAAATATTTTAGACTGATTCACTGTATTCTCTATGTACTGCAGATTTAGGTTTTTTCTTAATTCTGTTGAGCTGAATCTAATGTAATGTAATACACCACCGTGGCTTGAAGCCTCTCACCATATCAATCATTATTTGGGCATGTTCAACCTAAAATTATAAACAACAATCACAACCTTTGTAATTATTTGCCTATTTCTTCTGAATCTATATTAATGTATTTTCTAGTTAACGGCCCGTTTTTTTGGTATATAAACTGCCTGTTAACGCCAAATATGTCCCGACCGAGTATGGCATGACGGACTATTAGTCAAGATGGCCCAATTAGGATTTCCCACTAACATCATCCAGCTAATGGGCTCCTTTTTGAGACATCGAAGAGTAGGCCAAGAGCATTCCAGATACCGGACCACCGAGGGGTTCCCCAAGGAGCAGTCCTGTCCCCGATGGTATTTTGAATCTACACTGCAGACATCCCAAGACCAGCCGAAGCTATAATTGCCCAGTTCGCCGACGACACCGCCATAGGATGCCAATCATTCAGATTCGAGCCAGCCTGCGGCTGCAGCAAGCCACTGACAATTTAGCGGAATGGTGGCTTCAGTGGAGGATACCCATCAACGAGGACAAAACCCAAGCTCTGTTCGTCAACGGAAGAAGCCGCACGATCGTTCCGACAGGAAACCTGACCGTTAACGGCAGACAAATTCCATGGAAGAACGAAGTCAAATACCTTGAAGAGACTCGTAATAAAGTCCGGGCTGCCCGTGCCAAACTTTACTTTTTAAGAGAAGACAAGCTGGGACTCTTAAACAAGCTGATTCTCATCAAGACCATCATCTTGCCAATGCTGAAGTACGCTTCAATAGTATGGGACACACCAGCAAGAGCAACAGGCAGGCCATCCAAAGGCAGGAAAACCTATGCCTACGCCTCGCAGTCGACGCACCCTGGTTCGTTCGTAATACGGTGATTTTCAACGATTTACGACACAAACCAGTGCTTGCAGAAATGAAGAGGAGGGCCAGAGAGGCTTACGCCAAACTGGAACAGCACCCAAACCTTCACCTACGACAACTAATCGACTATGACCCCAGATTTATTGTCTTAGCTAAGGGGACGAGGACGAAGAAGCCCAGAGATAGAGGACAGGTAATTAAAAAATGAAGTATATAACAATCTTTTTATCTTTTTTCAGGAGACAACAAGGGGGGCCTGGGGGGAAACCAACCTACCAAACAAAGAGAAGACAGAAGAATACACACCCACAAAACAATATGTTATGCTTGCCAGTATTTTTCTCTGCTGTGAATACAGTCACTATAATTGTCCGTGATTTGTTCATAGAGATATTATACGCAGAGTGAATTAGGTATGGGCGTTACTGTAAGTGGCAGTGTAATAACAATAGAAACAGAAAGACAATATCAGGGTTCGCTTGCTATGTCTCTACCCTACCAATAGTAGGCATCACCACTGACACTGACCAATCAGGAACGGGCTTATTCTCTCTCTCTTTCTATTACTGTTACCTGAATTTCGCTACTTCACGTGCTCTACGTATAATACCTCTATGGATTTGTTTAACACAAAAAATTAAAATTGTTTAATAATATTTCACTTGAACACACAGATTTTTTCAATCATTTCTAGTGAATTAACGGAGTGGAATTTATTAGCTCATTACCAGTGTGGCTCACGTTTACTACGACGTTAATGTCAGTCAATGATTTCCGTGTAAATTGTCATTATTATAAATGTAAGTTTTTTGGGTTCTGAGGAACCAGTCCGAATTGTATAATGTTACTTGACCAAAGAAATAATCAATATGATAGCTATAATGTCTCAAATCTCCTTGTGACATTTTTTATACCATTCACTTCGTACTGCTTTATAATATTAATTTAAATCCGTTTAAACCCTCGTCCTTTATTACCTTTTTCGGACCGCCATCTTCTGGTCATTTACCGTAATATTCACAATTAGTGCTCGCTTTTAAAAACGTTCTTGGTCCACCTCCTTAATTCAAACCATTTAGGAACAATTACAACCAGTAGATTTCTGCAAATCGGCTTATACACTGAACATGCCTTGAGGAAATCTGATACAGTTAAGGATAGTGTTTATGCCTTCACATGGACGTACCGTGTCTTAGATCAGGTACCTTCTAGATATAGCATGTCTTGCAAAAATTCGTGGCAAAGGTAGAAAGAGAGGGCAATAGAGGCAATAACAGGCTATTTCACTTAGTGAGTTGAAGCAGCCAATGAACAACATTATGATCGTATTACATTGGAAGCAGCTCCCAACCGAGTGAAATAGCCTCTTACCTTCTCTATTCCCCTCTCTTTCTTTAGTCTTACCACGACATTTGTGCACTGCAGGCTATCTCCAGAAGGTGCATGCTCTAAGTACCGTGTATGTATGTGGTGGTTAATAGGCCTTTTCATATTCGAAAATTTTTTGTTCCCGTGAGTTCATTTTTTTCGACCAGTTTTCACACCATTGTCATGTAAATACAATTTTTTTTTGCCCGAAAAAAATGACAGAAGTTGACGCACGCTCACTAAAAATTTTCGAATATGGAAAGGCCTATTAATACATTATTGTATCTTGAAATAAATTTTTAAGTACTCACTTACTTTATTGATATTTATGAACTCAATGTTTCCTGATCAGTATAGTATAAGCTATAGTTAAAATTTAAAAACTATTTAGGACTTTACTTACAACTATTAGTGCAGAAAGAGTATCTTCACTGTCACCGGCAGTACTTGACCAATTAAACAGGACTAAAACCGAAAAGATCATACAGAACACTGAAATTAGCATCTTCAAAAATCGTTTTATATATATTCAACTATTTGCGCACTTCGAATATCAAGTCTTTCAATTTTAAATTCTCCTTAGTTGTTCGTTTTACAAATAAAGTATTGATAAGAGTAATAATAGTGGTCAAACATCGTTTGTAAACTACTACATTAACCTAAAAACATTTTACAAGTTTATTCTCATCCATTTGTTAGTCAATTATTGCTAAACAAGATAAAAACTAAATACATATACAATATCTAGTGAACAATTATTCTGAAATTAAAAAATGTATATCTGGTTTCCATTTCAACGCAATAATGAGAAATTTAAATATCATAAATTATTCTAACATAATTAACTGTAATTTTTTTCATGTAAACCATTTTTTTACTATAGTAATTAAAAAAAGCCCTACACAATAGACAACTATACTGGTGACGAACAAACTTGAGAAGTTTATCTCACAAATACACTTAATATGGCATTTTTAGGGTTGAGTACGTCCAATATCCGGAAACCCTAATTATATATCTAAGGACGTACCCACCATTTGGTTTAGGGAGGGGCAAAATTAGAAAAAAAATGTCCTAGAGAGGGGCAAATCGGAAAAAGATTCCTAGAGATAGGGATAAATCAGAAATTTTTTGGTCCGGGGGGGGGAGTCAGCAATTTTATGGAAAGCTTTAATGGCTTAAAGTCGGGGGGGAGGGGGCAGCTGCCCGCCCTGTACGCCCATAATATCCCTCCTGTTAGTCGGAATTTGGTAGTCAATGTAACTCGTTCCTCGAAGTTTTCTTGGACTTCCATCGTCTTAAAGTGGTTGATCTCACAACTTTTCAATAGCAGATCCTTGATTCTTGGTGTGAGCCACAAGAATTCTATATTTGCAACTACAATATCCAAAGAAAGATATCAAAAAAAGAGACAACCTTGTCAAAAATCGTCTAGTCGATTAACGGGTTGTTTCATAATTCAGGAAATGTGGCATTCGAAAAAAAAAATAGAGAACTAAACTCGTTTCGACGGAAGAATATGAAACGTTTTACCTGCAATAGCAGAGGATGCTACTGTAAGTTCAAGAGCTTTAAGAAATCAGTTAGATTGTAGAAGTATTATGTATATTCAAAATGTTATTAACCGACTTCCAAAAAGGAGAAGGTTATCAATTCGTCGGCATATTTTTTTATGTATGCTTAGTGACATACTGTATTTCTGAAGATAGGAAAAATATATCTAAAAGACTATAATATCAATTTTTCATCATAAATCTCTAGCTTTAATATCAAGATATATCATAACAGTAAATCTTACAGAGAAATTGTAAGGATTTTCATGTTCATTCAGTTGAAGTCAGTTTCTTTTTGAAACGATGTTACAGTCAAGTGAACTGGCAGAAAATATTCCATTAGTTTATCAAAACGAAAAATGTTATGCCGGCGACCTTTTCTATACAGGGTGTAAATAGTTTGACTGCATATATTTTAGGTGCAGATAGTACCCACCAAACAAAACAAAAAATTCTTATAACACTATGGTCTAAAGGCCTTAATAAGCAAGAAAATTTGAAATACATGTTAAGTAAATTATTGTCAATGTGGCAACGTCGCGCTAAAAATTAGATTTGCTTGTAGCGTGAATAATGAAGGAATGAGTCACCACAAAAAAATGAACACCTGTTATTTTTTTGTATTAAATAATTTCATAGTTTCGAGTGCCGGTAGATTTATTTAGGTACATAAAATTTTATGAAATATTATTTTCAAAAATGTACCCTTTTAATATCGATCAAGTTGAAGAAGGGACGATACAAAGTTGTTTACATTATGATACAAAAATAATGCGATACAAACTATATTAAACAAAACATTTCTTATATGTAGTTCTTTTATGTGTTAAATTCTTCGAGAAATAATTGTTACTAAGAAATTAAAATTACTTATCTTAGACAAATAAAAACCTTTGACCTGCAGGATGTCATTATGATAGAGCTCTGGCGAGCAAACGGATTATTTATAGTAAATATTCAAAATTCAAAATTCTTGTTATTACATTTGCTTTCCCCACAAATTAATAGCATGTCAGGTCGTTACCTTATTGTATGATTGTCACTGTTTGTCACAAAATAATATACTCGAACTCACAATTCACAACAGATTTTATTTATTTTTCCAATTTATATTTTAAAATGAAAATCAAATAACTTACGCTATGTCGAATGTCACGCAAAAATCACTTTCACTTTCTTAAAAGAACCGGGCAGCCAAAAAGCATTTATGGCAGCCGCCAGCTGTAGTACTGAGTATGTGCTATGTTGTCACATCTGATCGGAGAAAAGTAGGGCAAATTATAACAGAATATTTAGAGTTTAAATAATAATTTTCTTTGTTAATACAGTTATTAAAGGTGTATACGCTATTGAGTATTTACATATTTAGCTTTACAATCATTTTGAAGCCGGAAATAATCTATTATTCACTGTAATAAAGGCTACAGAACTTCTAACTTTTTCATTTTTTTTTTTGCAAAACTATAGTTTATTTCTGAAAATGTTATAAAGCTTTTTGATTTGTTTTGACCTGAAGTATTGATCCTCAAAATCTTTGCACTCAAACCGTTTACACCCTGTATATATATGAGTCATTCTTTTTCATCGAGAGACCCCATGCTGTCCAAAAATATATTAGTCTATATGTAGTCTAGTTTCGAAATTCGAGTGGCTCTTTTACAGAATTTATCAAATATGGCCACCAATCCCACATGACTTCTACCTTTTCTTCGATAAATCGATTATAAAGTCAACACAATCGAGTCAATTTGGGTGTCAAACCCCTGAGAATGTTACCTAAATGTAGTTGAGGCGGCTGTTAATGAGTCCAGGGTCAAATTTAGAAAGTTCAATATGGCGGATGCAGTATGGCGGTTTTTTTAAAAATCATTTGATTTCAATATAATATAATGTCTGGGGGTTCTTGGGGTTACTGATGATGAATTCAGTGTCCAATTCAGAAAATTAAGTGTGGCGGATCCAATAAAGCGGATTCAATAGGGCGGCCAAAACCACTTGATGAAAAGAGATTTTCAAAAAATCACTTGATTTTGACCTTATTTAATACGTGGAGCTTTATGGGGTTTTTGATGATAAATCCAGGGTTCATGTGAGAAAATTCAATATGGTGGGTCCAATATGGCGGCCAAAATCACTTGACAATCGGAGATTTTTAAAATATCACTTGACTTCAAACTAATTTGGTACTTAAGGGTTTATGAGATCGTTCATGATAAGTCCAGGATCAAACCTTGTATTTTCTCAAAGTTTTTTCAGAAATCTTCCCTTATTAAGTTAAACAGAGTCGATACAGAAAAATTAAATTAAACAATCCACCTAAACACAACTAGAATTTCTGTCTTTGTAACACTGTTTCTAAATCTAACATCAAATTATTTTTTTTTGTTTTTTTTTTATTTTATTATTATTAATTATGGGGTTACATATAAGCCTGCATGAATGGAAACTTAGTTGTGGTTGACAATACGCCACCTGTCTTAAAGAAAATGTACTTTTTATTGCAAGTGTATGCATATAAATATCTTAATTTTATATGGAAATCGGTTCATATTTAAATAATGTCTCTTGTCGCGGCATTGGACGCCATATTGGACCCACCATATTGAATTTTCTCACATGAACTCTGGATTTATCCTCAGAAACCCCATAAACCTCCAGGTATTAAATAAGGTCAAAATCAAGTGTTTTTTTGAAAATCTCTGTTCATCAAGTGGTTTTGGCCGCCCTATAGAATCCGCTTTTAAAAAACCGCCATACTGCATCCGCCATATTGAAGTTTCTAAATTTGACCCTGGACTCATTAACAGCCACCTCAACTACCTTTAGGTAACATTTTCAGGGGTTTGGCACCCAAAGTGACTCGATCATGTTGACTTTATAATCGATTAATCGAAGAAAAGGTAGAGGTCACATGGGATTGGTGACCATATTTGATAAGTTACGATGTTTCTGTAAAAGAGCCACTCGGATTTCGAAACTAGACTACAATAAGCATCGAATGAGCCCTGGTAGACATACATATATATAGGTGTGTGTCTGTGCGTAGCGTGTTGGTGTGCGATCGCGTGCTCGTGTGCGTGTTTGTGACAGTGTTTTTTTTTTATCCGAAGAGGGGGGAAATACATTCCGTACTTAGCTAGCACGTGCTGGCCGTCGTGCGGGACTCCCGATGCAATGACTTCAAAGCAAGAGTAAATCGTTGCATTGAAACCAGTATACCGTATACCCGCTAAAACCCTAACCTCTTTCTCCTACAACCATGGTCCCCTGCGGAACTCTTAATCAATACTACTTCGCAAGGGTGGTTCATTGCAGATGTTTACTGCTCTTACATTGAAAGCCTCTAAAGCCTACTCCTCGAACGTATTGCGGAGATCTTTGAGGATAGTCTCCGCGTAATCTGATACCAAGTTCCAGGCTTGGGGGCCCTTCAGCATGGCTTCTACTAATTGTTCTGGAACGATATTAGTCTCCAGAATCCTCTCCACTTCAGCACGTTGATCCTGAAACCGGGGGCAGGAGAAGAACACGTGTTCCGCGTCCTCTATCACGTCCGTACAGTGTGGGCAGTTTGGGGAGTTTGCCCTCCTGAACCTGTGCAGGTATGCTCGAAAGCATCCATGTCCAGTCAGGAGTTGAGTGATGTAGAACCCAACCTCCCCATGCTGGCGGTTGACCCAACGACTGATGTTAGGTATCAATCGATATGTCCACCTTCCTTTAGTAGAGCTGTCCCACCTCTCCTGCCATTGCCCTAGACTCATGGCTCTTTCATCGCTGTTTCCTGTCGGTTGGTCTTTCTCTAACTTTCTGCGATAAAGCCGTCCCCTTTCTGCAGCCAGGATGTCGATTGGTAGGGTAGAGGCAATCACACTCACCGCCTCGTAAGACACAGTGCGGTAGGATGATGCCACTCGAATCGCTGAGAGCCGCTGGACTGATTTCATTTTCCGGCGGTACGATGGTAGCTCGAGCGATTTCTCCCATACCGGTGCCCCGTACAACAAAACAGAAGTAGTTACTGTTGCCAGTAGCTGTCTTCTTATCTGTCTAGGGCCTCCGACATTCGGCATTATTCTAGATAATGCCCCCTGTGCCACAGCTGCTTTCTTGCTGGCCGCGATTATGTGCTCTTTGAAGTTGAGCCGTGTGTCCAGGAGCACCCCCAAATAGCTGATGAAGGGCTGCGACTGTATGTAGGAGTCGCCTATTTTGAGGGTGATGGTTTCCCTTGCCTTTCGACTGCTAACAAGAAGTGTTTCGGTCTTTTGTTCTGCTAAACTCAAGTCCGCTGCGAGCATCCAATGCTGAATTGTGGCTATAGCGAATGAGAAGGTTGTTTGTATCTCCTCTATGTGCTTGCGCACTATGATCAATGCCACATCATCGGCGAATGCCACTAGCCTGACGCCCTCAGGCAGACCGAGCAGGAGCAGGTCCTTGTACATTACGTTCCATAAGAGTGGGCCAAGAACAGAGCCCTGAGGTACACCTCCTGTGATCTTATAGTCTACTTGCCCATTTTCAGTTTGGTACAACAAGATGCGGTCCTTGAAATAGGCTGAAACCATTCTGCGCAAGTACTGTGGAACTTCCATCCTGGCAAGAGCCTCCAAAATGCGGTCCCAGCGGGCCGAGTTAAAGGCGTTCTTGATATCCAGGGTGGCTATTACACAGTACTTTTTTCCACCTCTTCTCCATCTCTTTCCCGAGATGTTGGTAACGAGTGTCACGGCATCGATGGTTGATCTCCCCTTTCTGAACCCGAATTGGTTGGTGGAAAGTTTCGGCTCAACGTAGGGCTCCAGCCTATCTGCTATTATCCTTTCAAGGAGTTTTCCCGCAGAGTCCAACATACAGAGGGGACGATATGATGACGGTTCGTCGGGAGGTTTCTTTCCCCCTTTAGGGAGGAGCACAAGCCTCTGCTTTTTCCACTTAGTCGGGAAAACCCCCTGCTTTAGGCAGGTCTCATACATGTGTAGAAACATGTCAGGCCTATTGGCTATGGCGCATTTTAGCGCGATGTTAGGTATGCCATCTGGACCGGGAGCCTTACCGTTTTGGAGCCGGTTGCACGCGCCCATCAGCTCACTCATAGTCACTGATGGTATATCGTCGTCCCTCACCTGCCACGAAGGATTAGCCGGTAGCTCAGGCTTCGCAGGAAACAAGTGAGTTACAATGCGGTGCAATGATTCGGGGCAGTTCGTTGATGTCATGGGAGGGGCCTTAATTTTATGCATCACGATTTTATACGGTTTTCCCCATGGATCTTGATTAACTTCGTCACACAACTCCTTCCAGTAGGATCTCTTGCTTGAGAGAATGGCTCTTCGTAGTTGTTGTCTTTTGATCTCATAGTCGAGCCTTAGTTCTTCTGTTGTGACCCTGTCGCGTCTCGTTGATGCAGCCTTCGTGCTTTGAGACACTCTCGTCGGTGTTGTGAGATCGTGTCGTTCCACCAGTAAACTGGTGGGCGGCTGTTGTTCTGCCGTCTCCTTGGCATGGAAGCATCGCAGGACTTGACAACGCTTGTCATTACCTCTTTGGCAGTGGCTTCTGCGCTTGTTGCTATTGACAATGGTTCCTGCTCCATAACCAAGGCGAATGAATCAGCATCGAAAGCATTTTTGTTCCAACCGACTGGCTGTGACCTCGCACGACTGACACACAATATCGTTTGGGAGTGGTGTTGATTTCCCATATAATTGCTTGGTGGTCGCTATTAGTAAACTCCTCATCGACCCGCCACTCACAGCCCCCTTTAATTAGGTTGCTGCTAACGAATGTCACATCGATAATGGAGCTGGCTGTGCCTTTGCGATATGTGCTTACGGCTCCTGTGTTGAGGAGTACCAGGTTGAGCGAAGACATGGTCTCAAGGAGAGCTCGTCCTCTCGCGCTCGTTTCCTGACATCCCCAGTCAATTGCCTAGGCGTTGAAATCTCCTGCGATGGCGACCGATTCACGCTTCCGTACATCCTCCGCCAAGGTGTCCAAGAATAACTCGAACTCCTCGAGCTGTGCACTAGGAGGTGCATAGCAGCTATAGAAGTGAACCCCTCCCACTTTGGCTCTCACAAGCCATGGTTCGGGGGTATTTGGGAGTTGTTGAAACGGAAGTTTACCGCAAGCCCATATCGCTGCTCTGTCCGTTGTGTCATTTACCCAGGACAGGGTGTCGAAGTTTTTGTACTGCTCGCAGATTATGGCTACGTCGCAATCCAATTCCCGCACCCGCTGTACCAGTAGGTCTTGGGCAGCTTCGCAATGGTTGAGGTTGATTTGCAGTACTTTCATTTACGGGCTTGTGCTGCTCTCATCGCCTGTTGGTAGATCGGACATTTCCAATTACCCGCAACGTGCCGGCAGTCTGACCTACTATCTTTCTCTTTACAGAGTAGGCACTTGGCAGGTTGTTGACAAGCCGAGGCATTGTGACCAGCGCCTCCGCATCTGTGACAACAACTGCTTCGGTCAGTCTTGCCTCTGCACGCCTGGGCGTTGTGACCAAAGTGCCAGCATTTGAAGCACCGTCGAAGGCTGATCCTCTCGCGAACACGTACTGTGCCCCACTCAAGTTTCAGCTTTCCAAGTGCGATGGATTTCTTGGCCTGGACCTCTGGGAGACAAACAACTGCCGTTTGTGTTGATCTATATGCCCGTCGAAGTGATTTCACTGCCTCCTCAGTGATCTCTGCCAGGCCGTCGATATTATCTTTGAGCAGCTTTACCACGTCTTCCTTTGTACTGATCTCATCCAGGTCTTTAATTTCAATCTCGATTTGCGGTATTCGAGATTGTACAGTGGCCCCGCTTGGGAGCTTATTCTTGATGGCGTTACAGTAGCGCTCCATCTCCTGAGCGTCTGCCTTCGCGAATAAAAACAGTAGATCTCCCTTAGCTGTTCGTCGGATCTTATTGACTTTTTTGTCTATATCCTGCAAGGTGGGATCATTTTTGATATCTCGCAAGATATCTGCATGGGAGCTCTTCTCGCCTTTCTTTATAAGCAGCGTACAATGTGGCGCTGGTTTTTGGTTATTGGTCCTCGGGGCCTTTTTCCTCTTTACCAGTTGCCAGTCAGTCAACTGGTTTGAAGGTTTGTTTCTGGTCTGCGGTTTAAACTTGGATTTTAATTCATTGTTTCTCTTCGCTTCTGAATTGACCACCCTACTTGTTGTTGCCTGGGTGGTTTGCCCGATGTTCTGGCAACCTTCTTTACCGGGCTTTAGCTTGCTAGCTAGCACCGGTTTAAGAGTTTTTGGTAGTGGTGCCTTACTTGATGAGGCTACTGAAGGCGAAGCCTTCGGTGGCGAGGTCCTTGCTACCGAGTCTCCCGGCAGTGAGGCTACTTTTATTGAAGCCGCCTGGTTTGGGGCTGCCGGTGTTGATGCAGCCGGTTTTGAGTTAGCTGCTTTTGAGGCAGCCGCTTTTGGGTCCTCCTTTTGCTTTTCACCTTGTGTCTGAGTGTTTGACACCTTTACTGGCGATGTCTGTGTTGTAGCAGAATTCGCTACAGGAGATGGCCGCGTCGTTGACGACAGATATTTGTCATATTCTGACTTAATGGCGTGTGCCAGTTTCTTGATCTCATGATGTACATTGTGCCTAGGCCCAATGAACGTCAAGAGCTCATCGATCTTTGCTCCTAATTTGTTTGGAGCGCCACTCTCATCTGTTGCCCCTTGGGGGACGTCAACTCCACTATTCGCCTTTTGGAGGACTTGGCTGAATAGTGTATTGCTGCCAGCTCTAGTTTTAATGGTCGATGTTGTACCATTAACTGTGTTCTTCTTCTTCTTGTGACGGAACCAGTGATAATTCGCTCCCCCCAGAATCCGTGGAGCGTGCACCGGCCACCGAGGCTTTCACTCGATCGGAACCGGTGGTGGGATTATCCTCTGCAGAGGTACCCACCTGGGGTATTAAGTTCACCTTATCACCCATATCCATAAATGGTTTATTTTCGGGGTTCCTTCCCCTATCTGATTTTGGTCCGCCCTGAGAAAATCCTCAGTACTCCCCATTGCTGGAGAGCGTTCCCCTATCCGCCACCTGGGGAGGCGCCCGGTAGTGGACCAACAACCACCCCGTGACCGTGTACGTGTGCGTATGCGTGTGTGTGTGTGTGAGTGTGTGTGTGTGTATGCGCACGCGCGCGTTTATGGAAATTTAAGCAGCAATCAATGTGGGCGAGTGCACTACAGGGCGAAGTAATTTTGCAGTTATGCAGGTGGGATCAATAAATCTTAAAAATAAATGTGATATTGGATGGTACTTAAGCAGTTGCATATATAGGATGGTTGAAATATAAGGTGGAATAGAATTATACTTATACAGGGTGGTTCGAAAAATGTTACATAGTGTGGACCATAAGTAGTTGCTTATACAAGGTGGTTGAACTAAGGATGGAGTAATTTTATAGGTATTTTTTTTAATTATTATATTATCAAAAATTTTTACATAATCACAAGCAGTTAGGATAACTGAATTATATGTCAGGGTATATATTATAGTTATAGAGATGGGTTCGAAAAATTTTCGAAGAACTTGCATATACTTGGTGGTCGAAATAAATGATAGAGTCAAATTATAGTGATACAATGTGATTTAAAAACATTTTCATAATACTTCATATATGGGGCGAAGTAACATTTCAGGTATGCAGGCATAATTTAAACAATAGAAAAATAGAAACAGTCAATAGTGTGGAGAGGCTTTATATTTATACAGTGTGAGTTTAGAGTTATCAGGGCGGTTGCAATAACGTGTAGAGTTGAATTATAGTTGTTCAGGGTGAATCAGAAAATGGTAGACAAATAAGTTATATTGGGTGACCAATGCACAGAAGCATATAATCGGTGGTAGCAGTATAGGATGAGTTAGAGAAATAACAAAACATACTAAAGTTAGAAAATATGTGGAAAATATACAAAAAGAATTCAAATTATTGAGAGAGGGAGAAAGAGATAAGAATAGCTAAAATAGTTAATAGATTGTACCTTAAAGCAGATTTAAAAAAGAAGAGATATCAGAAAATAGTGAATGATTGCACATGGTTTCTAAACGGTTATTATTTTAAGTCAGTTGCAGTCGGTTCTTTTTTCAATATAAATTATTTAAAAAACATAAACTTTATCCATATTGTCTTAACTGCCAACATTAACAATTACAAAATGAAGATAATGCTGGAAGAATTAAAAATTACATTTTATCAATGGGCATAACAGTAAAATCACAAAGATCAGTTGTTTTTGGATAATGTATTTTTCATAGATGAGGCAACATTTCACAAAAATGATTTTGTAAATAGATATAATTTACACTATTATTCTGTAAATAATCCACATCTCATTCAATATCAGAGTCAAACTAGATAGACACTAACTACATGAGGTGGCAAAATAGGCTTTATCAATATGTATCAAACAATTCTATAGAACAAATTTATTTTCTACATGATGAAATACTATAATACAGTACCTGGGTGACCGAGCTTCACTCGTAAATTCAAGGTTTTATCATAAACGTATATATATGCAAATAATACAGACCGGGAGCCCAGGTTAATTTTGTTTTTGATTAATAACAGGTAAAACATTTTTGAGTGGCTTAATTTCTCCGAGTCGCCCAACTTTTTCCTCTTCGAAAATTTTTGAAACAGGTAGCTAAGAGAGCTACCAGGTGTTAAACATGCCAAAATGGCGAATGAATTTTTTTTATTAAAACCAGTTAGTTTTTTAGTTAGATCTTTTAATAACTTGATATAAAACGTGAAAACACTTTTGTCCTACACCTCGGATGGTATGTCCCCCGTTCTAAACATGTCAATTTAAAGTTGGCAAAATATTTACTAATAACAGCTTAATTCTTTCACTATTGTTTGGTAATTATTGTACCAATCGAATGGCATGTTATACATACCAATCGATACTTAAATGCCCAATCACATCATCACCCTGCCCAATTAAGTTCTGTAATGAAATCTTTTGCCCTTAGATCTATTCGCCTAACAGACATTCACAATAGACAAAACGAACTTAATAATCTTCAACAAATCCTTCGACAAAACGGTTATCATCCAGACCACATTGAACGCATATTTCGTCAATCGCAACAACTTCCGAGTACACTAACCCCATCAGAAACAGACCAACAACAGCGGAAAGCCTTCCTTCCGTACATTCGAGGTGTCACTGACAAAATAGCTCGAATCCTACACCGATATCAAACAAAGACGGTTTTCAATACCAGTTAAACTATAGCCAACTTAACCGGGAACCCTAAGGATAAAGTACGTAACTAGGTTTACGAAATTCCATGTCGCGATTGTCCACAAAGCTACATCGGTCGTACAAATAGGCGCGTCAACCATCGAGTATATGAACATTCTTTGTCAGTTCGCAAAAAAGATCCGACTTCAGCTCTCGCGCATCATAATATCCAAACAGGACACTCTAGTAACTTCGAGGACAGTAGGACTATCGTATCTCTTAACTCCCTTAGGGCATCTACTATTCGCGAAGCAATAGAAATAGAGAAAAGACCCCTCTGTCTAAACTGACGCGATGACAGCTCTCGCCTTCCCACAGCATGGACCTCGGTAATTGCCAGATTAAACAAAGCAGACACGCCCACCAACATCCAACCAATCCAACACAGCCTCATCACGTGACATCCCCTTTTAACCCAGCGCTAACTATAAATAAAAAAAGCAGAGCAGACTCAAATTCAGTTCAGTTACCTAGTGACTCTTGGGGAGTAGGCAGATTGAGCCCCGGAGTTCGATCTAGACTCTGAAACTCTTTTTCACTTTTGTCTCTTGACAATGGCTCCAAAGCAGAAGTCGAAACGTCGAGTATATAATAAATTCAGACGCGGTTCTCACCCGGAACCTACCCTTGTTCATATATATATATATATATATATATATATATATATATCTCAGATGGCTTCCGGGAATTCATCCGCGTAGTTGATGGCTTCCTTAAGTAGGGCACAACTAGCAGAAGCCATACGTGATGTCAGAAGAGATTTGGATGTTCTTAATACTAAACTCTTAGATATCCACCTACAGGTAAGCAATACACTTCACCCCATAATATGGGATAAATTCGATGAAATTAGCGAATTTAGGGCCGAAAAGAATGCAGAGTTGACAACAATGCAACAACAGACAAAATTTAACAAATTGAAGCTCCAACAGAAGCCCAAAAACGATTTTTTCGCGGAAAATAACGGTCACAGTCTAACCTCAAGGCAATTGAAAACGAATAGAAAGGTGCACCTTTAAGGCCAATAGTAAGTTCAATTGGATCCCCAACACAACAGCTAGCCAAATACCTAGCCCAACAACAGAGGGGGCAGACTCATATTTAAAAAATTCGACACATTTCATCGAAATACTTAGAAAAACGGTTTTACAACCTGAGTGTCTTCTTGTCAGTTTTGACGTAGTGTCCCTTTTCACCAACATCCCTAACGACGAAGCCTTGGATATCATAATAGAAAAATACAAACCACCTCAACACCTTGTAGACTTAACAAGGGACTGCCTGATGAACACCTATTTTGTTTACGAGAACCAACGATACAAACAAGTGGAAGGAGCCCCAATGGGATCGCCACTCTCACCAGTTATAGCGAACCTTTTTATGGAGAGCTTTGAGGAGTTGGCACTAAGAACAGCAACTCTTAAACCCAGTTTATGGTTGCGATATGTGGATGATACTTTTGTGATTTGGCCTCATGGGAGGGAATACCTCAACACATTTTTAGACCACCTTAATGGCATCCATCACAAAATAAAATTCACCATGGAGGTTGAAGCCAATAATCAACTGCCATTCCTTGATGTTCTCATAAATAGGAAGGAAGATGGAACCCTTGGCCATACAATATATAGGAAAGCAACTCACACCAACAGATACCTTCATGCTAATTCTCATCACCACCCAGCCCAACTACAAGCCGTCGTCAAAACTTTAGTAACCAGATCACAAAGACTAGCTGACCAGGACAACATCAACATGAGACACCAATAACCAAGGCCTATTTACCGTATAACAAGGGTACCACGGACAGTATTGCAAGAATTCTACGGAGACACAATATCGATACTATTTTCAATACAGACAGAAAAATAAGCACGGTGTTGAGGACTCCGAAGACGAGGATCCCTTTAGAACAACAGGGAGTGTACGAAATTCCATGTGCAGACTGTCATAAAACCTATGTGGGGCAAACTAACAGAAGAATTCAAGCTAGACGGGATGAACACCAGAATGCCATAAGAAAGCAGGAAAAAACAACATCCATTGCGGAAAACGCCACCACGACGTCACACCGAATAGACTTTGAGAACACCAGAATACTGGCAAATATAGAACATCCGAAATCAAGACTCGTAAGAGAGGCAATTGACATAGCGAAGAGACCTCACAGTCTAAACGCACGCAATGAAATCCATAACTTATCGAATTGTTAGAAAATTTTATTAAACACCGTACCAGCCCGGACCCGTCCAATAACAACTCAACCGGAAATAACAAATCAGCAGGCGGGAGGCGTGCCCACTGAGCGCCCAGGGCCAATCACACGCAGCCGTTCACGGTGCCAACCAATAGGCGCCAAGCCACGACTATATAACACCGTGCGCGCTCCTGAAAATATCAGTATTGGAGTAACTAGAAGCGAAAGCAGAAGGCTACGAGAATTATGCGAACCGACCTGAAGAGGGCAGATGTGACTCTGCCGAAACGTCGTCATTTTTCTATCGATCCTGGCAGGGATCAGTCATCAACTACGGGGATGAGTTCCCGGAAGCCATCTGATACATTTGGTGCCCGCGAAAACTAAAAAACAAATATATATATATATATATATATATATATATATATATATATTACTTTAATTAATCCCTTCTAACTTCCGTTATTTACTTAACAACGGGAAATAAGGACGTTAAATTAGGGGAATTTAGTCAAAAGCCTGTGGCCCTCATCTACATGTTTTGGTATCTATTTCAGAGTAATAATGGAATTATAAATACAAAAAAATGTGTTTTGATTGGAAGAGTTACATAAGAAATATACATCGATTTCTTTCACCGAACTTAATAACTTTGCTTATTATGTACGGGTGAGTGGATAAAATTACAAGACTGTGTCATTAAACGCCAATCGTCTTTGCAAAAAAACTCAATAGAGATTTAGTTTATTAATATTATGAGGGGATGGTAAGATATTTTTGGGTTATTTTGGCACAATAGACTACTATATATACAACTATATGCACATGCATCTCACTGAGGAATATTTAATATTGTTACCAGAATTCATCCAACAGCTGGTGCAATCGGACATCAACCCATTCGTGGAAGGGACATTATTCTGACACTTCTGGGAATCCGAAATGTTTCGTCTCTCAACAGGCTGACCGCTGTCGTTACTGGAAATTCCCTTAAAGCTTCCAGAACATGAAAGAGTTTCCCGATGGTTCGTGGACTTAACAGACAATTCGGAGAGGATTATATAAATGTGAACAGCTGGCGATAGGAGGCATTCAGTTTTCGACGGTCGTATTGTACAGTTAAGATAACATGTAAATAAGTTTCTGTGAATATAAATTGTGTTAAAATAATGGAAATAAATTAGAGCGAGTTGGACTGTGTTTTTAAATAAATCCAAGAACTGAACAGAACCCGTGTGTGAAAATAAAAAAAAAACATTGCAATATAAAACCTTAATTCATCAAATCCGATATTTGGCCTGTTACGGGATGGGTGGCATCACGTATTGGTTGTTTGGTAATTACTTTGTTAAATAATAGTTATACGGCTATAACAATGCAACTTTATAGTAATAAAAACATAATCAAACATTGGATTGTTGTTATATGAGTATGATAACTCATAAATACTTATTGCTTGGATTATCAACATAAATATGAAAGAACATCTGACGGACAAAATTAATTCCTAAGCCAACCGTTACTTGATGCCACCCATCGCTTAAAAGATCGAAGTATTACCAAATGCATAATCATACCAACCTTTCTTGTAAGACTAGGGATACATACGCATATTTTTGTACGACATTTACTTTTTTGATTAGTTAAAACACTAACAAAACATGTGGTTTCCTTGTGCTACAGTTATTAATGATTTCGACGGGCCATAAAACCGCCATGTTTCGCGTGTAGGACTAGGAAAACATTTAACTTGTAGGACAAAGATGCGATTCGATTATTATAATAATTACAAAGCAATAGTGAAAAAAATATTTTGCTCACGTTAAATTGACATGTTTAAAGCGGGGGACGCGGCAGCCATACCATCGAGGTTATAGGACAAAAGTGTTTTCGCGTTTTTTTATCAAATTATTAAAAGATTTAACTAAAAAACTAACTGATTTAAAAATTTTTAGCCTGTTATTATTCAAAAAAAAATTATCGCGAGCTCCCGATCTAACAAATTTGTTCAATTAGACATCCCTGAACGCAGTGTATACGAGTATTAAACAGAATATCTGCAGTACTCGCATTTAAGAAATGAATCCGAATTTACAATTTCAAATCAATTACATTTAAATTGATCTGGTTTGCGTGCCAAATTTGCCAAGTTAATACCGTTTATGCATAAAAATATTTTCAAAATATTCTACAAAAGACATAATAACGAAGTTATGTACTTTTTATAATATGTTAATTAAAGCAGAAAAGGGAAAAATCGCCGTCAGTGTTTTAAAAATAAAGTATCTTACACAGAAATGTTAAAATGCTACAAAATAGAATCTAGAGATAATTAAAAATTATTTCTTTGAGGACAATGTTCATATGAACTACTGACAGCTTTTCTTCTTCTATGATTATGATAACAACTATGTGCTGTCAACCACAAAAGCAAAAGTAAAAGTCCAGTTCCAAATGCTAGGTAAGTTAAATAAAGGGAATGATGAGGATTGCATTCATCCTTCCACGCACTTGGACTTATCAGAATTGGTTTCAAACTGTTTCCAACGTCTTCCAAACTGCACTTGGAGCCACATTTCGGAAAATGAATTTTTACCAAATTAGCTCCATTTTTGAAATATGTTTCGACGTAAAATTCTCCTTGATTTTTACCAACTCTTTGCCGAAGCTCAAACATAATACAGGAGGAAAACGAAGGTAAGTTGTTGTCGAAAGCTCCAATGCTGTTAAGAAGGTTTACAAGAGTAAACTCATGACCTGAAATTATGAAAACTCTCGGATTGTCCTGACGGCTAGAAACGTAGTTATTGAAAAATGACAAAATTTGTTCCACAATGGACCAACTTTAAGTCTTGCTATTTCTTCGGTATACGTCAGAGAGAGAAAATAATAAAGTGCTTGTTCTTTCAGTATCTCTGGGAAAAAGTTCTCAGTCCATTTTGGTAGAGTTAAATTATGATAAACTTCAGTTCTCAAAGCATCGTATAAAATGAAAGCTTTTTCCAAATCATGAATATTCGACTGGGTAATATTACGTAATTGCTCGTAAAGTCTTTGATCCGTCTTGGATAGGAAAGGTTCTAGTTTCAATAGTTCCGCATTCAACTCTTGAAGCCGTGTACAAGATACGTTGTTTTTCACTAGGTTGTCTTTCTCCTCAGGGATGGTTTCGACAACCCATGAGCCTTCATCAAACATAAAATTTCTTTCGGTGATGTTTGAAAAAATACCTCTAAGAGCAGTCCTTACAGACTTGATGGTTCTTATTAAGTTACTTGAAAGAATCTGGATTTTGTTTTCTTGGTAAGCATCAATAAACAGTCTTTTATATCGCCTTCCTAGCCATTGCCCTAGTTCGTATTGATTTTTGATCCCAACCTGAAAAAAAAAGAAAAATATTTATTTTAATATATTATTTGTAATAATGTATTGAATCAAACAGGCTAATTTACCCTGCAGGTCTAGTGCTAACTAGCTTATTATGTGAGTATACAATATTCATTCAATTTATCCTCAGTCTTTTATGCTTCTCTAGACCTCTGCAGCTTACTGAAGTTTAGTTAATCTCTCTACATTAGATCTACCACATTGTGTTTTATCGTTACTCTACTTTCCTTTTATTGAATCCTACATTATCTTTTTCTAGATTCATTCTATCAGAAATTGTTAAATAAATGATTTCTCTACATATTTCGTTGCTGCTTCTTTTACATACTGGGCTTTCATTTCTTAACTAGCAACCCAAAATAACTTTTAAAATATCTTTAAAATGAAAAGACAAAATTTATATTTACGGAGGGGCACATTTTACACGTATCGGTCACCCTGCAGTTTCAACTTCTAAAAGGGGGTGATTATCACTTCTACATGTTTAAATGCAAAGAAGTATCATGTGTTTCACCCCCGCTTAGGGCTTGAAACTGCAGGGTGACCGATACATCTAAAACGTGTCCGCCCGTAAATACAAATTAACGTGTTTTTTGTCCTATTCTTTTAAAGGTATTTTAAAAGTTATTTTTAGTGGCTAGTTTTGAAATGAAAGCCCTGTATATTGCTGTATTAATAGAACTTTAAGTCTGGTACGCCACTCATAAACCTGGAGCATAACTAATGGAGTAAAGAAGCCAAGCCCAAGGCGAAACTGCTTCTTTTGTGGCTTCTGATTTTGGTACAGCAGAGGCTAGTAGTACAGCTCTTTCAGGCGGAGTAGCAACATCTCATATTCTAAAATCCTAGAATACAAGGGAAGAAAAGGAAAATGCAGGAAAGAAAAAAGGCTTAAGACTTAAAGCAAAATGCGTGTTTATTCATAAATACAGCGATTTCTCAAAGGAATAAGAGCTGGGATGTCGTGGATCATGAAGTCAAAGTATAGCCAATACATTAACTATTTTGAATACATAAGCTGTAGATATTATAATTTATATTTAAAAGAGAACCGACTTCAACTAGCTTAAAATAAAAACCGTTTAGAAACCGTGTCCAATCACATTGATTATTTTAGCGTAATCTTATCTCGCCCTCTCTCTCTAGTTTTGTATTTTTTTTATATTATCCACATATTTTTTTAATTTTTTTGTTTTATTATTTAGCCCATTTTCTATAAGTGTAACTCTAATTCACCCTATATTGCAACTACCCTGTACATGTTGGTGTGTATTTGTCACCCAATTATTTGTCTATCATTTTCTGAAGCACCCTTTACAACTATAATTCAACTCTACACGGTGTTGCAACCTCCCTATATAAGTATTAATCCTCTTCACCCTATTTTTCTATTGTTTAAATCACCCTATATACTTATATTTTTATTTCGCCCAATATGCCAAGTATAAGCAACTACTTATGATCCACACTATATAACAATTTTTTAACCACCCTGTATAACTATAATTCCACTCTACCTTATATTTCAATCACCCTGTGTATGCAACTGCTTCTAACATTTTTTGAACCCTCCGCCCTGTAACTCGAATATATTTACTGCATATGCTTATTTGACCATTTTTGGAGTTCTTTGATCCACTCTGTATAACTATAGTTTTATTTCAATCTTATTTGAACCACCAACCTTGTACACGCAACTACCCATGTGCCAACCAATACAACATTTTTTGAACCACCCTGTATAGCTTATATTTCAACCGTCCTATATATGGAACTGCTGATGTACCACCCTATATCACATTCATTTGTAAAATTTTTTAAACCCACCTGTGTAACTGTAATTTTACCTCGCCTTATATTTCAACTGCGCACATTGCTTGCTGCTTGAATCGATGTACGCACACACCTACCACCGTTTATCATATAGAAAAGATTGCTCACATAAAAAATTTTCTTTTCGATACACTAATGGAATATTTTGTGTCATTTCAGTCAACTGCAATGAAAACTGTTACAAACACACTGTACAATATACTTTCATGGCATATCTTGCCATCTAAGCTAGATATTTATTATCAAAATTTAACATTTACATTGATTATCTTTTTTTTGCAAATCTTTTTAGGATTTTCAGAAAAACGGTATATAATAATAATAATAATAATAAACGTGGGATCCCAGTGGGATGGAGAAAACATCACATCTCAGCAATGTCTGGACAGCCTACGACAAAAGCTCTCCGTCTACACAAGTCGATTGAGAAGGTACAAAACCAGTAACCAACGGAAACTAGACAACACACTCTTCCGACAATCAGAAAAAGGGTTTTATAGAAAACTTAACAACAACAATAATAATGAAGCCCCTAGTTACCCCAGTAAAACAGACATCGAGGAATTCTGGAAAACACAGCTTTCCACAACAATCTCCTATAACTCCGGAGCCAGCTGGATTAATGAGGAGGAGGCTGCATCTCAGAACTGTGAGGCCATGCAACACCAACCATTTACAACGGAAGATACATCCAACATAATGAAGAACCTCCATAACTGGAAAGCACCAGGACCAGATGGTGTACAAAATTACTGGATAAAGAAACTGTACGCAACCCACGAAACACTAACAGCCCTTATAAATGACGTAATTGCCCACCCACACAAGATGCCTAGTTTCCTTACGCATGGTGCTACATATCTCTTACCAAAGGACGACCTATGTGCACAGGACCCAGCAAAGTACCGACCAATCACTTGCCTTCCAACCTTATACAAACTCATAACATCATGCATTAATCATCGCATTTTCAAACATTGTGAACTGAACAAGATAATTACTCAACAACAAAAGGGATGTGCGAAAAATTCGATGGGTTGCAAAGAACAACTGATAATTGATTCCGTTGTCTGCAATCAAGCCCACGCCAAACGACGTAATCTCTACATGGCATATGTGGACTACAAAAAGGCCTTTGATTCAGTTCCACATGATTGGCTCATTAAGGTGCTGAAACTCTATAAAGTGAATAATTGTATTATTAACTTTTTAGAACATGCCATGGCCACCTGGCAAACCAAAATCTCACTGAATGAAGCCAACTGTTCGATACAAACAGACCCTATTCCAATCAGAAGGGGTATATTCCAGGGAGACTCTCTTAGCCCGCTGTGGTTCTGCCTTGCCATGAACCCTCTCTCAAACAAACTGAACTCAACTAATTTTGGGTTCAGTCTCAAACACAACAACGTACAAGCATTAAAGATAAACCATTTGTTATACATGGACGACTTAAAGTTGATGGCAGCTACAAAACAACAGCTGCATGATATGCTTAAAATAGTAGAAGGGTTCTCTAGTGACATCCATATGAAATTTGGCCTAGACAAATGCCGAATTATTAATATAGTTAAAGGCAAAATACAGCAGGGCCACTTCGAAATGGGAGATGGCACCTCAATTGAATCTATGGGGGAAGGTCATACTTATAAATACCTTGGAATAAAGCAGGCTCAACGTATTGATCACATGACTATGAAAAAGGACCTAACAGCAGAGTTTTATAGAAGGGTAAGACGACTGTTGAAAACCAAACTAAACAGTAAAAATCTGTTTCAGGCTATTAACACCTATGCGTGTTCAGTGCTCAGTTACTCTTTCGGTATAGTTAATTGGTGCAAGACTGACATTGAACAATTACAACGAAAAGTTCGAGTTTTACTAACAAAAGCTCAAAATCACCATCCAAAGAGCTCTGTCGAACGTACAACTTTGCCACGGTATGAAGGAGGAAGAGGATTGACAGATCTAAGTAAACTATTAGATCAACAAATTTCTATTTTGCGTAGTCATTTCCAGAAACTCGCAGAATTTTCTGATCTACATAGAGTCATGTGCCAGGTTGATGACTCAACACCACTGCGACTGACACAACAACATGTCCAATTACACCACCAGACCACAGATCAGAAACTGCTGAAATGGAAAGAGAAGCCCCTTCATGGAAGACATATAAACGACATCAACCAAGATTATGTCGACAGTGCAGCGTCGAACTACTGGTTGATCTCTGGTCATATGTTCCCTGAAACGGAAGGCTTTATATTGGCAATCCAAGATCAAGTAATTCCAACTAAGAACTACCTAAAGTACATCGTTAAAGACCCTTCCATTAACAACGATAGATGCAGGTACGGTTGCCAAACATCTGAATCTATCCAGCATATCACAGGAGGTTGTCAAGCGTTCGCTGCAACTGAATACAAAGAACGACACGATGCTGTGGCAAAAATACTTCACCAGGAACTAGCACTGAAACATGAATTATCACAGTCGGTAAGATTACCATACTATAAATATAAACCAGAATCTGTTTTAGAAAATAACAACTACAAGCTGTACTGGGACCGCACGATACTGACCGATCGGTCTGTTGCTCACAATAGACCAGATATAGTTTTGGTAGATAAAGTTTCTCGGAAAACAACTTTAATTGACATAGCAATTCCCAACAACAATAATATCAATATCAAGCAGGCTGAGAAAATAACCAAATATAGAGATTTGGAATTTCAAATAAAGACTCAGTGGAACATGAACAACACACGAACTGTACCAATTGTTATGTCAACAACAGGACTAGTCCCAAAACATCTATTAGACAATTTAAAATACCTCGGTCTGGACGAACATCTGTACAAACAAATGCAAAAAGCAGTCTTGTTAGGGACAGCCCGGACGGTCAGAAAATTCATGGGAAACTGCCGCCACGACTCCAACCACGGGCCTGAAAACCTGGCAAGGGCTCCCACAGAGCTAAACCCTTTTGATATCTAGGATATCTGGGGTTTAGTGAATTTTCCCCTAAAGGCACTCATAGAGTGCCTTAGAGGGAGTGTGATGCCATACATTGTATGGTCAAGTCGGGAACGTCTTTATTTATCCTATGGGTATGTGCTAGGCGAAGTTTAGCTAAAGCTATTCTTACACTTAACCTAGCCATACAGGTAACTTTCATGAATATAATACATTATAATACAGGGCACCACTTAAGTTAGAAATGATTAGAATTTACATTATACTAACAGTCTACAGAGAACAAAGGCTTTACAAACAGTGAGTACCAGACAGCATCAACTTTCTAAGCCAACTTTTAAATGCTAGTATTGATGTGAATGGCTTATTTATTAGGAGTTTGTTAAAGTACCTTACACCTAGGTAAGAAAATGACCGCTTGAATAAGGCAGTATTGTGACGCGGGATATGAAGAAGTCTGTTTGAGCGTAAATTAAGCGGATGGAGGGTATTCCTAAATATTAATTTATGGTATAACGGTGGAGGCATTTTAAAATTGACGACTTTATAAACTATTGTGCAGTAATTAAATTCTCTTCTTTGGTCCATAGTAAGCCAGGAAATATTTCTCAAATGATTTGAAATGTGTTCGTATTTTCTGACACCGCAAACAAAACGGCAACAACAATTTTGAACCTTTTGTATTCTGACTGCATCATATTTATTAATAAAAGGGCCATATACTGCGTCACCATAATTAAAACGAGATAAGACCAGGGAATTCATTAATAGTTTCTTTACTGAGGTGTTTAGATTAAATCGATGTGGGTATAGCAACTTTATAGTTGCATACGATTTTTGTATTAAACTGTTTACATGAGAAACGAATTTCAAATCTCTATCGAAAATAATACCCAGATTCCGAACACTCTCTTTAAATTGTAGGACTTGATCATCTGCATGAACACATAAGTTGTTCTGCACAAGATTTTGAGGCCTTCCCAGGGCCATTAAATGACTTTTAGCACTATTTAGATTTAAGTTATGGTTTTTCGAAACTCTTTATTATTCTTTCCAAGTCAGCGTTAATACACGACTCAGCATGTTTAATGTTGTCAATGTCAAAGTTTAAATACATCTGCAAGTCGTCCGCAAATGCTTGAACTTTACAGTGCTGAACGCTCTTTAAGACATCTGTGGAATAAATTAAGAAGAACAGGGGGCCAAGGATGGACCCCTGGGGCACACCCGAGGTAACCACTTTTTCTGATGAAAATGAGTCATTGACCTGGACGATCTGCCTACGACTTGTCAAATAAGATTTAACGAGAGTAACAAATTCACAGCTGCATCCATAATATTTGAGTTTAGAGCAAAGTAAACTATGACTAATAGTGTCAAAGGCCTTGGAGAAATCTAATAGCATCAGGACAGTTTCATTTTTACGATCAATGGCAGAGACAATTTCGTCACAGACATTCAGTAAAGCAGTGGAAGTACTGTGGCCTTTACGAAATCCAGCTTGAAAATCAGATAAAATATTCTGTGTGGTGATAAAGTGTGAAAGTTGATGAAATATGACTTTTTCCAGTATTTTTGAAAGTGCAGGTAAAATACTGATGGGTCTGAGATCACTGTATTTTTCAGGGTTGTTGATTTTGGCCAGAGGTTTTACAATGGCTTTTTTCCATATATCGGGATAGTAACTTTGCTCAATACAACTATTAATAATATGAGTTAGTATGCTATCCATATAGGGGCTACAAAGCTTGAGCATATGTATCGATATCCCATCAACACCAACTGAGTTCGAAGAAATATTATAAAGAATGTTATGGATTACAGCTGGAGTGACCATCGAGACGGCAAATAATGCATTATTATTTGTAAAATGATTATTTTCATAGTAGTCTACAGTAGCTGGGTCTACATCAGCAACACTAAATACAGAGCCGAAATAATCATTTACCTTATCAGGATTGGATAAATTAAGTGGTATAGGAATGACTGGCTTATTTACAATTGTATTGTTTACTACTTTCCACAATAATTTTGTATTTGTATTAGCAAAAACTGAATCAAAGTAGCTTTTCTTTTCTCTGCGTATAGCAGATAGTGTGAAATTTCGTAATTCTTTATACCGATTCCAATCACATTGTAACTTTGTAGACTTATATTTGGATAAGGCTTGATCACGCTCTTTTATCATTATTTTTATGGCATATGTAATCCAAGGAGCTTTATTTTTTGTAACCCTAACAGTACGTATAGGAGCATGTTTACTGAATAGTGAAATTAGAAGCTCATTGAATAACTTGATTTTATCATCTATATCATTAATATATATAATATCTAGAAACGGTGTTTCTAGTAAATCGGATTGGAATAATTTTGGAACAAAATTTTTAAAATCCCTAAAAGTAATGTATTTGGCCCATTCGGAAGTTTTAACGCAAGTTAATTCACAACAAATTAAAAGGTGATCAGAGATATTTTGATTGTTTCTCAACTCACTATTCTTAATGAAATTATTGTTGGAAACAAATATTACATCTAAAAGGGAAAATTTGACTTGCCTAGATTTGGTTTTGCCAAGTCGAGTAGGTTCTTTAATTAACTGATCAAAACCATAGCGATTAAAACATTTATAAAGTGCATTATCAGGATTCAGCTGATCAACATTCATGTCACCCAAGCATATAATATTTCCACTTAAAGGTAAAATATGTGACAAGGTTTCATCAATTTCGTTTAAAAAGTTAGTAAGATTCCCATGAGGTCTATAAATGCATCCGACGAAATAATTAAGTTTATTAATCTTAACCTGAACCCACAATTGCTCTATGGTATCATTAAAATTAAGTTTCACTTTCACTTTATAGGAATTTAATTTACTACTTACGTAAATACCTATACCTCCCCCTCTACCGTTTATACGTTCTCTATCTAATCTGTAAAATATATAACCCGGTATGTCAACAGAACCGCTAATTATCCCATCATTTAACCATGTTTCTGTTACTGCCATTAAATCAAAACTTTGAACAAACTCCTTTACATCTTGAAAATGAGCTATTAATGATCTAACATTTAAATGACCAATACTAAAATTTTTTGACATCCCAGCTTAAATGTAGATGAATAATACTTAGTAAAATAAAGCTAGTAAGCAAAAAAAATATTTTATGTTATAGATAATTATTCGGGTTCAAGCTGAAACATCTCTTTGTAGAATACAATTTAAAATGTTTACGTTAGTTGAGCCATTTTAGAGAAAACAGTGTAGATTTATTGAAATTCACTGAAATGTAGTCCCTTAATTACTGTTTTTTTCTGATTTTCTGGAAAACTGTAAATCTGACATTATAGAAAGTTATATGGTATCTTTCTGTAATGTTCATATAATATACAATGTCGTTTAAATCATCAAAATTGCTCAAGCCGTTTTCGAATAATCACTGAGCATACATCCATAAAAAAACGTGACGACGAATTGATAACCTTCTCCATTTTGGAAATCAGTTAAAAAAGTTTGGAAGAATTGTAGTGATAATTGCAGTATAATATCCAACGGACAGGCCCCACCTTTAAAATATGAACTTAAAACTGTGACAAAGGATAACTTTGGAAACAGAAAAGAAATATTATTAGTTTTTATACAGTCACTGTAGCTCAATGCCAAAGTGATCAAGTTTAAAGTCAAATATAAACGGCAATGTTATTATAATTACCGGAATATCTGATTGCTGTGATTTGAGAATTTTAAATATATTTAGTAAACTCAAGAACGTAGAAATTATGCAATGCAAGAACTAGCCAGAGAGCGAGAATCCCAATTAACTAAACGTAGCTCTACCCAATTAATACTCGGAATCAAAATTTACTTCAATTTCGAAAACTATGTACAACATAGGGATGTAACGAATATTCGCATTCGCATTCGCATTAGCGAATATTCGCATGTTTTTTAATATTCGCATTCGCATTCGCGGTTATATATGCGAATTTTTTGCAATTACTGAGATTTAAAATTTTCAGGTTTGTTATTTGTACTTTAAGAAAAATCTTCTAATTATGATAGAGTCTTGATGTTACTCATTAGGTAAATTGCCCACTGTTTAATGATCATTAATTCTTACTTGCCCAAGCAAGTACCTCATAAACTTCATTATAACTTTAATAAAAAATAGAATTCTGGTATTTAGATGCACTTAAATTACATTCTAAATACTAAGGGCCGGTATATTCACCTAACAGTAAAGTGTCAAGTAACTACTTGTCAGTTAAATTTATTGGCAGGATTAATTTATATTTCACATACTTATCTGTTGTAGGAATAAATTAAGGCAGGAAACCCCTAATGTGAAGTCAGAATAATTACTGAATACTTATTTTTATATTTTTTGTATTATTGTATCTTTTGATTTGCTCTGTAGTACTTTGACAATAAATAAACTTAACTAAACTTAGTCAACTACAAAAATACATTAACGAAGAGAATAAGAATTTACCTGTTTTTACTTACTTCTGTTAAAACTCCCCAACCGCCTGGCCAAACACTTACGTTGTATGGGTCTGTTGGATATGTTTCAGCTGGAGTTTTGATGCCATGACGCATAACCTAGAACAAATTTATTTTTATATTATGAAAAATAATTTCTACCGATTTGTTAGTTTTGATTCACAGAAATCTCCCCCAAAACGAACATCCTGAATTCGCCACTGTGCAGTACTAATAGTTTACCACATTGTGTCTATAAAAAATTACAATTGAGTAGACAAAGTGATAGGGTATTCGTCTATAACTGGCAGACTACTTCATTTCATCTTTTTCGTTTACCTTATTATAAGTTAAGCAGTTTTTCAGCTATTAGTATGTTTTAATTACCATCCGTATTGACAAATAGTAAGCCTTGAAATTTTATCAGGTCATAAATAAATTTTATGATTTATGCAAAACTATTATTCACACACCCAAAACAAATATTTTAAAAAATTTATAGCATTATTGTATTTCTTGAAATATTTTAATAATACCTAAATTTTCTTCCTTACTAGCAAACAATGTAAACATTATTGAAGCGAAAGTTTCTTAACGGAGGCCCACATTTACACATACGAAAATAGAAGGCAAGGTAATGAAACGCAAAACTGTAATTTCCGACACAATCCCAAGACCCGACACCCGGCCTAGATCCCTGATCCACACACCGGGACCAGACCCCTGATCCCAACTTCGTGTCCTGGTCCCTACAATTTCTTAAATTAAGAATTAAATTACAGTGACGTTAGTATATTTGAAAACGATCAAAATTAAAAATATTTTTTTCTTTATACAGGACTTCCTAAAAGAATGATATTCTCAAATTATCGGAATATTTTTTATGAATGCTCATCGATTACTCTAAAACGGCTTAATCAATTTCGATCATTTAAACTCCATTATGTTAGGGAATCTCTAAAAGGCCAAAAAAGTTTGCCCACCCCTGACTTAAATCATACAGTTTTCCTGAAATTTGGAAAGTTATGTGCAAAAAACAATAAACGTCAACGATATGTCATAAACTATCTATAAAAATCTCTAGATTTCAATATTAATATATATCAGAAAATTGATCGCACAGGGTATTTTTAACTGCCATTATGATTTATTGCTTTTTTAAAATTAAGGTAGGCTGAATTTCGTCCATAACAATACAATATAATATCTTGTCTGGCCAGTTACTTTTAAAATTTGAGGACTCACAGGTCATTAAAATGACCATTTTGAGACATACTTTCATTGCTACACATAGAGATTAATGATCCTTCTCAATGCTGCGAAAGTACCACTTCTTAATAACACCCGAGATAATTACATTACAACAACAACCATACCATGCATACCTTGTTTTTCATAAAAGCAACAAATTGAATGTTAAAACTACATCCAAAACAAGAAATGCTCCAAAATCAGTTTTGTCAAAAACAAAACCAACAAACAAAACTAAAAACTAATAAAATCCATTTATAATATGTATTGCTATTGTAATAAATTTTAGATTGGAGAAACATTTACGCCTGTAAATGTACGAATAAATGAACACAAAAATTTCATAAATGAACAACTACTCAAAGGGTAAAAGACTTGTAAACATACTTATTCAAAAATATTGCACCACAACAGGAAATAATTTCATGTTCTTTTTAGTTGATGCATCTATCTGGAGAGAGAATAACACAGAATCATTTAAATCGTAGGATGGATTGACTCGAATGAGAAAAACAAACTAAATTAAACTAAAAAGTTACAAATTTTGATGGGTTCCGAATGTTATTCTACATTATCTCACCCAAAAAAAATTATATTTTCTGATAATGACCATTTATTGGATACTCGCAAGTTAGAAATTTTCATTTCTTTCTAAATATTGTTTCTCACTAAAATTAGTATTGTGTATTGTGGACAACTGATCTCTCTGTTTCCGATAATATTTTATTATTTTAATATTATACATTTATTTTATATTATTTCTATTTTAAAGGTTAGTGGTTTCATACAATTTAACTAAGATTACAAAGCCCATGATTTGAATGCAAAGAATGAGATTTAAGATAAATATTTAGAGGTGACATCATGGCAATAATTCTAATGTTCATGGCCATCGTCGTTGTAGCGAATTTGAATTCAATTTGACATCTCATTTCATAGTTAACCGTTAGGTTAAAGTACCGTTCCAATTAAATGTGAAATTGCCAATGTATTATTTTCAAAATTTCAATTTCAATACACTTACAAAAATTGTTAACAAATGAAGGTATTATTTAACATAAATAAACAGCAGGTCCATTTCATTATCGTTATATCTTTCGAAATATTCATCGCTAACTTAATGTGTGTTTAAATTACATTTAAGGAAAAAATAGTCCAGATTCTAGAAAAACGTGACAAGAAGGAAAAACAACATCAAGAAGAAATTCAACAAAGATTAGTAAAATCTTTTGATGAAAAACGTAAAATAGAATTAGAAAATCTTGTCACTACGATGAAAACCGAACAACAAAATCTAGTTTCCACGATGAAAAGTGAACAACATAATTTAATTGAAGGATTGTTCTCGAAATTTGAAGAAAAACGACAAAATGAATTTAAATTATTAGATAAACACAGACAAACTGAATTTAAGTTATTTGAAGAAAAACAAAGCAACACTGAAGAAAAAAGACAATTGCAATTTGAACAATAAACGCAACTAGTATCGCAAGTTAATGAAACAGTTAATGAAAGAATGCAAATAGTTGAATCAGACATAAAAGAAATAAACGACGACCTAAAGATCCTAAAAAGTAACTCTTGAGACTCTTGAAATCAAAGTAGATGACATCGATTCCAGCCAGAGCCAAGTGAAATTTAAAATCAGTTCCAATAAAAACACGGTACAAAGTGAATTAAGTGAAGTACAAGATAAAATCTGTGCCATCCAAAACAAGGTAGAAACAGAAATCAAAAAAATGCAACAGGACTTACAGCGACGGCAGTTCATCTTGGCCCATGTATAAACGGCAATTTGAGGCCGTGGCTACAGCTAATGGATGGGATAATAAAGAAAAATCTACTTTTCTGGTAATTTCTTTAAGAGGTCCGGCCCTAGAACTCCTCCAAAGCATTCCAGTCGATGAACAAGGCAATTTCGACAAGATCATCGCCATCCTAGACAAACGATACGACAATCAATCCTTGAGTTACGTATACGAAGTCCAACTGCGTGGAAAAACTCAAAAATCCGGTGAAAGCCTCCAAGAATTCGAAGTAGAGATTAGACGGTTAGTTCACTTGTCCTATCCAGACCTGCCAGAGGAAACGAAAGACCAGTTGGCCACACAGAGTTTCATAAACGGCATCAGAGATGTGGAAGTACAACGAAATCTAAGACTAAGCGTCAAGAAAAGTAATGAAGCTCTACTTCGGGCTTTGGAAGTAGAGGCCGTCATGAACATGTCCAAGCCGAGGGTCCGAGCAGTTTCCTTTAACCAGGAAGAGTTAGAGTCACCATTGAAGCGCTGCTGGCTGGTCTGAACAAAATATTAGAACGGTCACAAAGAACTGGCACCAGAGGGGCATGTTACCGCTGCGGATGGACCGGACAGTTCCAACGTGATTGTCGAGTGAGGCTACCTGAACGGTCACCGACCAGGGGTAACCAACAGAACAGCCATATGTCCAGGGACCGTCAGCCAGTCAGCATAAGGGGGCGAATGCTGACTAACCCTCCACCAGCCCCCAAAACGTTATCCATCCGGGGATTTTGCCGAGATAGCGGCAGCCTAGTCATCAGAGGCACCATCAATGGGCGAGCAGTCACTATCATCATCGACACCGGCGCCGCTGTGTCCATTGCAAGTCCAGGGTTTTGAGAGCATCAGAAATTCGGCCAGTTACCAATAATATCCAGCTCAGAACAGTCACCGGCGAGCCAATGTCAATACAGGGTGAGGCAGATGTCGTGCTACAGATAGGGGACAACATGATCCGGCATAGGGTCCTGGTAGCGAATATTGAGGACGATTTTATACTGGGAATGGACCTAATTAGCCAGCATGGATTTATGTTCGACCCGAGATATGATGTTCTTCGGTTCCTAAATGAGGAATTTGTATTGACACGGCCCGTGTTCAGTCACCTCCATAAAAATTGTGGCAAAGTCTTCATCTAGAATTCCCGGTCGAACGGAACAGATTATTCATGGGCAGCTAGACAGCAATCCTGGGAGCTGCGTTGGAATGGTGGAGCCCGTACACTCAGCTCGTGACTACGTAGTTGGACAAGCTATAGTTAAAACCGGACGAGATATACCAATCAGAGTCCTGAATTTGTCCAACAACGACATTAGAATTGCCAATGGTCAAGAGATAGCTTGTATCGAGCCAGTAGAGACCATCATCAATTGCGAAGAATAGTACCAGACGTCGGTGAAGGAGACAGGGCCCAGTAAAGAGTTCCTACAACAGTTTGCTGATCATTTGACACACCTGACACCAGAAAACCAGAAGAAAGCCAAGCAATTTATCACAAAGCACTGGCACTGGTAAACCAACATCATCCAGCATCGAATAAATACCGGAAAGGCTCAACCCATCAAAATACCACCTAGACGACTCCCACTGGAGCAACAACAGGCAGTCGAGGAAAACATCGAGTCCATGTTACAAAATGGAGTTATTGCACCATCCATCAGCCCATGGTCTGCTCCCGTCGTGCTCGTTAAAAAGAAGGATGGAACCACCCGATTTGGCGTGGATTACATAAATCTGAATGATGTCACGAAGCAAGACAGCTATCCACTACCCCGAATCGATGACACTTTGACCACACTAGCAGGCTCCCGTTGGTTCTCCACATTAGACCTAAAAAGTGGATATTGGCAGGTTGGTCTACACGCAAACGACTGAGCGAAGACAGCGTTCTCCACCAGTAAAGGGCTGTTTCAGTTCACGGTCATGCCCTTTGGGTTATGTAATGCACCCGCTACATTTGAGAGGCTAATGGAGTATGTACTGAGCGGGTTAACATGAAGGACGTGCTTAGTATACCTCGACGACATTCTAGTCATGGGTCAGACAGAGAGGGTGATCGAGTATTACAGCCGTGGATTCTCGAAACCGGAAAGAAATTATTGCGTCACCAGAAAAAAACTTCTTGCAATAATAAGGGCTGTAGACCATTTCCACAAATACCTCTATGGTCGTCATTTCTTAATCCGAACAGATCATGCCGCACTCAAATGGCTGCTGGACATGAAGACATCGGAAGGACAACTGGCCAGATGGATGGAGAAAATACGACTTCAAGGTGGAACACCGTGCCGGCCGTTTGCACAATAATGCCGATGCCCTATCCAGAAGACCCTGTAGAGCGGAATGCTGACATTGTCTGAATACGGAACAGCGAGAAGGTATCTCCATCAGGCAGATCCGAGTGCAAGCCAATGAAGACTGGACAACGGAACAGTGCATCCAGGACCAAATGGCTGATCCAGACATCGAACCAATCTTGTCACTCAAAATGAGAGGGGCACCCAGGCCACGATGGTACGAGGTGGTTAGATACTCAGGCGTGCTGAAATCGTTATGGGCTCAATGAGACTCTCTAAGAGTAGACAATGGAATGCTCAAGCGAGTCTGGGAAAGCGCTGATGGACGAGAAACCAAGTCCCAACTGGTAGTTCCGAAGAGAAAGGTACCAGCCATCCTGACCGAAGTACATGATGGGATTACCGGAGGCCACCTGGGCTTGAATAAAACCCTTGACAATGTTCGCCAGCGGTACTACTGGGTGAATTACTTCGAAGACGTCAGAGCTTGGTGCCGCAAATGTGCCATCTGTGCAGTCAGTAAGGGCCCGAAGACCCGGACCAAGGGCAGAATGCAGCAGTACAATGTGGGCGTCCCATTTGAAAGAATTGCCATTGACGTCGCCGGTCCGTTTCCCGAGTCTGAGAGGGGGAACAAATACATTCTGGTCGCAATGGATTACTTCAGCAAATGGCCTGAGGCATATGCCATACCCAACCAAGAGGCAATCACGGTAGCGACGGTGCTATTAGAACCACTATTCAGCAGGTCTCGATGGAATTACATTCAGACCAGGGGTGTAACTTCGAATCGAATGTATTCCAGAAGGTCTGCACGATGTTGGAGATCAGGAAAACGAGAACAACACCATTACACCCACAGTCAGACGGAATGGTGGAAAGATTCAACAGGATCTTGGAACAACACCTATCCAAGGTCGTTCCTGTTGGCATATCGCTCTGCCGTACATAATAGTACAGGCCTGACCCCAGTCAGTGTCCTATTCGGAAAGGAGCTGCAATTACCCTGAGATTTGGCTCCCCCGAAGAACCTTCTCAAGACATCGACGATTATGCCGACCAGCTCCTACATAACATGCCGGCAATACACGAATTAGCCCGAACGCAGATGTTGGCTACCAGTGACCGGATGAAGACGCGATACGACCTCAAGGCCAATTCAGTCGGGTTCCAGGAGAGGGACAAACTCTGGTTGTACAACCCCCAACGGAGCAAGGGTAAATCCCCAAAGCTTACTCCCGCCTGGGATGGTCCATACGAGGTGGTCAAGAGGCTTAATGACATCGTCTACCGGATCCATCGAAACCCCAAGGCTAAATTGAAGGTGGTTCATTTAGATCGACTCGCTCTCTACCATGGAGGGGGTGTTTCTGAACGGGACGATCAGAATTAAAGGGGAGGCAGTGTTACGAAATTTACCCAAAGCCGACCCTGTTTCATTTCAGTACGACAACACCTGTAGGAGTGGTGATGATTTTTGTGAGAATTTTCTATGCTGATTTTATAAAGGAAGCAGGCCAACTTATATGTAAAATTGTTATTGTGATATTTGAATCAGCTGTTGTATATTCGATGTAAATAAAAGTTCTAGAAAAGTGAAAGTGAATATTAATTTTATAATTTTAAACTGAACCCACGGACTACACTGCAATATTATTTTTTATTCAGGAACAGAACGTTATTTGATTGTTCCTATTGAATATACCTTAGCGTCGTACATGTACATTAACCGGAACCATAAGACAACAAAACTGAAATCATTATCCTATGCAAATATATTTTTACTTAATTACAATGGTATTGAACTATATTGTATCAGTACACAGAAAAGTGTATAATAGTAAAATAAATGTTGGAAATAATAATAATTCATATAGGTATATTATCTTCAAATTTTTAACAATTATTTTGGTCGAATTTCTACACTATGTGAGGCAGTTACAATATTTGTATATTTTAGAATACGCTAAGAAACAGTCCCATTTATAAACAATTGTTATATCATTTTTGGAATGTTTTTTAAGGTGTATTTGTTAATAATAATAAGGCATTAAAAAACATAAAATATATTTTCATGGTGTACTGGAAATTTTTTTTTCTTCAACGTTTCTTTATAAATATTATTACTTGAAAATGCGATTAAAAAAATTCAGTTGTTGTTATCCAGGCAAATGCAAATCAACTAAAAAAGCGTATTTTTCATAACAACATAATAAGTGAACAGAGTTTATTCCAATAATATCTATGATATATTTGGTAAGTACACGAAAAGTCACAAGATTAGAAACTTTAGTAAGGTAGTTATAATTATTTCAATAGTACTAAAGAATTATAAAAAATGCCAATTTTCTTATTTATTTGTAATAATTTTGTTGTTATAAATCGATTTCAATTTAGAATGTACACGTAGATATTCGCATTAAGCACAATCCGTTTCTACAACATTCCTCCCTAAATTCTGTATTTTTTTGCAATAAGTATAACTTATGTTTAAAAAAGTACCAACTTCAAGTGAATCAAAATAAAAACCGATTAAACACCCTTTGCAATCAAAAACTATTTAACACTTTAAATTAGAAATATAGAGTGTGTCCACGGATATTTCCTGTTTATGTTAAAAAAACACAAAATACAGAATAGCTTAAGCCGTTTTTGACTTATAACTGAACATACATAAAAAATATTACACACTCTCTTCCCTTTTAAAAATCAGTTAAAAATTAGAAAAAATTAATGAAATTTTCCTGACATTTTACATTAACTTCTCCAGATATCCACACAAAAAATACGCCCAGAAAATTCTTCGATTTCAAAATACTTTCTCTGATATAAATTCTAGAGTAATAAATGTACATATTATTAGTTTAATAATGAGTACTTACAACTATTAACGCAGAAAGACTATCTTCATGGTCATTGGCACTCATTGATGGATTAAAAAAGACCAAAATTGAAAAAATCACACTGAACACTGCAATTATCGTCATCGTTCGGTTGCTAAAGAAGGCATCAATAAATTGTTCGCATCTTCTGAAGACGCACAACAAATCTTCGAGTACTCGGTAGTCTCTTCATAAACCAACAACCAGTTCAAGTAGTGTTAAAGACGTTGTACTCATTTGGTGTTATTATAAATCAACTATGCTGTAATCAAGTATTTCATTCACCTTGCTAATTAGTATAACTTAATAGAATAAATTTATATATATATATATATATATATATATATATATATATATATATATGTATTTTGATTTATTTTTTCAGTTTTAGAGTCTCCTTGAACAGTATTTCGCGATTAGCTGATTGATAGCTGTATGTAATAATAGTTGTTAATATTTTAACTACTACATTGACCTCAAATATTTGACGAGTTCAGCTTTTAAACATTTGTTAGTGTTACCTATTTGCGAGCCTAGACAAAAAATAAAATATATGACATAATTCAGTTCGCGATATAATATCTGACATTTGGTAAATTTTTCCAAGAAACAGTGACCACAGAATAAATAAATAATTTGGTCAAGTGCGAGTGGGACTCGCATACTACGGATTCCATACCACCTTCAAGATTCTAATAATCCAGTTTCAGACAAGCTGTGAATGAGAGCATTTTCTTATATTTACCCTAATATCTTTTAAATGAAGCATTTTAAATTTATAAAAATATACACTTTGGTTTTCCACATAGACTTTTATTTTCTAATTTGGCCGGCAAAAATTAACATTAGAGTTTTATTTTACTAATAATAATTTTACTAATTTTTCAGAGAAGCCTGATATTATCTACTGTTTTGAAGCTCTGTAGATTGGAAGATAAAGGACAAAATAGGTCAAGTTTTAAATTATAAATTATTAAATTTGTTACTCAAATTATTTAAAAATACAAATAAAATATATTTTTCAAAATTTAAATAGTGTAGTTTCTAAAGTGGAAATTAAGTCGATGTTACTTTTAAACATATGATTTAAAAATATGATATATTTGTAATTCACATAATGAGTCTTTTATCTGATATATTACATGAAGCGTTTGGAAATTGAATTTTAATTTTCCATTTAATTGTATAATTTGTCCCTAAAATTACTATGGGGGTTTTCTAATAATTTTTCTTATAAACTTCAAGTGAGCCCCAGTACCCCAAATTATTTTCAAAATTTTAGGTAGTATGGTTTCGGAAATAAAGCGAGAAATGATTTTTTTTTATATCTTTATGTTAATATCTTGTAAACAATTAATTTTACAAATATGAAAAATATATATTTGTATTCCTCATAATGAGCCCTCTTATTTGATGTATTGCATGATGAGCTAAAAAAACTATTTTTTTATTTTCCGTTTAATTATATAATTTGGCCCCCTATATTAATATTAGGGAATTTGTCATATTTTTCCTGTAAACAAAAAAAATTAGGTCTTATAGTTTGGAGAATAACGGGGGTAATGGGTATTTTTTTAATATTTTTTGAATATATTTTAAAATATTCATTTTAAAAAATTAAAAAAATATATTTGTATTCGTCATAATGAGCCCTGTGATTTGATATATTACATGATCCGTTAGAAAAAATTATAAATTTTATTTTCTATTTAATTGTATAATTTGACCCCCAAAATGAATATTGGGGGTTTCTCCTTATTTTTCCAGTAAAGTTCAGGTGAGGGGCTATACCTCTATTTTTTTCAAAATTTTCTAGCTTATGGTTTCGGAGGGGGTATTTTTTTATATTTTTGTTAATATGTTTTAATTAATTTATTTTAAAAATATGAAAAAAATATATTTGTTTCCGTCATATTGAGCCCTTTCATTTAATATATAACATGATGGATTAGAAACAATTTTAATTTTATATTTGCCATTTAATTCTATAATTTGCCCCTCAAAATGAATATTAGGGGTTTTTTCCTTATTTTTCTAGTAAAATTCAGGTGAAGGGCTATACCTCCTTTTTTTTAATTTTCCAACTTATGGTTTCGGAGATAAGGGGGGAATGGGTAATTTTTTTATATTTTTTTGAATATCTTTTAATTAATTTATTTTAAAAATATGAAAAAAAATATTTTAATTTTATATTTTCCATTTAATTCTGTAATTTGCCCCCAAAATTGAAAGTTGAGCTTTCTGCTTATTTTTCCAGTAAACTTCAGGTCAGACCCTACACCTCTAATTTTTTTCGCTTTATAGTTTTGGAGATAAGGAGGGGGGTAAATTTTTTCAAATATGAAAAAAATATAATTGTGTTCCTCAGAATGGGAACTTTCATTTGATGTATTACATGATGCGTTTGAATTTTTTTTATTTTTAAATTTTCATTTAATTCTATAATTTCCCCCCCAAACTTAATATTAATGTTCTCTCTTTATTTTTTCTGTAAAGTTCGGGCAACGTTATATATTTCCTATTTTTTTCAAAATTTTAGGCTCAGTAGTTTCGGAGGTCAGGGGGGGACGGTAGATTTTTTTAGCTTTCCCCCCCAGAAGTACCCCAAAAATCAAAATTTCATCTTTTAACATATGGATTCCTGATCGGGTCACCAAACTATACATTGATACCAAATTTCAACCTCCTCCGTCCAGTGGTTTAGGAGAAAATGGCTGTGATGTGACAGAGGCAGAAATCCTGAGTGATATTATAAGGGTATCCGTATATTGTATATACGGAACCCTAAAAATAATCTGCTCCCAGATTCAAGGCAGGAAGAGCACACATTTTTAACAATATAATATTTGATATAAATTTATTTGAATTTATTAGAATTTAGTTTGATAGTAACAAACACTTAATGACAAAACAAAATTTAAATTTTGAACGCCATATTTTTTATTATTTGAATTGTTTTCAGATTTCTTGTGAGTTACTAATTAATTTTAGAGACTAATAATTTCAAAATATTTTTAAATAATAAATAATAACGTTATAAATCTCTATAGTTATTTCTCCTTTCTTGAAACAATCTCTTATACTTATTTTCGTGTGTATTAATTTTTGAAAATATTGCTTCAATGTCACAACTAATCAAAAATATATATTAAATACAAAACTAAATTCCTAATATTTTCAAAGCACCACAGCCACACTTTATTAGCATTCAAAATCAATTCAAGTAATAAGAATTTCATTAAAATACCTATTTTTCTTCACTTAATCAATTTTCAAAACAATTCACTCTACCATTAACTAAAATTATTTATATTACAATAGCTCGAAATATTTTCAGAACCGAATTTCTATAATTCTATTTAAATTAATAAAATACCTCCATTATGTTCACTTTTCTACTTTAAAGCATTTTCCATTAAAATCAGATTTATTCGTTCACTTTTTTTTATTTGTCTGACATAACATCCATTCCAAAATGTCAGTGTTCGAACAATAAAATTTTTAATTTTTAATGTTAGTCATTCTTGTACTGAATTTTGTCTAGGTACCATAGAGCTTGTACTTCTGGAGGTAACCTGCAATGCACACATATCCTGCCAAGTCTAGAAACAGATGGCAATAGAAAAGGTAAGAGATTATTTCACTCGAGTGGGAGCTGCATCCAATGAGCTATTTGCAGTATGTAGTTCATTGGCTGAACCTCCCAATCGAATGAAATAGCCTCTTGCTCTCTCTATTGCCCTCTCTTTTTAGATATTTATGCATTGGAGGCTACCTCCAGAAGTATATGCTCTAAACTAGTTACTTCTAGTTTCAAAACTAGTTGGTTATCTTACTGTCAATATATCTTCAAATCCATCAATATTTTAGGTTATAATTTGTCATATCTTGAACTTTAACATAATCTACTGTCGTCTAATGTGATGTTACGTCATCAAATAACCTTAGGTTTATAAAGTTCATCAAAGCGGTGTAAAATTTCCTACCCCTCTATGGCAATGCCACCTACCGAATTCAATTGTAAATTTAAATCATTCCCGGGGTCCACTCAAATCACATTAACAGATTCATTAAAATCGGTCCACCAGTCAATAAAGATTTTTAGATGATAAAATTCAACAGCAACCCGCATAAGCCATCACGTAAATAATAGTTTATAACTGACATAACTTTAACAGCAAACTCGTAGAAGTAAATTATTTGAGCCTTAAAAACCACAAAAATATGGAGTATTTTCGTTTTCTGCTTATAGTGTGGAAAGTAATGATCATAAAGCCGTCAATAGAAAAATTGTACAGAATCAGAAAATCTTCAAAATTAATCTTTATAAATTTTGATGGCAGCATTTTTCATATAGAAAAGCTGGAATCTTAATCTCCTAGTCTGAAGATCGATCCTCGAAGTGTCCTTGGACTTCCATCCTCTTGAAGTGGTTGATCTCACAACGTTTCAATAGCTGTGTATCTGCTATCGTCATCAGGTGAATGATAGGAAATTCAGAGTATCGGTCGTATTTATATTATACCCTTAACCGGTCATGCGTCGCCGGTCATGGTCATTGGGTCTTAGCTGGTCCAATCAGCGTCGTCGTACCTGGAGGTTGGTTGCCGGTGATGCGTAGCGGCAGAGGCCGAAGAAGAGCTCTCCAAATATTTTTAATTTGGACGCTGGGCTGGCTAATTATATTTTCGTTCGAAATTATATATGCCGTCTCTATGAATTTTCTTTTGTACCAGTGCTCCTCCTTGTGAACTGCTCTAGCCTGGTCACAGTTGATATTATGGTGTTCGGTCCATGCGTGATTAGCTAACCCAGACTTCGTTACCTCTGCCCTTTGAGTAGCTGTGCGGTGTTCCTTAATCCTGGTGTCCAGCGGTCGCTTTGTCTCTCCAATGTAAATATTGCCACATGCACACGGTATGCTGTATATACAGTTATTTGGTATTGCTGGTGCGTCGGGCCTCGTTCTTGTTATCATGCTCCTCAAGGTCTCGTTCCTTTTGAAGATAATTCTGATTCCATAGCTGTGTGCAATTCTTCTAAGTTTCTCCGACAGGCCTTTAGTATACGGTAATAGTAGAGTTGCTACCGTGGTGTCCTCTTCCTGCCTGGTTGGTTTGTCCACCTCTTTAAACGCCTTGGTAATGATCGTTTCCGGATATCCATTCGCCAAAAGGTCTTCTCTAAGTTTCACTTGTTCTTCTTTGAGGGCTTCTGGTGTGCTGCAGATATTTTTGGCTCTATGGATTGGTGTTTTGATGATGCCAGTTTTCGTTGCTGATGGGTGGTTGGAATTGTAGTGAAGGTATAATCCTGTATGCGTAGTCTTCCTGTAGACTGTTGTTTGGATTCCGGTCCTCGTCCTTTAACACTTTACATCAAGGAATGGTAGGCACCTACTCTCTTCCATCTCCATGGTGAATCTAATGGATGGTTGGGATTGGTTCAGGTGCTCCAGAAATGCCTGTAGTTCTGTCTCTCCATGTTGTCAAATAATAAAAGTGTCATCGACATATCTCAACCATAGCTTAGGCTGCTTCTCGAAACTCCTCAGTGCATGTTCTTCGAACCATTCCATGTAGATATTGGCGATGGTTGGTGATAACGGGGAACCCACAGGCAATCCATCTTCTTGCATGAAGAACCGGCCCTTCTCCTGAAAGTAGCAGTTCTTGAGGCAAAATTCAAGCAAGTCCATGATTGAGTCTATTGACAGCTCCGTCCTCTCCATCAGGGTTTCGTCTTCAGTAAGTTTCTTTCTCACTATGTTGAGAGATTCGTTTAGTGGTACGTTCGTGAAAAGGTTTTCAACGTCGAAACTTACTAAGCGATGTTCTGGCCCAACTTCCATGGATCTGATGATTTCGACAAAGTGCTTTGAGTCCTTGACGTGCGATGATGTTTTGCCCTCCAAAGGTTGGATGATTGGTAGAAGGAATTTCGATAGTGCTGCTGTTGGTGAGTTGCGCGAACTTGTAATCGGTCTGAGAGGTACTCCAGCCTTGTGTATCGTGGGTAGTCCATAGAGATGCGGTGGTTTGCTGTGATGTGGCGTCAATTTTCTCCTTGTCTCGGGTAGAATGTATTCAGCATGATCTCTGAGAGGGTTGTAAGTTTTCCGTTCTATTTTGGATGTTGGATTTGTAGGCAGTGGCTTGTATTTTCCCTTCTACAGTACTTCGTCGATTTTCTTGTTGTATTCCATTCTGTCCATCAGGATGGTGGCATTTTCATCTGGTAGAATGATGATAGATTTGTTGTCCTAAAGTGTTTTTATGATTCTCCTTTCGGATTCGTTGATGTTTTGTTTGATGTGTTGTGTTTTCTCGATTGCGGTTCTGACTTTCCATTGGAATTCCTCCAGTTGCGGTGTCTCTTTGCTGCCTATTGCTGACTCCACAGAACTGATGGTATCTAGTACTGGCATCTTTTTTGGAGCTACAGCGTAGTTTAGCCCCTTAGAAATCAATGTTTCCTCGACTGCTGTGAGAACTCTAGATGACAAGTTCACCACTGTCGTATCTTTCGGCAAAAACACTGTGACAACATGAGACGAATCGTCCAAAAGGTGCACACTGATAAACTTAACAAACCTACCAGGAAGCAGTTGCCGAAGGATACGACGCATGACGTCACGTGAACATAGTGTACTTCTAGTTGATTTAAAAGCATGCGTAAATTGTATTGCAAATATTTCGAGTGTGCCGTGACATGCCAAAATAGCATGTGAACACACGTGACGTAACGATAATGTGTTTCCACCTTTACTGACGTGATGGTATAACCGAATTGCTGTTGAATTTTATGTCCGAAAATGAGTTAAATTTTGCTCTATAAACTGGTGTAATAATAGTTAAAGAAAAATACACGCCAGTGTTAAATAGTAGTTAAGTTTTCTGAAATTTTCCAATTTTCAGCGCCATGTTCTTAATTTTTCTTTCCGTACTTTCTACAAAATATCATAAAACTTAAAAAAGATGATTAAGATCGGTAAAGTCGTTTTCTAGTTATGGCGTAGCAAGGAAAATAAGGATTCATTTTTAAATATTAAGATTCACATCATGTTTTAACACCGTACTGCTTTACAAAAGATTTCGAGGCAAATTATACAAAACTAAACAATTTTCAAACACTCCACAACCCGAATTAATTTAATATTCCTTTATGGAAAACATCAGTGAAGTCCAAAATTTCCCTTTTTACCTTTACACAGAATGTATTTCAAACAAAGCATGTCAGTCAGATTTCCTTTGGTTGACTGATGCTGAATATCGCGCAAAGGACTCAAATGAATCAATCCACTCTTTCTCTCCTTTCAAAGTGTTATTTCGCGTCACTTCGAAATGAAAATGAAACCAAAGCCGACTAGATACAGCAGAGCATAAAGAGGAGTTCACTCAGCTGTTATAGTAAAATGAAAGACGATCTAAATGAAGGAATCGAGACAATCAGCTCGACATCAATTCTGTTCGTACAAAAATAAAAATGTGAGGTATGTGTGAAAAAATTAGGTTCAACTCAGTTTTTAAAAATAAGGATTATAATATAACTCACAATTTAAAGGGTTATTCAATTAGAGTGCAACATTTTAAAGTTATATAAAACATTGTTTTCTCTAGCGAAAGATGCATTATTTATTAACTAAAATTATACAGGGTGAGTGTTTTTTGATGATCAGTATGGGGATCTCGGAAACTAGCGGAGATAATGCAATGGTTAAATTGGGAAAGATTTGCAGTTTTACTGGCCCAATTTAATGACACTTTCGGATTTTTGTAAAAAGTCATGGCCTACTAGATATTTTGGAAAAACAAAGTTATGTCGATTTAGTCAAATCCCTCTAGCTCCTTTGTTTTTGATTTTATAAAAAAAGTGTAAATATCAAAATTGAAGGGAATTGTATTCCGAATATGATTGTCATGTCCTCGTTTGAGTGACACAAACTTATCTTTTTTTGAATGGAAACCATAGTTCGCTAAGACCTCAAAAAAAACGGACATTTTTAGAGCTTTTCAACGATATAATACTCGATATAGTTATTCCTAAAAATAACAGGGTTATGGATGCTTTTCTCTCTTATTTTCACTTTTAACGTAGTTAGCCATGAAATAGATTGATTTATTAATAACTATTCCAAAAAACATTCAACGATTTTTTTATTATATCAGATATAACGAAAAAACTAAATAAGTAGGTACTTACTAAAAACTTTAAAGTACATAATAATGGTCACAATTTATGTTCGAAAAGTCCACCATTGTTATTTAGACAAAAATTCTTTTTAAGATTGACATTACCGCTTTCCTCACAGACCGCCTATCAATTTCTTCAATTGCTTGTAATACCGCCTTCCTTAGGTCACCCACTGTGTCATACTTTCTTTGGTATACTTTGTTTTTTAGCGCACCCCATAAATAGAAGTCTATAACTTCCAAATCGGGAGACTGAGGTGGCCATTCGCGTGGGTCATTTCTTTCTATCCAAGAGTTTGGATAGATATTATCTAAGTGTTGTCTTACTAATAACGAGTTATGAGCAGGTACTCCATCATGTTGGAACCACTCAATTTCTAAACGAGTTCTCAAATTGAAATTATGCAACATGTCTTGAAAAGTGTATTGCAAGAAATGTAAGTAGCGCTCCCCAGTAAGTGATTCGTCATAGATAAAAGGGCCCAGAATAGTAGACCCTATGCTACCACACCAAACATTAAAACCAAATTTTATCTGGGGTCGTCTTTGTTCTACATGGACAGGGTTTTCTTTAGCCCAGATATGCTCATTGTGTCTATTGAACATACCGCAGTTAGAAAATCTAGTTTCATCTGACCATAACACCTTTAATGGAAACCGTGGATTGTCAAGGCACATGTCCCTAAACCATGTACAAAACAAAATACGTCGATGTTTGTCACCAGCATGCAAAGCTTTAGAAACTGAAAGTTTGTACGGGTGGAACTTGTGCGCTTTCAGTACCTTAACTACAGTTCGTTGAGATGTGCCAGCTTCTGCCGCAATCTCACGAGTTGATGTAGATGGATTTTGATTAACATTGCGAAAACATTTATTTGTGCTGCTTCGTTAATTTGATTACGTTCCTTTGGTGGTTTAGTAAAAGGTCCATATCTGCGTAAACTCTCGTAAAGCCTCTAAAATGCACATAGAGCAGGTTGACGACGATTAAAATATCTATGAAAGTATTCCTCAGCTGGACGAACTAAATTTTTATGGCATATGATATAACATTCCACCATATTCAGTTTTTCTTCGTTAGAATATTCCATTTTATCAAGAAAACTTGTCAATATCGACTGCCAGTTCAGCACTACTAATGGAATTACTTTCAAATAAGGAAACGTCAAAGTGAAAACAATCTTTTTCATGGCTACCTACGTTAAAAGTGAAAATAAGAAAAAAAAAGCATACATAACGTTATTTTTATGAATAACTATATCGAGTATTATATCGTTGAAAAGCTCTAGAAATGAACCGTTTTTTGATTTTTTGAGGTCATGGCCAACTATGATTTTCATTCAAAAAAAGATAAGTTTGTGTGATATCTCAAAAACGAGCTGTCACGCAAACGAAGACATGACAGTCATATTCGGGATACAATTCCCTTCAATTTTGATATTTACACTTTTTTATAAAATCAAATACAAAGGAGGGATTTGACTAAATCGACAGAATTTCGTTTTTTTTTAATATCTAGTAAGCCATGACTTTTTACAAAAATCCGAGTTTCATTAAATTGGGCCAGTAAAACTGCAAATCTTTCCCAATTTAACCATTTCTCTATCTCGGCTAGTTGCCGAGATCCCCATACTGATCATCAAAAAAACTCACCCTGTATATACTTGAATTTACCTTAATTTTAGTTGCACTTGCACCTTCGGCTTTTGTATGTAATCGTATCGAAATAAAATAAATTCTAGTTATCAAGTTTACTCCTAAGTTTTTTAACACAAAAATACTGTATAAATTTAATTTTCAAGAATGATGAGGAGGGACTTTTACTGCTACAATTTCTAGTACTCACAATATCTACACTTAGTTTACTAACACACTACTGGACATTCGTTCTTCACAAATATCAAAGGGCGTCGACCAATGCTCTTACCCGAATGTTTCTAAAGATATTTAAAATTTTGGCATTTACACCCGATATATTGCTGCGTATACTTCACCCTTTATACAGTGTGGAACAGCCAAATGGAATTAATTCAGTTACGAATAGTAGGGAAAAACGCTTGGACACGTCGATTTGTATTTTTAAACGGGCATTTTTTCAACAAAAAAAAATTATATAGGGTGTGTCATGTGATAGTGGCCAATACCAATTCTCTTATTTTAAATGGAAGCGCCTGTATATTATTTATTTTTTGGATTCTCTAGAAATTTATAGACATGATGCATGTACAATATCCTACACCTATCTTCAACTGTTAAGCGTTTACAGATTTATTACAAAAATTAACATTAAAAAAAGAAAATTATTTTATTTCACAAATTCGCTACATTACACTTAATACTTAATTCCCATTTAGCTCTTGATATTGAGATAGGAAGCAAAAACCATTCCTGCGTTCGTTTTTATTAATTTGAAAAAAAAAACAATTTTGTTTATTTTCGTCAAAACTCATAGCCTTAGCATCTTGTTGTCTACCTGCAGGGCAGTGGTGATCAGTGTCAGTGCTATTGTCGTTTGAATTTCGTTAACTATACGTAATAATATCAGAAAAATGGCTCGTTTAACAGAAATGGACAATATAACCATTCTACAAATGACTGGTTATGGAGATAACACACGGACACAAATGGAAGTTTCTCGCTTATTTCACGGAAATTTTCCAAATTTGCCGCCTGTATCCCAAGGAACAATTAACAAAATAGAGTGCTGTTTTGCGAGCCTGGTTATGTAAGACAGATAAAGAAAGTAGCTAACAACGCTCTAAGGATAATACGAAATTGGATATTATGCTTGAGTTTCAAGAAAACCCACATAATTCTGTTCGAAAAGCAGTCCCACTGTTCAACATTAGCCACACATCAATTTTTCGAGTACTAAAGGAAAGTAAAATGCATCCCTATAAACTGATGCCGAGTCAGGAGCTCATGGAAGACGATTTCGAAAGGAGAACGTATTTGTGTGAACAAATGATGGTAAGATTAGATAACAATGTAAACCAATTAGACGATGTTTTGTTTTCTGATGAGAGCACATTTACACTTCACGGTCATGTTAATCGTCAAAATTGCCGCTATTGGTCTAATGAGAATCCTCACTGGATGACAGAAATATCCTGAAAAAGTAAATGTTTGGGCAGGAATTGTTGGAAATCATATCTTAGGTCCGTCCCTTTTTCATTGATGGCAACTTGAATGGAGATAAATATTTAGAACTGCTCCAAAATAATATCGTGTCAACTTTGACAAGATTATATCTTGATCCAGTAAACCCACAAGTTCCTGCCAATACAATATGGTTTCAGCAAGATGATTACGAAATGTCCGGCAGTATCTGAGATATTGAGTAACGTTAGAAGACATTTCAATACCAAATTAACATGTTGCCAAGACATTCGCGGCGAGCATTGTGTGATTTTTTTATATTGTAACGAAATTTCCTTAAGCCGACCCTGGTTTCATTCCAGTACGACACCGATTGCTTTTAAGAAAAAAATTGTTCTCGAAATGGCTTGGCAGCTGTAGATTGTACGACAGTTTTCGATGCAGGTTTTAAAAGGAGCGATCCATAATCGCGGCAGTCAGTTAGACAGCGACGACGAGCGTATATTATAATGTTATTGTGAATCAGCTGTTCTGTATAATTTAATGTAAATAAAAGTTCTAGAAAAGTGAAAGTGAATACTAGTTTTATAGCTTTAATTGAACCCACGAAATTTATACCAATATTAGTAGGAAATAATTAGTATTAGTTACTACGTCTTTAGTGTAATGTAGGGAATTTGTGAAATAAAATAATTTTTTTTTTAATATTGTTACGAAATTTACCTGGGCCGACCCTGTTTCATTCCAGTGCGGCACCGATCGCTTCTGGGACGGGGAAAGTTCTCGAGATGGCTCGGCGGCTGTGGAGTTGATGATTGATTGTGCGAGAGTTTTCGTTGCTGGTTTTGAGGGAAAGCGGCCCACGATTGCAAGTCAGTTAGTACAGCGAAGAGCTTATATGTAGAATTATTATTGTGATTTGAATCAGCTGTTCTGTATAATTTGATGTAAATAAAAGTGAAAGTGAATATTAGTTGTATAATTTTAATAGGACCCACGATCTTTATAACAGTATTAATGTTTGTAATAAATCTGAAAATATTTGGCATTGTACATGAATCATCTCTAGAATTTTCTGGAGAACCCAAAAAATAAATAATATACAGGGACTTGCATTGAAAATAAGAAAGTTGGTATGAGCTACTGTCATATGACGCACCCTATATAATTTTTTTGTTGCGAAAATGCGCATTTAAAAATATAAATCGACGTGTCAAAGCGTTTTTCTCAACAGACCCTCCAACCACTACTCTGCTACTCTATTTACTAATACCCGGTGTGGTATAACAACGTAGCAATTTAGATATTTGGGTATAAAATTAATTTGACTTTTCTTGGCGTTTTCGTATTTTTGCATCATCGATATGCAGAAGCCCGAATGGAGTAGGTCCCTCCTAGAATATCTGGAAAAGCCGTTAAAAATCACCATTTTAGGAAAATTCATAACTTTTTTAACAATTTTTTTACTGAAAAAATGAAAAAAGAGCGGCAGTCATTTGAGACTGAAGGATGGAAGCGAAAGCTTCTTGCAAATTGTACTTCCCGTCTATTGTTATCTCCTGTCTCTGTTTCTATTTCCTTGTGTTATCATTAGTAATGGTTATAAATTTCTGGAGAATTAAAAGAATTGTCACTATTTTGTTATGACTCAAGTATTAATCCTAATGTGTAATTCTTAATTTAAATTTCCATAAGTGTCAAATAAAATTTGTTGGATTATTAACTTGCAAGCTGAAGCTCATATCCGATGAATTGTAAATGCGGCAAAAAATTTAACAAAAGGCGTATGAAATTAATAGCGTTATTTCTGAAGTCAAAGTCTTACCTTCAATCAAAATTTCCCTAGAAATGAGTATCGACATCTAGAGACTTCAAATTGGGAGTCGTACTGTGTGTTACATTTAAATTATACAATACTCAAAGAAAAAACAAACATAATAATAATATTTTTGTGGTCAAAATTTAAAAAAATGCAATATACAATATCACAGCCATTCAGATAATGTACCTATATTTTACTTCATAAATATCCAAGTGAGTGATGATTAAAGGGATTATCGCTGAGAAAATCATAGTTTATAGGTAACTTTTAGAATGAAGTAGCTTCGGTGGAACGCGCTTGAAAATTAAACGTGCAAAAGTTCTACAAAGTATTTAGTGATCGTAGGATTACGTAAAGGGAGGTAAGTACTTTTAAAGTATACTAACCAGGAGTGCCAAGCGACCTGTGCCGATTTTTTGTTGTGCTATTTAGGACATAGGTTACAGTAAATATTCGCATTTCCTACGGAGGCTAGGAAGGCGTCGCTCTGTTCAGGATTTTAGTTGTTTTTGTTTTTTTTTGATACAGGAATCTGATACATCTGGTTAGTACAATGGTTTCCAAGATAAGAATGAAGGTGAAATAGTAGCTATTCTTTCGTTGTAAGTTAACGTAATTTAACGTTATGTAGATTTTTTTTATAAATTATTGCTGTTTTTTCTGCGATTCTTATGTTTTGTTAAATTTTTTTGATAAATGTTTTTTGGGTGATACTTGGTAAAGATTTTTTTTCAAGCGACTTTTCCCTTTCAGGCAACCAACCAGGGCCCTTTCGGAGAAGCAGGATAACGAGTACCAGATGCTTCTACAAAGTGACAGTAAATACAAATGTGCTTTAATTTTCACTTTTTTTCTGTACATTCTGGCGGCAGCTTACCTCCTTCTCTTATTTTTTTTTGTTTTTCAATGGACCAGTGTCGCAACATTCTTGACCTTGAGACATTTGTTCACATGGACAGATAAAATAATAAATGAAGAATTCTTAAGAAAGCTGACCAGAGACCGTGAATTCTTTGCAAAATTGGAAAAATAGAAAGAGAGCTCCTCTTGGGAAACTGGAAGTATAACATCCTTTATTGAAAAATTAAAAAAGAAAGAAAAAGGACTGGAAGGAAGAAATTGTCATAAAACAATAGACATCAGGCAGAATCGTGCGGACATTTTAAGACACTTACAGAGAAGCATCCATTCAAGAATAACCACAGAAAGAAGAAGAAGAAGAGTTGTTGTATATATTTTGATAAAATCTCTTTGAGTCTTTGACTGACATACTGTAGGAGTAGATACTTGTAAATGGCTAAACTCTAAAAAGCCATCCTTCCTCTAGATATTTAAAAATAATTGGATTGAGTTGGCTGATACTTGGTGGAAGTTGAAATTCATGATGATTTGAGTAATACACTTATTACAAACTTACACTTAATTTAAAAAATTGTGACAATTGTATGATTAAGGTCCATCGGACGCGAAACAATTGTCACATCACAAGAAAGAATTGGAGTTTTTATTAGAAAAGCCAATTTTATGTAGGTTTTTTTATAAATTGGATGTTATATTAGTTTATTGTAAAGTAAAGTAGTGTATGGTATCGATGTCGGTATCGAAACAAATGAAAATTCAAGTTATCCAATTCATTCCCTTGCTCAACTATTGAAGCGAAAGCTTCTTAACGGGGTCCCACGTTTACACAGCTTTTAGCTTATAAAAAAAAACTACAAATTGGTGGTTTGTGAAGTGGTAGCAATTATTTTCAACTTGGGTGGTATTTAGAGGGTAATTTGTTCATTTTTTGTTAAAAAAACAAAATTGATTTATGTGAAAATTCGCTTAATTTTACATGTTAGAGACTTTTATATAAAAAAAAACGAATTAAAGAATTTTTTACACTTTAAACTTTAAAAAAGTATTTATAAATTTTACCCGAAAAATGCATTGTTTTTCAATTACTTCACGATAAACCTTTATCCGTTTGTATGGTTCTCAGAAACCATAAACCCAACATTTTTTTTTTGTTTATTTAAAAGCTACATTTTTGAACTTAATGATTTTTTAAAGTGCTTTTTTAAATTACTTTTATGTTTTTTTTGGGCAATAACACCACAATCGAAATAAAAGGACGTATATTGAAGGAAAAGCAAACGTTTCAAAGTCCATTCTGACTACGTTGTCAATGGCTTTATATTTATTATTATTTTTTAAAGTTATTTACGAAAAAACTCTATGAAAACATTTTTTTTGTTGAAATGTCGATACTTTCACTTGCGATTAACTAGAAAAAAATTGACTTTCAGAAAAAAAATTATGCAACAAAAGTTGATCAAAATAAGTTTATTTATTCATTCTTGGGCTTTTTTGATATAATATTTTTCACCCCCGACGAGGGGTAGCACCCCCCAACCTTGAAAAAAGGAACCCCCGGCACAGGGTCAACTTGGAAGTAGAGGGTAAGTAGAAACTAAATCCAAATTTTTAGGAAAATCGGTGCTGCTTGGACAAATTACGCAGTATTAGCGTTTTTTTGCCTTCATTGACTGGACTAAAATAGCACCCACATTACAGGCACCACATATAGTCGGGAACAATTTAATAAACTATAACCGATTCAATTATAATGCATCAGAAAATCACTAAATTTCTCTATACGCTCATAATGAAAAAGAAACGGCAATAAATAACAAGAGCAATAGCAATTGTCCTTCTACTTTAAACTATCTATAAAAGATAAATAATAGCTCACACAACTTCACTTTTCAGATAGAGAAAAGCATTTCCCGATAACAACACGACTCCTTATTCATTTCCTAATCGAAATAATCCGTAGATTTAAAAGCAAATCCGACAAAATGTGAGATTCGTTCTAGCGTTCCGGCCCCGTATCTCAATTTTATTATTGATATAAAGTCGCAGAGAATTGAATTTAATGAAACAACAGCGATAGTTCTATTATGCACTTTACATCGCGAACGAACAAAAACAAAACCATAAAACTTGGTGACGGTGTTTACTGGGAGACAGTTAGTGGATCCGTATTCCCACACATTGAAACTAGTGTGGAGAGAATGTGGGAGAATAATGGGAAATGATACAGTTTTCCTATATTGCGACTTGCGGATATTAATTTTACAGGATGAAGTAAAATCTTCCTTTGGTTGCATCTCCATAAAAATGTAATTATTATACGGTGGTAACATGAAACATTTTCTTTGTTACCGACTGCAGGCAATGACCACCTTTATTAATGTCTGCACGCGTTGAGAAAAATTGGATAAGTCGAAAAACAGACCATTATCCTCCTTCTTCTTCATCTAATTTTCATTAATTTATTGAAGGAAAAGCTTCTTACAGGAATAAGATCAGTATGCTAGTAAAATTCAATAAATACATTAAAAAAACGAAAACCGACTTAACTTTACTAAAAGCATGAAATATTTGTTACAGCAACAATTAAATACTTTTCCGAACAGCAAAGTGGCGAAGTACAAGTTATAAATATACTTCCCACATTCTTTCCACTTTAGCCTGGCACCGACTTCAGAAAAAGTAATTAATTGTTGCTGAAAAAAATATTTCATGCTGTTTAGTTAAGACACTTTTTGAAATCAGTTTTTTGTTTTTTGAAAATATATTCATTTTACAATCTTTAGTGATGCTATGGCTTAATTGGATACAGTTTTCAAATCTAATTAACATTTTCTATATTGCCTAAAATGAGGTATTTTTATTTTAAGCATCATTTCTTAGTTTGACCAACCCGTTTACTCTTGAATAGTTTAATTTATTTTGTTAATGTGTACATGTATTAAGAAAAGTTTGCTTATATTTCTAACTTAGGTGGATCCACTATATGGTAGACGACGTATCACCATTCTTTAGGTCTGTTAATTATACTGACATTCATTCAATTTTCTCCTCTCCGCGGAATCTTATAATAAATGATTATACAGTTTTAAGTGATATAGTAGAATAGCAGTTTTCATTTTTATTAAACTTTGTTTAAGAATAATTTGAGTTATTATTAAAAATAAAAGGGCTTAACTGCAATGTATACTCTTTGTCAAACCTAGTATATAATTTGAAATAGTGATATGAATATTTATTATTAATCATACTATTATTAATACGTGAAGGCCTAAACGCACTCCCCTTTTACGGCCTTTATTTTGAAAGGAGGGTAATGAAACCATTCGAAAGGTAATGTGCCGTAGATGTGCAGAATATGCAAAGAATTTTTATTTATTTATTTTAAAATAAGTAAATTATAAAATAAATTATTTGGGATGGCGCCATCTATGAACAAGTGACTCAACTAAAGTTTGATTTGAGATTTAGATTGCTGACAGAAAAGTCATTTAGCGTGAATCGTTTATATTTGCTAAATAAAGTGTAAGCTCTTAAAGATTCATTATTATTGATATTTTAACACCATTTGTTTAGATAAACGTAAACGATAATAACATTAATATTACTAAAATTTAATCTGTCTTATCAGGAAATTTTTCGCATCTATAAAAAGATCCGCAAACCCTTACATAAGTTACCTACTCAAATCATTTTTGGACATTCTAAAACTAACTAAACTAACTGATAAATTTGATTTCAGATCCACTAAAGCTGACTATGGGAATTCAGTTATACTGAAATATATACTCAGAACATGTTCATACACACTTACGTTCAATTTAGTTAAAAACAGATGCAAATGGTTTTGGCTGAAATGAAGAATTGTTAGTTTTGTATAACTGCCTATTTGAAAGTAATAAATGTATGACAAATCTTTGGAAAAGCCATGTGTACCCATTATTTTATGAGACGGTAGTAAAACACTAGCGATGTGATATAAAGCAAATATTTGTACATAACTTACAAAGTAAAATAAATCAAATTATTTTGCTGTTTTATTAGACAGAAGGTAATCTTTTAAATTGATTTAGTTAATTTCAAGTCGAGGATGCCATTTAACACTACTGTAAAAGCAATAGAACATTGGAGTATATTTTTTAATGAAATATGATATAGGTACAACAATTTTTTGCATATTTGTAATAAAATAAAACAAATTTACACAAAAAAATTATGCACCAAGTTAGGTATTCTGACAGTTTAATTTATTTGTGGTGGCGTCTCCTGTGAACAACTACATTAAGCTAATATTTAAAATTTTCTGTTTGAACAGAAAATACTATTTTAAACTCTTCGTGTTATGTGAAGTGAATTTGAAAAATTCTACCGTAAGTAACAGAAAATTTAAGTAAATTTCCCAATTTTTAATCCATGCATTTTAGATTACAGTGAAGATTTCGCTTAGCAAAACTAGCGTTACATTATGCCCCGGAGGGGAACACTAACGGGTAGGGTTGAACGGCAAAGATATCGAAATATTGATACAAATAGAATAGAAATAATAAGCACAAGTAGAAATTTCTAATAATAATTCTGTTGTTTTGAGAGATGCATTTAAATGTGCATTTAATGTAATTCCAATGAATTTGAATAATTATGATTGTGGTTTGATGAATTTACTGTGTAGATTTTGTAATGCAAAACATTTTGAATCGGAAATTGCTTTACACGATAGAACGGCGTTCACTTCCTGTTGTCATAACGGAAAAGTTTATTTACCACCATTATCACAAAATGTATTTTTTAATGCACTCATTTCAAATGATCAAGTCAAAAAAAAAATCAAAAAATTAGTTCGATAATATTCGTAAATACAGTTCTGAAGCTAACATTTCAGATGCGTGGAGCGTATCATTTTAAGATACACGATAGTTTTTATCATAGAGTTGGAACAATGACTTCTACGAAAGTACGATCACCGTGTTATGCGCAATGATATTTTTATGTAATTGTACTGTTCTTCTCATTAGAAATTTAAATACAAAGGAAGCAATAGTTAATGGCACAAGAATGCGTGTGAAGTGATTACATAAAAATGCTATTGACGGTGAAGTTTTAACTGGAATAGGACGAAATAAGCGAATATTGATTCCGCGTATAAATTTGACCTATTCCAGTACTATTTTACCATTCGAATTTCAAAGAAAACAATTTCATATTATACCTGCATTTGCAAACGATTAATAAATCTCAGGGAGAAACATTTGAAAAAAGTTGGAATTTTATTAAGACAACCAATTTTTACACACGGTCAATTATATGTCGAGTCAAGTAGAGTTAGATCTTTCGATGGTTTAAAATTTTATATTTATGAACATAGGGAACAAGGTCATTTAGCAAATGACGAAAGATTATTTACAAAAAATATAGTTTATACGAAAGTTTTAAATTACTAAGTCTACTTCATAACTTCATTTCCTTCAAATGTAATTATTATTTGTTATATTATTCTATCGTTTAATAACTGAATTGTTTATATTTAAGAAATTTCATATATTAATTTTTATTGGCACATGTTCTCTCTTTGCCCTACCCAACTCTTATCATCGTATATTTAAGGTAAGAATTAAAAATATGTATACATATAAATCCAATTAATTTTATACAAAAACAAGTTGAATTTCGTTACTTTATAGACTTAATTGGTCGATTTTCGACCACAGGCGTTTTTTATTGATGTGCATTAATTAGATGCATTTGTAATTACTCCTGTTTGATAGGAATTTTTAATATTATCAAAAATAAAGGTATTTTTAATTTTATTAATTCATACGAACGTTTTTGTTTGAGTCCAACTTATGAAGACACACTGTATATACCCCGTTTTCCAATTATAACGCACAGAGAGGCACAGTGCCTGCACAACATAGTACACTGTACTTGTGTAAATTCTTCAAATACACTACAGATGTCATTTATGAAAAAAAGTTATCACAAAATTGGGAAACAAAGCAGATTTAAATAAACTAATGCACTTTTAAATTTATTTGCCGCTTCATTATAAATAAATTTTTTTGCAAAATCACTGAAGTAGACAATGGAGTATATTTTACTCTCAGCTTATTAACCGACTTACAAAAAGGAGGAGGTTATAAATTCGTCGCGTATATTTTTTTCGTTTTTTTTTTTTTGTATGTATGTTACCTGATTTCTTCTCCTGTGGTGCACCGTATTGAATGAATATGGTCTTGTTTAATAGAGTATATATCCGGATTGGTGAAACTTCAAATTTTGGAAAACAATTCTATTGATAAAGTGATAAAATTTGTGAATGAACACATGCGTGCATGGAAATCGACCAATATCCCTAATATTTTAGTCGATTTTTCGATAACTCCTTATGGATGTGTATAGTTTTTTGACGTTTAATCTATTAAGGAAGATCTTTAGGTGATCTCATATACTTTTCTGCGACGTGCAACTTGCAGATTTGCAGAAAATCGCAGAAAATTCCAAAATTCTTATCAAAAATTTCATCGAAATGACATAACGGACATTTCCTCATAAATATTTTAATTCCAACGTAATAGTGCCGTAATTTTAGTCACTGGAAGTTTTAATTGCGAATTTGAAAATTTTCTATGTACATCTCAAGCATATAGGTAGTAAAGCATAATATTTTCGGTTCATTAAATTAATGAGTCCAAGCGCGTTTTGTTAGTATACCAGGCAAATACCTATTTAAATGCAAATTTTTCCATTTTGCGAAGACGGTGCTTTTGGTTGCCACATTCTCCCGGCTAATAGAAAATTCAGTGACAACACATGTCAAACTTTAAACTGCTATTTGGTGGGTTTATAGACAGGGTGTTTAGTTATAGCAAACAAAATCACAAAGAAAAGTGGTAGAAGGAGTTGCATTTATATGAAGATTGAAATATAGGACGGACTAGAATGATAGTGGTCCGTTGACAGCCGTATATACAGGATGGTTGGAATATAGGGTGGACTGGACGTTTGGTGGTATAAAAATGTTGAAAAAAATGTGAAATTAAAATTATATAGGGTGATTAAAAAACTGTTATATGATGCGGACATAAGCAAATCATATACATGATGGTTGAAATATATGCTGGAGTTGAATTATATTTATACATTGTAATTAAAAAATTATTTCTTTTATAGTCCATAAGAAGTTGCATAAAGTGTGGAGAGGAATTAATGTTACACAGGGCAATAACATAAAATGTTAAAAAGGAAATAATTTATGGGGTAGCCCACAAGGAGTTATATACTATGGTTGAAATATAGACGGATTTGACTCCGTAAATATGGGATGGATTCTACTCCGTCCTATAGTTTACAGAAGGCAGCTAACAAATTTATGCTTGTCCGTGGGCAGTAATATGTACAGGATGGTTGGTACATAGGTTGGAGTGGAATTATCTATAGTTATACAGGGTTGTCAAAAAAAGTTAAAAAAAAGGTTACATGGCTTAGTCCATAAGGTATAAATATATTTTGGTCTTATGAAGTCAACGCGTACTAGTACATTTTGTTCGTAAAGATTTACTTGTCACTTTAAATGAGAAAGTATCATTGAGTAATGTTGAGGCTTTCGATGTTACCTGGTTCTGTCTATTAAGGTTATACATATAAAATAAAAAATAAAGAATGAAAACTACCTGAGTTCAAAAAAAACTAAAAAGTTGAAAATAAAATATTTAAAAAATATATAACCGACTTCTACCTATAACTAAAAAGCTAAAAATAATTATAGCAAAATACAACTCTAGCAAATAAATAACAAATTCAATGTTGTTAGGTACCTACCCAGGAAGTAAAAAATGTACACATTAAAAGGTGCTCATTCTGTACAACTTAATTACCGACCAATCTAGTATATTTTTGAAGTCGGTGACAAGCAAATCTAAAATCCTTCATTACGAACTTATCTACTAATTCATCAAACTTGATTGTTGCTTGGCACCGACTTCAAACATATACTAGATTGGTAGGTAATTAATTTGTATAGAATGAGCACCTTTTAATGTTTACATTTTTTACTTCCTGGGTAGGTACCTAACAACATTGAATTTGTTATTTATTTGCTAGAGTTGTATTTTGTTATAATTATTTTTAGCTTTTTAGTTATAGGTAGAAGTCGGTTATATTTTTTTAAAAAATGTTTTATTTGAAATTAAATTTTAAATTTTTTAATGATGGTATCTCATTAGTTAAAAAAAATCATTTTCTAATTAATAATTCTGCTTAACATATACACAATATATTACTGTATTCTAAACCTTCTGGTCGAACAGGCAATTTGTAGTTGTAACAAGATGATTGGCGTTGTTAGTTTTATCTTTCTCTAACTTAATCGAATACTACTTTGTAAGACAGAGAGAACGAACGACGGTGTTGTCACTTGACTGTTATCACCTCACTCTATGGCAATATATTAGTCTGTGACTGGTTACATAGCCGATACACAGAAAATTTTCCTTGTGCGTCTCTATGCGCACACGGTGTCATGCTGGAGTACTAATGGAACAGTGAAGACTCGCGCACTGTGTCACACAGTGCGCCTGTGTATGTAATTGGAAAGCCACCATAGAGACCAACAGAGAATCTCCATCTTGAAGTGGCTTAACTGACATTTATTTCGATTTAATTCCAGGCTGCGTTCAATTTTTTACAATTTTTAGTGATACATCATAATTGGATGCCCCCACTCTTTAATTCTAATAAACTTTGGTTACAATGGCAGTTTTCCAATAACCAGAGCACAAAGTGTTTTTGTGTCGCACTGTGCCGTAATTTTCGGGCGTTATTTGGAACATACTTCATGTTTTATGATAAAGTTTTATGTTTACGTCGTAAACTTACATAAAACATCCCAAAGGCACAGTTATTTCTTGTGCTCATTTGTGCGAATCAGTGCTGTAATTGGAACACTTATTGGTGAGCACTGCGCTGCAGTATGCGCAGTTGTGCGGTAATTGGAAAACAGCCAATGACTACTAATATAAGTGGACCTCTGTTTACATTAAAAATGGGTTGAAAGATCTTTGCCGGAAAATAGTAAACAAATGCTTACCGATGCTTACCAGTGTCAAATTTATTTCAATTGTAACAAATAATTCTTAAATCTAGGCATTCTGCACTGACGCATTACGGAATCGTTACGATTCATGTATGGAGCAGGCAACAGCTCACTTTACTGACAGTTCGCTTTGTTTATGTTTATTTTCGTATTATTTTGCATGTTTTTGATTTTGAAATCAGTGATTATGTTGTATACGTGTATATTCGTTTGCCGAATCTTCTCACCGGTAAGTGTCAGATAATAAACGTGTTAACTGAGGTCATTTAAGCAGTAAATAAATCTACATTTTACGTGAATAAATAAATTTTTTGATAATTACTATTACATATTAGTAATTAAGCCACTAATAGTTTTTGTTATTGTGCACATCTTGTAATGGGTTTTAATATATTTATATTTGTGGATTAGGTACGTCATTGTATTATTTTGAATCTGAATAACATGACCTTTAATTTAATGCAGAGTGGAAGCTAATGTTGGAGGCGGAATATTTGTAAACAAATATATCTGTGTCTCTTTCTATTTTTGTCTCATGTTTCAACCCATTTTTCCTTTGGTCGTATATGAGAATGATGGGTTCATTTATATTAGTACTCATTGTTTAATTACAATTTAAGATATTCTTGGGGATCCTTGTCTGCCCTTATGGAATAGTTTTAGTTGTTAAGTTGTTTGAAGAAAAATCAGGGGTGTCGGACCAAATTGATATCTCTGGCTGTATTAAATACTATATTTTTAATAACGACTGCGGGTAAGAATTATCTCTGAAAAGTTGGAAAAGTATACGTAGGTTATTCTTTATTAGTGTTGGGTGAGATATGTTACACATAATTTTTTTCATGCCATTTATTAGATTTATTTTCATGCTTAAGAACTGGTATGTATGTCCCAAAGCTTGATGGTCTCGTGTACCAATCTAATTTCAAGTGGTTGTTAGAATCTATTTTCATTTTGATATCTGAGAAAGGGACACCCCAACACCATCCTCTGTTTCTAAGGTGTTGTAACTATCGAAAGTTCGTCCCTCTGCCGGACTACCCCACACTACATATATCATCATATTTTTTCAGACAGCTATCCTACACATTCTTCTACATTTGTCTTTGGTATTTTCTGTTTCTCTTGTTTTTTTAACGTTGTCAACCATGCGTTCACATTGACATTATGAGAAATAAAATCAATACATTATAGGAAATAATGTTCAGATTATTTCAAATTGTTTAAAAGCTATCCTAGTATTGTTTTCCATGCCCTAAGTATTTTCCATGTCGGAATGGAGGAAGTAAAAGTACCCCCATAGAGTTCATCTTTTTTTATTTAAATTAAAAATTAGGTCTTTGAGTCATAATTCTTATATACATCTCTTTCCTAGTAAATAATCCACTTGGATTAATAGGGTCCCAAAAATTAAAATCTCATATCCTGGAGTTATTTTATTTTACTTCCACAAACGTTCCTTAATTCAAAGAGTTTTTATTCATTAAAACGACGACATTAGGAAAATAATCTGATCCTAAAAATTAATTATATATACTAACAAAAATAATGTATTTAATTATATTTATCATGCTGGCAATTTTCATCAAACCTTAATGGATTAAAATATTGGACCCCAGAATTTTTTTCACAATAATTATATTAATTACTAGACGGCACAGAATGCCATTAACACGGTTCATAACAAACTAAAAAAATATTTCTTGAAAGCATCAATTATTTAAAACGTAAACTTACAAGGATTCCATCAGTTAAGATGAAATCAAGATGACTATGTAATAATTTCAAGGAGGTCTTGATGTTGATTTTAAAAACATTGTCAAAACTTGCAAACAAGTTTGAGTGCACTAAGAGATAAATTTTATAATAGAGAATATTGTACAGAAATTTGAGGTATCTTAAGATTTTGTTTGCACAAATACTTTTGGATTTATGACTTTCCAATTTTTTTTATTTAATTATGTATTATTTTTTAAATAAAATCATTAACAACTATTGTTTCTTTATTTATTAATTACAAATTAAAATGCATAAAAATATATAGCATATAAAAAACAATCATAATTGAAATTCGAGTAGACATGATATCTCATCTAATAATATAATTCGAATAATGTTTGTTTATTTGTATATGTGTATATTTATATGTGACTGATGTCGGGTTTTGATGGCTACAAATCGATTTATGAGGGCCTCGTCCTTGGAAAAATCGTAGTAACTTATAACAATTTTATGGCTATTTCATATTTTTCTTCAGCTCAATCCTTCAAGTTTTGATTATGAAAAAGTAACTGGTTAGGTGATTTTTCGATGGGTAAATACTTATTCACGTGTTAATTTGAGGCCCACATTGCAACTGAGCCCTATGTATCGTTCGCAGTTCGTGCGACTAAATATCGTTTTAGTGAGGGTTCAATAAATCTTACATGTGGCCCATAACCAGTTGCATATACATATATAAATCTCTTAACTCCCTTAGGGCATCTATTATTCGCGAAGTAATAGAAATAGAGAAAAGACCCCTCTGTCTAAACCGACGCGATGACAGCTCTCAGCTTCCCACGGCATGGACCTCCGTAATTGCCAGATTAAACAAAGCAGACAAGCCCACCAACACCCAACCAATCACAACACAGCCTCATCACGTGACATCCCCTTCTAACCCAGCGCTAACTATAAATAAAAGAAGCAGAGCAAACTCAAATTCAGTTCAATTACCTAGTGACTCTTGGGGAGTAGGCAGATTGAGTCCCCGAGTTCGAACTAGACTCTGAAACTCTTTTTCACTTTTGTCTCTTGATAATGGCTCTAAAGAGGGAGTCGAAACGTCGAGTAATAATAAATTCAGACGCGGTTCTCACCCGGAACCTAGCCGTGTTCATTGTAATGAGTGCGGAAGCCTCTCAGAACATATATATATACATATATATATATATATATATATATATATATATATATATATATGTGTGTGTGTGTGTGTTTTTTTTTATTTTTTATTTTTTATCCGAAGAGGAGGGAAATACATTGCGTACTTAGCTAGCACGTGCTGGCCGTCGTGCGGGACTCCCGATGCAATGACTTCAAAGCAAGAGTAAATCGTTGCATTGAAACCAGTATACCGTATACCCGCTAAAACCCTAACCTCTTTCTCCTACAACCATGGTCCCCTGCGGCACTCTTTGTCAATACTACTTTGCAAGGGTGGTTCATTGCAGATGTTAACTGCTCTTACATTGAAAGCCTCTAAAGCCTACTCCTCGAAGGTATTGCGGAGCTCTTTGAGGATAGTCTCCGCGTAATCTGATACCAAGTTCCAGGCTTGGGGGCCCTTCAGCATGGCTTCTACTAATTGTTCAGGAACGATATTAGTCTCCAGAATCCTCTCCACTTCAGCACGTTGATCCTGAAACCGGGGGCAGGAGAAGAACACGTGTTCCGCGCCCTCTACCACGTCCGTACAGTGTGGGCAGTTTGAGGAGTTTGCCCTCCTGAACCTGTGCAGGTATGCTCGAAAGCATCCATGCCCAGTCAGGAGTTGAGTGATGTAAAACCCAACCTCCCCATGCTGGCGGTTGACCCAACGACTGATGTTAGGTATCAATCGATATGTCCACCGGCCTTTAGTAGAGCTGTCCCACCTCTCCTGCCATTGCCCTAGACTCATGGCTCTTTCATCGCTGTTTCTTGTCGGCTGGTCTTTTTCTAACTTTCTGCGATAAAGCCGTCCCCTTTCTGCAGCCAGGATATCGATTGGCAGGGTAGAGGCAATCACACTCACCGCCTCGTAAGACACAGTGCGGTAGGATGATGCCACCCGAATCGCTGAGAGCCGCTGGACTGATTTTATTTTCCGGCGGTACGATGGTAGCTCGAGCGATTTCTCCCATACCGGTGCCCCGTACAACAAAACAGAAGTAGTTACTGTTGCCAGTAGCTGTCTTCTTATCTGTCTAGGGCCTCCGACATTCGGCATTATTCTAGATAATGACCCCTGTACCCCAGCTGCTTTCTTGCTGGCCGCGATTATGTGCTCTTTGAAGTTGAGCCGTGTGTCCAGGAGCACCCCCAAATAGCTGATGAAGGGCTGCGACTGTATGTAGCTATTTTGAGAGTGATGGTTTCCCTTGCCTTCCGACTGCTAACAAGAAGTGTTTCGGTCTTTTGCTCTGCTAAACTCAAGTCCGCTGCGAGCATCCAATGCTGAATTGTGGCTATAGCGAATGAGAAGGTTGTTTGTATCTCCTCTATGTGCTTGCGCACTATGATCAATGCCACATCATCGGCGAATGCCACTAGCCTGACGCCCTCAGGCAGACCGAGCAGGAGCAGGTCGTTGTACATTACGTTCCATAAGAGGGGGCCAAGAACAGAGCCCTGAGGTACACCTCCTGTGATCTTATAGTCTACTTGCCCATTTTCAGTTTGGTACAATAAGATAATAATAATGTGTGTGTGTGTGTGTGTGTGTGTGATTATTATATGGGGCTGAACAGAATCATATTTAAACATGCTTGTTAAAAATCTTTCTCCTCGACGTCATCTAACCCTTCTTCGGCCATCATGTCCACCCAAGCAGGATCGAGTGTCATCAGAGTCACCTGTTGTCATTCCACATTCCAATGTTATCAGCGGTCAGAGGTAACACAAGATGGGGTCGATAATGCTGCAGTCCAATAGACCTTATACGGCTGTAAACCGTTCGGATACTTACAAGGTGGCCTTATTCTCCTAATCACTCATCAGCCAAATTTCGAGTTGTCAAAAATCGGTCTCTAAAGGCAATAAGTCTTCGATATCGATCTTAAGCTTCATCTGTGACTCTTCGACGTCTGATACTTACTCTTCTCCGATTTTGGGTATTATTGGACGACGCTTGACAACATCTCATAACAGTAGTTGGATTTCTGTTCATGCGGTTAGCGATTTCTTGAAATGAAAACGGGTTTTTCATTTCCCCCGTATACCAATAATTCGACCTCTTTCAAATTCTCTTATCTGGCGATACATTCGGCGTACACGTACTCTAGGCATTTTAATATCACTAAACAACGGCTTTAGATCGCATCAAACAGTTTGTTTTTTGGTAAATTTAAAAAATGCAAAAAACGACTAAAATATTAATTGATAAAAAAAAGTTTACATGAATAAACATTCACCAAACTTTCCCATTTTTTTTACCAAAACAATGTTGAAACTTCTCCTTCTAGTTGTTGCGATTTCTTTGTCAGTGAGGATATTTCTACCTCTTAAATCAAAATTTAAAATTCTTGCTTATAGAGCTACAGTCTTCCTCTACCAATTCTAGCCTACTAGTGATGGCCTGTATCTGTCATTAAATCAAAACTATACATTCTAATATTTACAAAATGATCAAGAAGGCTACAAGGGACGAAAATCTTAAGTGACAAGTACATATAACATTAGTTTTATATTGCTAGCAGCGTAATCAATTGACATATTTTGCTTCTATATATTAGTTAATACAGCTTTCACACTAGTGGTACTTTTCACACAAATTGCAGAATACAAAGAAATAAACAGGGAATCTGCAAATCTTTAATTTTAACGTAACTCTCCACCCTCAAGATATTTTTCATAAAAAATTCTGCAAGCAATACTGTACCCAAGCGGCGTCATCTAATACACAGAATATCACCGACATCACCCATAACTCCATATAACGGTTCTGGGAAAAATATCAATTCATTGTCTCCAATCAAGAGCAAGTAGTGTCTGCGCCTTTAACATATTTATTTTAGCGAGTGTTTTGATGTTTGTTGGTCGATTCAATAGCATTTGGTATTAAGCACATAACTGAAGCGTTGGAAATATAGCAGTAGCAGTATGGCTACAATAACTTTGAACGAGACTGATGCGTCTTTAAGCGTCGTTCTCTAACTTCTGATAACCCTGATGATTTATTGTTTAGAGGTCTAGCTTTGAGGAGAGAGGGAGACGTACGATGCTTCCCAAAATGACCCATTAAGCTTACTAATGGACCCTACCCTTAATGACTTCCACAAATACAATCACATGCAATAACGCCATCAGACGACAATAAACCTCCTGACTTGTCTAATCGTAGTTCAGCAAACGACGCGACCAACCACTCACCAGTAGCAAAACGATTTATTATCCCCCTCAAGAGCGCCACTGATAACGGCAGTGTTAAAGAGTCCTAATTGCCGGTATTATTACCGTGTGCATAATTCACGTGGAAGTTTTACGGCATCCGAGATCAGCATACATCCATTTCACACCCCTTGCCACACTCAACACTCACACACACCTCCGTGCTGCCAGTTTCACCTCTTCCGCACCTCTTTCCTTCGTCCTTATGAATACTCGAGCAAACGATTCTGGAGACTTAATGGACTATAAGTCACCAACTTCGGGGGTTATTTCTCCTCCGTCTACGTCGGCGAAGCGAAACGGTCGCGTACGTCGCAAATTTAACACCTGGAAATTTCGCGGAACATGCATTCCAGAGAGTTCATTTCGTTGACGATCATTCTCTTCGCCTGGATATCCACCTAAACGATATCTCTACATTATTATGGATGGTACGAATTAAAAGGGTTGGAACGATAGAGATTATAACCTGCTTCATGCAAATTAAATACGCTGGGAGTCGTTGGATTCATTAAATATAAGTGAGCTCATTGTCTGGGGCTCTAAGTGTATTCTGTTGGAAATGAATGCGTTGGATTTCGTTGGGTGCGACAAAAACCACGAAGATTGACGTTGTCTCTATTAATTTAAATTCTCTAATATAAATTTTCATTTTGCATTAAGCAGCACAGCTTGGTATTATGGGCACTCTTCTTTGAGATCTAATTCTATTTATTCTTACATTTCCATGTCTAAGTTGTTTAGTTAACATACTTTCCTTTCATTTGGACAAATCACATCATTTTAAGTATTTTATTTCGTTCGGAATGCTCTATGTGGCTCAGCTATATGAGGGTTATTCACAAACTTACTAGGACTAGCTAGAAGAGATACATGTGGAAAATGTGGTTTGTTACAATCAGCTCTGAAAAGAGCGATAAAACAAGAGCGAGTCGCCAAAAATCTAGGATGGTATCAGAAAAACCGTAAATAAAATTATCGTCGATGGGACAATGCCTGAAAAGTTTTCAATATAAAATAGACTACTTAAAGTAGTATTAGAAGAAGGATATATAGGTATACCAGATTTACTCCATACTTTCCACTTTGAGATCATGTTGGAACTCTAAGTTCAAACCAACAGCCATAATTCTGTTTCTTCACTTTTAGCTTTAATTTTGGATCAAATGCTCCTTTCATTGAAACATGGCTCTCGGGTCCTATAAAATCATACAATCAAATTTACTGATTTAATCTCAAGTAGGTAGAAAATGCATCCCCCTAAACGTACATCCGTAAATGGTTCTTAATAAAGTTCTAACTTAAATTTCACAGTCTAACAATCTCCTATTACTAAGCAACACTTCATAAAATTAATGCTTGCTCCTCATTGTTGAAAAGTAGCAAAGCACACTTACTTTTTTGGGTTTACTTAACTTTACTTCCTGTTCAATTTCTACTATAGTTAGAATCTGTGGAATTATCCACAACCCCATTAGAAAGCTGATATTGTGCCCTTTTCATATAGTTTGGAAAAACAAGCATTCTTTTCCTTGTCCAAAAAAACTTTGTTACCGTCGGTATCTTTGAATATGTGAGTGCTACCTCTACAGTACAATAATTTGTAATTATTTCAAATGCAAATATCGTAAAAAAATTCTACAATCCGATCGCAGCTCTCCTACCGGGTACAATTGTGAATCTACCTTTAACACAAACAGTTTCATCAAAATTGGGCCAAACGATTAGCTGATGTAGAAAAATTTACTACAGCACGATTGTGCCCTATCGAGTCGAATTGTAATTCTAACCCACTCAAATACAAACAAAATGTTTAAACAAAATTGGTCCAACCGTTTAAAAAAAATTATTGCAGCTCAATCGCATCGCCACCTAGCGGGTTAAATTGTAAACTATCCCACTCAAACATAATTTAAAAAATTCTTCACAATTGGCCCAACCGCTTGGGAGGAATTCAAAAAAGTTTTCGTATAATCCGATCGTAGCGCCACCTACGGAGTTAAATTATAAACTTATCCCACTCAAATACACATAAAACATCCTCAAAATTGGCTCAACCGTTAGAGAAGAGTTTTTTTTTCTATAACCTGATAGTTGTGCCACCTACCAGGACTAAATGTGAGTTTAATAATTCCAGGAACTCACTCAAATACCCCAAAAAAAATTCTATGAATCATGGAGATCGAACCCAAGACCTTCGCCTCATTAGCAGTAGGCTGTAGTCAACTGAGCTAATGTGCTATCTCAAGTAACAGTCGCCGAGCTACTATAGCAGCGACGCATTGATTGAACAATTATCAAAATATTTCTCTTGAAACACGCTATCAATTGATTAAATCCACATTAACGTTCCTTACTTAGTTTAGAATATCTAACCGTATAGAGGAACATAGGGCGGGAAACGACTTTGTTTTGTACTATGTAAAGATGGTGTAAAATATTATAATATTTTGCATGAACGGTTAAGTTAACTAACGTATGGATTAACAATTTATCCGTCTAAATACCTTTTCAATTACCTCATTGTACATTACCATTTTTTATAAGTTGGAATGGGTATAGTAAGTTATCCTTAAAAGATAGATATATGTAATCCCGAACTTTTTTATAGACCTGTAAAGAGGAATATCCTACCATTCATTGAAATAGATTCTATGGTTTCAAATCAAAATTTTCACAACAATGAGTAATACTACAGGTGACTTCTTCTGCCGATTCAATTACACGAATATAAACTCAACTAAACTACTTAACTTTTCCTTTAAATAGCGAGCCCAGAACATACCCGAACACCTCTATTATTTCTTTGTTGTCGGACCGTTTTTTAGGAACTTTGTCGCAATTTCGAGTCGACATTGTGTTGATCTTTTTTTGCAGTCGGTTTTCTGTTTAGTTTGTTTTTTGTGGAAATCATTACTTTAGAATAAAATAGAAAATAGATAGTCTTTATTAAATTAGTAACCCTAATATACAAACTACATTACAAATTCATTTTTTTGACCAACAATAACAAGGCCATTCTTTAATAACTACAAAAATAATACAAAAACCAAGTTAAAGAACATTTAATAAAATAACTATATCATCCAGAAAATTATTTTTTAGAATAGAAGCTGTCAGATTACGTTTAAAAATTTGAATATTCTTAGAACTGTTAATGTGTTCAGGGAGTGCATTAAACTTTATTAAGCCATTATGAAAAATGGAATTCATTGTCCGGCTATAATGTGTCATGGATACATATAAATTATTTGCACCTCTTGTATGGTAGTCATGAACCTGGTGATTGAATGTAATGAATGTGTTCAAATATTTGGGTGCATTTTCGGACATAATTTTAAATATAGATATCATAGACAACAAAAACACCCTGTCTTTAATTGTCATAAAGTCCAGTGTGGGGATCATTAAGTAATCTGAAAAGTAATTTTTCTTTAGCCACTTGTATAATAAATTGTCACTAAAATCATCCATTACTGTGTATAAAACAATAATGCAGGCCCATTTTCATTATTGTGTGAGCTTGTTAGGTTTGTTAGAGGCTAACAATATTGACTCTTTGCAGAAGTTACAAAATAGAGCAATGCGTATCATACTCAGATGTAACCGATATACGCCTATTAGACCGGGCGCTGGAGGCAGAAAAAACTGGACAATTTTTTCAAAGCTGCCTTTGACAGGAGACATATTTACAGCCGAAAGTCTCTCTAAGTATACTTTAGAATCATCGAAACCTACAAACTCATATTTAAACAATGAGTTTATTTTGCATTTAAAAATGGCTTCTCGGAACAACGTTTTATAGTTTGCCATTTATTGAAATGCAAGGCTGGATTATGTGATTCATAAAATCTCATTGGCAGACGATTTACTCGAGTACAGGGGTGAAATATAATAATACTAGTTTGCAATAACAGTCGTGTAACTTAAACCAATTTTTCCAAGTCTGCCAATGCCATTGTAGTATATCCTTTAGTCTAAAATTGACGAAACATCTCAAAGCAGTCGATTTGCAGTGATATCAACATTACTAACGTATTTGTCAATAAGCATTTTTGTTACAATAACTCGGAACATTTCTTTCAAGTCTTCCTCTTGAATAATTATCAACTATGACAATAAATATTCCATAATAAAGTATTGGCATACGAGTTCATATACAGGGTGTCCCAAAAGTCCCGGAACGGCATTTTATCTCGGCGGGAACTCATTTTAGAGAAAAATGTTTCAAACAAAACTTATAGGATTCGTTCCTGGCTATCGAATTGTGACCTTGAATTTGACCTTGACCTTGACCTTCAAGGTAAAGTCGATTTTTTCAAATGGAACAACATATTTCTGACCTCGGAAATGGAAAGATCGGAAAATTTTACGTTCAAATATGTCCTTGACCATTTTTACACCTTGATCTCTGGTGGTCAGTAAAGGTCAAGTCAAGAACAACTTCGTTGCGTAGCTCGTCAAATATGGGTTTAAAAATTTTTTCAACAACTAAGGTTTAGGATTTTTCCACGGCAATGCGATGCTTAGTATGGCTACGCAACGAAGTTGTTCTTGACCTTGACTTGACCTTTACTGACCACCAGAGGTCAAGTTTTAAAATTTTCCGATCTTTCCATTTCCGATGTCAGAAATATGTTGTCCCATTTGAAAAAAATCGACTTGACCTTGAAATGACCTTGAAGGTCAAGGTCACAATTCGATAGCCAGGGATGAATCCTATAAGTTTTGTTTGAAACATTTTTCTCTAAAATGCGCTCCCGCCGAGATAAAATGCCGTTCCGGGACTTTTGGGACACCCTTACTGACCACCAGAGGTCAAGTTTTAAAAATGGTCAAGGACATATTTGAACGTAAAATTTTCCGATCTTTCATTATTTACGTCCATATTGTCAACGCGAAACAACTGACAGTGCCGCCGAAGCCAGTCGGTCAAAATTCCAAACATTGAGTAATTTTATATGGAGCGATCGTTATTATGAGAGCATATACTTCTGGAAGTGCCATACAAGCGTTGTTAGTGTTTAGTGGTAAAATAGTTAATATAGGAGATCAGTATTGATTTTTCGGACGCGTTGCGGTAACTTTCATATTAAATATTCTGTTTTTAATGTGAATTTCATTATTTCATTAATATATTATTATCACAACCTTTCCGAGGTATTGTGTAAAAAATTGTCAGACAGTGGACAATAGAGAATGTATTAAATAATTAAGTTCTCTTAGGGTTGTTGGTCCTCTCTTTTTTTTAATATTCCTGAACTTGATTGAAACGGCAAATGACGAAAATTTCTAGGTTGCAATCTTCCAATTATTATATCGAATATTTTGCCAGGGTAGGTTCCAGTCAAAAATTTGGGGGGTCATTCATTTATCAAAAATATGTCGAATACCGATATTTGATTAAATTTTTTTATTGCAATAGATTTGTCAATATACTTCTCCGATTTCTCCACAACTCAGTTTCTTATAAAAATATACTTTTTAAAATTTCATGAAATAGGGTCAAATTTCGACCACTGGGCGACCACTAGTTTTAACAAATTGACACAAAACGCTGACAAATTACACAACTAAACCTTTCTCATGATTACCCTTCCTATTGGTGAAAACAGTAGAGTTTATCTGGAACAGACCGACAGAGACGACGGAGATCTTTGTTTTATATGTAGTAATATTCATTTAATTAAAATTCCTTGTTATAATAATGAAGATCAGTATTTGCGTAACACTAATCACACTCTATCGTGTACGGGATGGTCTAGATTTTTCTGATGTTATATTAAAAAAGGTCGCAAAAAGTCTGACGCAGCGTCACGAAAGGAGGGGGGGGCCCAAAATGAACACAATGATATATATTCTGAAGGAATTCTATTATACTCTATAACACTTCTGAAGGTTCATGAAATTCAAACGGAAGTTTGTCCAAAATGTTCAGAGCATCTAACATAATAGAAAGCGTAACTCGGAAGTAATGATTCGGTGCAATTCGCTATCGCATCGTCCGAGGCAGAGCAAATCCTAACATGTGTGATGTACCTTTTATGGATATGCAGCCATTATGATTCGCGCTTCATGAACTCCGCCGACAATGACATAGAACGGGTATTTTTCAGAAATTGCGCCGGTGACTACTGGAAAAGCGAGAATCTCATTTTCGCAATGAGGAAATTAAATTCATGCGACATTTCACACCGTCGGCAACGCCAGGCAGTCACTAAGTACTTAGGAGGAAAAGGAAAAGGAGAATCAGGATAACGGATAATATGCCTGCCATAAATCGCTCTGTCTCTGCTGCTTTTAGAATTATACCTTTCATTATTCGTTAAATTCATACATGAAGGAATTTTCGGGTCCTTGCGGTCATCAACGGAAAAAATTGCCGTCCTACAGACTCGTGTAGGAGGATTACCTACGTCATGATTTTTTGTTTAAAACTTAATGAGAAATTAGTTGACGTACATATTTTTAACTCAAAAAAGGAACTTAATATGTGCGAGACTTGCTGAATATAAACTGAGTACGTGTAGGTTGAAAAAAATTCATTTAATAGTCATAGCAATGAATACTTCAGGCACTTTTCGGAAATCTTCAAGGACAGCGTCTATTTTTATGTTTTTTTTTTAAATTTTGTTATTTTTATCTACTGTTTCAAATCAGAGACGTTTCAGAGCTGGGACACGAACATTTCTTTTATCAAAAGAAATTGTTAAGTTAATCTATATATAAATTTTCTCCTCTGTCTCTAAACCGATTTTCTTCATTTTTGTTTTGTTTAGTAGCTACTGACGACCTTCAGTGCAGAATGCTAATATTAATTTATAAATTTGGTTCATTCATTAAATAAAATAATAAAAAAGTCATTATTTACATCCATACTGTCAACACCAAACAACTGACAGTGTCGCCGCCGCCGCCAGACGGTCGAAACTCAAAACATTGAGTAATTACATATGGAGCGATCGTTATATATATATATTCTTAGAGCATGTACTTCTGGAAGTGGCATGGAAGCGTTGTTATTCTTTAGTGGTAAAATAGTCCATGTAGTAGATCAGTATTGATTTTTCAGACGCGTTGCTGTAACTTTCATATGAAAATTCGGTTTTTAATGTGAATTTAATTATTTGATTAAAATATTATTATCACAACTTTCCCGAAAGTGTTGTGCAAAAAAATTGTCAGACAGCGGACAATATAAAATGTATTAAATATTTAAGTTCTCCTAGGATATGTTGGTCCTCTCTTTCCTTTAATATTCCTCCACTTGATTGAAACCGCAAATGACGAAAACTTTTAGGTTGCAAACAACAATCTTTCAATTATTATATCGAATATTTTGCCAGGAGTGGTTCCAGCCAAAAATTTGTGTGGTCATTCATTTGCCAAAAATATTTCGAATACCGATATTTGATTACATTTTTATTTTCTTTATATTTCAATAGATTTGTCAATATGAGTGAACAATTTTGGTCATTACATCTACTTCTCCGATTTCGCCACAACTCTGTTTCCTATAAAAATATACTTTTTACAATTTCATGAAATAGGCTCCAATTTCGACCACTGGGCGACCACTAGTTTTAACAAATTGACACAAAACGCTGACAAATTACACAACTAAACCTTTCTCATGATTACCCTTCCTATTGGTGAAAACAGTAAGGAAATCCGTTTAGTAGTTTTTGAGTTTATCTGGAACAGACCGACAGAGACGACGGAGATCTTTGTTTTATATGTAGTAATATTCATTTAATTAAAATTCCTTGTTATAATAATGAAGATCAGTATTTGCGTAACACTCTATCGTGTACGGGATGGTCTAGATTTTTCTGATGTTATATTAAAAGAGGTCGCAAAAAGTCTGACGCAGCGTCACGAAAGAGGAGCGGGGGCCCAAAAATGAACACAATGATATATATTCTAAAGGAAATTCTATTATACTCTATAACACGAATTTCGACCACTGGGCGACCACTAGTTATGTATTAAAATGCATATCATCCAATATAGCTGATTCTGATTTTTCCGGATTTGGACCGCGTCATTTTTTTGCAATAAATTTATTTATATATCTGAACCAGCATATAAACAAAGTTTTCCGACGTTTCGCCCATACTTAATAGGGGCTTCTTTCAAGGATGAGAAAAACAAAACAAATGTTACGTACCTTGCGGCGACTCCATGCATTTAGTCTTTTTTCTCACAAACACACTTTGAAACTACACTTTATTAAACTTTTCACATTGACGCACACATTGTAAATGACTAAAATGACGAAGAAACTAATAATTGTCCCCCCCCCCCGAAATTCCAGGTAAAAGAAGGGTAGCAGACACTTAATGGGATTATTTTGGATTGTTTTATAGTTGTGATGATATTTTTGTATCTTCTTCCGGTGCCATCTCCCTATCGGAGGTTAGCGATCACCATGGCGAAGGCTTCTCAATCTTTTTCTTCCAATTGAACGTTTTCCCTCAATCTTGCCCTTGATTATGAGTTGGAGGATGTAATACTTCTCTCCCCTTAGTACGTGACCAAGATAAGATGTTTTCCTTATTTTTACAGTGTGAAGGATTTCTCTCTCTTTGTTCAGTCTTCTAAGTACTTCTTCATTTGATACGTGGGCTGTATAAGGAATTTTCAATATTCTTCTGTATGTCCACATCTCAAAGGCTTTCAGTTTATTCAAGGAGGTGATTTTTAATGTCCATGCCTCGACACCATACAGTAAGGTGGACCACACGTAGCATTTAGATAGTCTACAGCGCAGATCTTTATCCAAGTCCTGATTGCACAGTATGTTTCTGAGACGTCTAAAATTGCCTCGGGCCTGTTCTATCCTGGCCTTTATTTCAACTTCAGGATCTAGTTTTGCGTCGATCCAGCATCCCAGTTATTTGAAGCGGTCTACTCTCTTTAACATTACCCCATTTATTAGGATAGGAATAGGGATGTTTTGATTCCGTGATACTGACATTATCTTGGTTTTCTTGATATTGATGGACATTCCATATGCTTCGCATGTTGTGTAAAGTCTATCAACTATGCGTTGTAATCCCGTGTCAGAATCAGCCAGTAGTATTGTGTCATCCGCGTAACGGATGTTGGATATATTTACACCATTTACTTTAATTCCGTCTGTGCAGTTACTGAGTGCTTCATTGAATAGATGTTCGGAGTAAATATTAAGAGTGTTGGGGACAGTACACAACCTTGTCGGACTCCCCTGCAAATATTGACGTTTTCAGATGTTCCGTTGTTAGTTTTTACGTTAGCGGTCTGGTGCCAGTACAAGTTTTTTAGAAGCCGTGTATCCCTCTCATCTAGCCCTATATTCTCGAGGGCCTTAAATAATTTTTCGTGTTGCACTCGGTCGAATGCTTTTTCGAAATCTACAAAGCATATATGCAGGTCCTTATGCTGATCATGACATTTCTGAGTGAGTATCTGGAGACTAAATAAGGCCTCGCGCGTTCCTAGACCACTTCTAAATCCGAACTGCTCCATCCCTAGGACAAATTCACATTTTGGATGTATTCTGTTATGAAAAATTTTCAGGAGGATTTTGAGTACTTGGCTCATTAGGCTGATCAGTCGATATTCGTCACATGCCCGAGCCTGTGCTTTTTTGGGATGGGAATAAATGTGGATTTCAGCCATTCCTGTGGTAGTTCTTCGGATGTATATATTTGGTTGAATAAGTCTGTGAGGTAGCTAATATTGTCTTCGTCAAGGAGTTTTATTACTTCAGAGTGAATATTGTCAGGACCTGGGCTTTTATTGTTTTTCAGATTTCTGATTGCGTTTATTACCTCACTTTTATTATTGTGTTGGTCCTGTGTCGTTTGCATTAGTTGTTTTCATTTCAATTCTTTCAGCTTTGAACATGTTATAAATATATTTTTCCCATGTTAGGATATGTTCTCGGACCTCAGTTATTAGTTGTCCTTCCTTGTCTATTAGTGAGCTCTGTGTCCTTTTATTTTGACCTGATAGCTCTTTGATTTTTTTGTGTAGATTATATGTGTCGTTCTTGCGTTGGAGTTCCTCAATTTCTTCACACTGTACTCGCATCCATTGTTCTTTTGCTATTTTGATTTCGGTCTTAACCCTTTTTTTTAGCCGTTTGTATTCATTTTCGTTCTTTCCCTTTTGTTCTCGCCTTCTATCAATTAGCTCTAAGATCTGCTTCGTCATCCACTCCTTCTTTTTCCTGTTCGTGCTCGATTTTAGTTTGTCTTCAGTTATTGATATCATTATGTCCCTGATTCTTTGCCACTAAAGCGTCAACACTGTCGTCGTTGGCGTCTACTGTTTTCATCGTTAGTAGTTGGTTATTTAGTTCCTTTGCTATCTCTTTCCTGATTGGCTCCTCTTTAAGTAGCGTGATATCCACCTTGTTCTCAATTTTTTTGTGAATTATCCTTTTCAGTCTTATGCGAACATTGACGACCACCGGGTTGTGATCGGATGTTATGTCGGCTCCCGGGAAGGTTTTGGCGCTTGTTATTGCATTGCGGTGTCTATGGTTAATGAGAACATAATCTATTTGATTCCTTACGATTCGGTTCACTGTATGCTGTGGAGATGTCCAAGTATATAATCGCCTAGGATGTAATTTAAACCAAGTGTTTGTGGCAACCATATTCTGTTCTTGGCAGAATTCTATAAGTCTATCCCCCCTGTCGTTACGTTCGCCCAGACCATAATCTCCGATCAGATTATCCACTCTTCCGCGGCCAATCTTTACATTAAAATCACCCATTATGATGTTAACATCTTGCGGTTTGGTATATTTTAGAAGGGTTTTTATTTCGTCGTACCAGGAGTTCAGTTCAGAATCAGGTTTGTCGGCCGTTGGAGCGTATGACTGAATTATATTTATATTGACGCGGTCTCCCGCCAGTTGAATCAGTAAGTTTCTGTCTGAATGAGGTATGAAGTTTGTTACTGATCTACTGGATTTTTCGTCTAGTACAATGCCTACTCCGTTTCGGTGGTCTGGGTTGTTGTTGCCTGAGTAATAGAATGTTTTTCCCATGTATCTAGTATTACCTGTATGGGGCCACCTTGTTTCACTTATGCCTAATATACTCAGTTGTAAGCGGTCCATTTCGTGACATGCATTAGCCAGCTTCCCTGGTTCAAACATTGTTCTGACATTCCATGTCGCAATCTTGAAATGGTTTTTAGTTTCGTGATTTGTAGTAATCTTCAACTTCGTTTCGTTTATCATTAGCCTCGTCTTTAAGCGTTCTTTCCTGGTTTTCTTCGTGTTCAAAGGACAGGGATTTCGCATAATGACGACCTGAGAGGCCCTGTCGTCTGTTTGTATTTGTCCTCCCCTGCCGGATCTTGGTTTCCGAGATCCATGATCAGTATTGTCTGTTTCATTTTGTTATAAGCTCATGGTGATTTTACTAGGGATAGATGATGAGGTGGTTTCCCTTTGCCTTCCTCATCGCTGTACAATCGCCGTTTTTGTGGTTTCCACTCCGCCGGTTGTTGTCTGTGTTACAACCATCAAAGTTAGATTAACTTGTGCCTGCAACCAGTTTTGACCAGCCAGCTGCCACTGGTCAGTGCTAGTTTTGGTCCGCCCCGGGTATTTCATTTCCCCGGTACCTCCCATATCTAGGAGGCATTCCCCTATCCGCCACCTGGGGTGGCGCCCGATGGGGGACTAGCAACCCCTCACGGGTATTTTTGTATACGTTCCTGGAATTTTATTAGTAGGTAATGTAAGTGATTTATTTTGTTGATGATGATTTTTTGAAATGTTGATGCAAGATTGACAGATAAGTTGAAAACCTTTGTCTCGGTTGACATTCTTGGGATTTTTGGCGATTTCAACAGCCTCACGGAATTTTCTGGTGAAATAATACGGAGATTTGGCCACGACAGAGGAGCTCTCGAAGAACATTTGGCCCGTTTTCTGATGATGTTCAGCTACAGCACAGTTTGAAAGCAGGCCCGTTTTCAAACACCGTTTGTGCTCATATAGTCCAGTCTTTATAGATCGACCTATTTTACGGATGTATATTGCCCCACACGAACATGGAATGGGATAAACACCCTTGGATGAAAGAGGATTTTCTTTATCATTTGGAGAGGGTGACATTTGTGAGTTTTGGATAGTGGTTTGTGATTGTTCTCTCCTCGTTCTTTTGGAAAACCTTCCCAATCCTATCCGGAACCTTGCTGATATATGGCAAATATGCTGCCGATTTACTAGGTAACAATTCTTTCTTAGGAAAAGAATTTTGGTGGCGAGAAATGGAATTGCGAATATCTCGTTTACTGAAGCTGTTGTTTTGTAGGCTACCTTCTACCCAAGCTAATTCCCTTCTCAAACTTTTGAGTTCAAAAATTAATATAGCTTGATGCACCAGGGAGTTCACGAATGACCGTTTCCGAGATGGATGATGGATCATCTTTTACATGAAATTTCGGGGGTCAATTATTATTTCTTCCTTGGTTAGATCTAGAGAACCTATTAGTCATTTGCAATTTGTGAGTGAATGTGAAAACTTTAATAGAGTGAAGTTTCATAGTGTGGTTGTGAGAAAAAGACTAAAGAATAGAGTTGACACAAGGTAAGTGTTGCGTTCCCGCAATTTGTTTAGTGTATTGTTTAAATTTGATTGAATTATTCATTGATTTTTACACTTCTGTACCTTTTCCAAAACCTTCCGTCGCGCTAATGCTAATTTTAAGTGTTTTTTGCGTGTAAAATAAAGACTGTATTCGTGATTCGTGTATTGACTTCCAAGCTATTTGGACGCTTTTGATTCCGTCTTATTGTTATTTTGTTACCATTTCGCGAGTTATAGTTCCGGTCGTAACAACCGCTAAACCGCTTTCATTTTGTTTCTTTTGTATTTGCAAAAGCGCATTGTTGTTAAACCCGCATTTTTGTTTCCTCAATCAATGAACATTACGTCGCTATTTTTGTGTAACATGTTCCTGCCGCTGCGGGGCTAGCCTCTGAAGAAAGAAGAACCAAGAAAACACCACCTGCAGAGCTTCGACGTAAAAGGTCAGTGATTAACTTTTATTTGGTGATTCATTTACGCGACAGTACGTGTTTTATTGATTGTTCCGCTAAAGGTCCAGTAAGTAACATGTGTTTTGTTTTTCTCATCCTTGAAAAAACTCCTATTAAGTGTGGGCGAAACGTCGGAAACGTTGTTTATATGCTGGTTCAGATATACAAATAAATTAATTCGAAAAAAGACGCGGTCCAAATCCGGAAAAAGCAGAATCAGCTACTACTCTGGTCGCGACAACCTACGTTCTCACCATCCAGTTTACTTTGGAAACATGTATCTTGCCGAAGGTTCTTGTTCATTCTCTAGAATGCACTGAACAAGCTCTAATGCTGACCCTCTTAATGAAATTACTAGAAATGTAGACTTGTTTCAAATTGTCCTTTTTTCCTAGGCTAAGAATGGTTTCATAAAAGAACTCTCAGCACTTACAGTGTTCTTGTAAGTCTTATTGAATGATTTTAATAACCATTTCCACTTGATTTTGGATAGTGCAAAGTTCACAATGTACTTTCTTTTTAATTGAAATAATGTCATGTTTGACCTTAATTTAAATTTATCCACTATAAATATGTACTTTTCAGTTGATGGGTCTAGAACTGTATTTGGAAAAATATATTACTATATTTCCCGACTTGACCATACAGTGTATGGCAGCACACTCCCTCTAAGGCACGCATGACGTGCCTTTAGGGGGAAATTCACTAACCCCAGATATCATAGATATCAAAAGGCTTTAGCTCTGTGGGAGCCCTTGCCAGGCTATCACGCCCGTGGTTGGAGTCGTGGCAGCTTCCCATGAATTTTCTGACCTTCCGGGCTGTCCCTAACAGAACGGCTTTTTGCATTAGTTGGTAAAGATGTTCGTCCAGACCGAGGTATTTTAAATTATTTAGTAGTTTTGGGACTACTCCTGTTGTTGACATAACAATTGGTACAGTTCGTGTATTGTTCATGTCCCACTGTGGCTTTATTTGAAATTCCAAATCCCTGTATTTGACTATTTTTTCAGACTGCTTAATATTTATGTTATTGTTGTTAGGGATTGTTATGTCAATTAAGATCGTTTTTCTAAAGATTTTATCTACTAAAATTATATCTGGCCTATTGTGAGCAACAGTCCGATCGGTCAATATCGTCCGATCCCAGTACAGTTTGTAGTTGTTATTTTCTAAAATTGATTCTGGTTCGTATATATAGTAGGGTGTTCTTGCCGACTGTGATAGCTCAAGTTCTAGCGCTAGTTCCTGGTGCGGAATTTTTGCCACAGCATCGTGTCGTTCTTTGTATTCAGGTGCAGCGAACGCCTGGCAACCTCCTGTGATACGCTGGATAGATTCAGACGTTTGGTAACCCTATCTGCATCTGTCATTGTTGATAGAAGGGTATTTGACGATGTACTTTAGATAGTTCTTAGTTGGAATTACTTGATCTTGGATTGCCAATATAAAGCCTTCCGTTTCAGGAAACATATGACCAGAGATCAACCAGTAGGTCGACGCTGAACTGTCGACATAATCTTGGTCGACGTTATTATATGTCTTCTATGAGGGCTTCCCTTTCCATTTGAGCAGTTTCTGATCAGTAGTCTGGTGGTATACTTGAACTTGTTGTTCTGTCAGTCGCAGAGGTGTTGAGTCATTAACCTGATATATGACTCTGTGTAGATCAGAAAATTCTGCGAGTTTCTGGAAATGATTACGGAAATTAGAAATTTGTTGATCACGTAACTTGCCTATCTCTGCCAATCCTCTTAAAAATGTGGAACGCTTCACGATTTTGCGTTTCATCCTTATTATATTATTATTATTCATTGAAAAGTTGCTCGGTAGAGTGTGATGAGAAAAGTCTCTATCTTTACTATTAAAACCATATTCACTAGTTGCAAAGACGTCACACAAATGCCAGGAAGTTTTAAAGTTTGTATATAAATTCTATATAAAAATATACTTTACGCGATTTTGAACTATCATTACCTAAACAGAAAAAGTACCAAACCTACTTTCTTTCTACCGAACTTGTGGTCATTTTGTATCAAAATGTAAATAACATAATACCTCCACTTCTCATAACCGATCCATTAACTAAACCCATTCCCCTAATATATTTTGCATGCGCTTTAAGTGCCACCCTAATGCCATTATCCTTACATAAGCAAGGAATGTCCTTAGCATCTACCTAACGTAGCCTCGCCGATAGTCCGGACACAACGCCATTAAGTCGCTAACTTAACGACCGACACACTTGGAGAGTAACAACTCCATAATATTCCTTATTTTCCATGGCGTCTGTTATTAGCCGTCGAAACTTTGTCGAAATGCTTACAACAGTTTCAGGTGCTTATTTTCCCCGACGCTATGCTGTGCACTTACACTTGGCCGCGCATACTTGTCGTAATGCACTTTGAGCTCCGATCAAGTTTGTTACAGTGCTAATTGTCAATTATGTGTGAATATGTTTCGAGTTAGAAAGCCGTTGGAAACTTATTGCCAATTGAAAGTTTACACACGAGGAACTGCTCTAACCGTTTGATTATTCTGGGAAATGTTCATTTAAAATAATTGAAACGGTGTAAACTTATCTGGATATTGTAATTCGGCGTAATTGGTAAATGAATATATCGATGGTTTATTTACAATGTGACGTAACTTTAATTTTGAAGGGAGAGCGGGACTTCCAGTCAAGATCGCGAGTCAGTCTCATATGTATATAAGTGGTTATTTGTTATTATTAGCCTCTCAGAACATATATATATATATATATATATATATATATATATATATATATATATATATATTATATTTATATGTTGTGTGTTCTGAGAGGCTTCCACGCTCATTATTATGAACTAAGCTAGGTTCCATGTGAGAACCGCAACTGAATTTATTAAATACTCGACGTTTCGATTCCTGCTTCGGAGCCATTATCAAGAGACAAAAAATGAAAAAGAGTTTCAGACTCTAGATCGAACTCGGGGCCTCAACCTGCCTACTCCCCAAGAGTCACTAGGTAATTGAACTGAAGGTGAATCTGCGCTGCTTCTTGTATTTATAGTTATCGGTCGATTAGGAGGGGATGTCGCGTGATGAAGGGGCTGTGCGGTGATTGGTTGGGTGATGGTGGGCGTGTCTGGTTTGTTTAATCTAGCAATTACGGAGGTCCAAGCTGTGGGAAGGCGAGTGCTGTCATCGCGTCTATTTAGACAGAGAGGTCTTTTCTCTATGTCGATGGCTTCGCGAATAGTGGATGCCCTAAGAGAATTGAGAGATATGATAGTCCTACTGTCCTCGAAGTTGATAGACTGCCCTGTTTGGATATGGCGATGCGCGAGAGCTGAAGTCGGATCTTTTTTACGAATTGACAGAGAGTGTTCATATACTCGATGGTTAACGCGCCTGTTGGTACGACCGATGTAGCTTTACGGGCAATCGCGACATGAAATTTCGTAAACTCCTCGATCCTCGTTAGGTACTTTGTCTTTGGGGTTACCGGTTAAGTTGCCTATAGTTTGAGTGGTGTTGAAGACAGTCTTTATTTGATGTCGTTGTAAAATCCGTGCTATTTTGTCAGTAACTCCTCGAATGTATGGAAGGACGGCTTTTCGATGGTGTTGGTCTGTTTCTGACGGGGTTGGTGTGATTGGGGGTTGTTGAGATTGATGAATTATACGCGCAATTTGGTCCGGATGATAACCATTTTGTCGAAGGATTTGTTGAAGATCATTAAGTTCGTTTTGTCTATTGTCAATATGTGTTAAACGAATAGATCTAAGAGTCAAAGATTTCATTACAGAACTCAATTGGGCAGGGTAGTGGTGTGATTGGGCATTTAAGTAACGATTGGTATGGGTTGGTTTCCTATCGACGGTATGTGAGAATCTGTCATTGTTGGTTTTTGTTATGAGGACATCAAGAAACGGGAGAGAAGAATCGGATTCGATTTCCATTGTAAATTGTATATTAGAATGTATACCATTGAGGTGTTGTAGAAAGAAGTCTAATGAATCTCTGCCATGGGGCCAAATGACAAAAATATCATCTACATATCTAAGCCAACATGAAGGTTTTAAATTAGACGAGTTTAGGGCCTGGATTTCGATTTGTTCATGAAAATATTAGCAAGCACTGGAGAAAGAGGTGAACCCATGGGGCCTCACAGACTTGTTTAAACAGAGTGTCTTGAAATAAAAAATAAATGTTAGAAGAACAGTGTTGTAGAAGTTTGATGATGTCAGAAGAGCTACATCGGTCGTACCAACAGGCGCGTTAACCTTCAAGTATATGAACACTCTCTGTCAGTTACAAAATTCATCAAATTGGTAGTCAAAACAACCACAAGGCAGTAACAACTACATCATATACACAGAGTCTGCTAGAAACATTGTAAAGTGTAGGCAACAATTTAATTTCAAAATAACGTTCAAAACAGAAAAATACTCTAAAATCAATTACATCGAAACCAAATCAACGAAAAATTCCAAGGTACTTCCGAATGTAATAAACTTAATATAGGAAATACATCTAAGCCCCTAAATTGAAATTGAAAAATCCAAAATTTGTGAACATGACTGGGACCTATTTAGGTCACTTGATATTGTCGAATATTTTTTCAATTTTGCTTAGTCTGTCTGTTCAAAATTTTTAATGTTTTCCATTTACAATGGGCCTTACACTCCGAAACGTTTGGAATTTGCTGAAATATACTGAATTTTCTAGAAGTGTGTTGTTATTCACAAAAAGTCCATAAATATAAAGAAAATGTATTATTTATTTTGTTAGGATAACTTGAAAGTTGCGATTTTAATATAAATTTTTCAAGTTCCCTTTGACGTGCTTACAGTTACTAACTCCGAAATTATTACATTGTCATTTCACTATTTATGTGAATTTCTGTTTGACACTTTAGTATTTTTAATGAATTTCCAAAAAGGAAGGGGTTATTAATTCATCAGCATCTTTTTTATGTATGCTCATCGGTCACTGATTATAAACACTCTAAAACAACTTAAAACATTTAGAAAATTTTAACTGCAATGTGTAAAAAATATTTCGGAAAGGTACCACGTAATTTTATAATATAATATTTACCGCTTACCAGAAAATCGGAAAAACAGTTATTAAGGCACTGCAGTTCAATGAATCTTCACTCTTTACTATTTTTTTTTAAACAGCTCAAACAATTTGAATATCTCAGTTGTTCCGTACAACCTAAAGCATACCGTTTCTCAGAAAATAGGAAAAATACTCACAATAAAATAAGATGCAATACTAAAATATATATTTATAATACTGTAATGTTTTTTTACACTCAGGGTTCGATTCAGTTCTTGGATTTATTTAAAAACACAGTCCAACTCACTATAATTTATTTCCACTACTTCTATTTATATTCACAGGACTATTTAAAATTTTATCTTTACTATACGGCAATCAAATACAGAATGAATGCTTCCTCAGCTCTCTGTATTTATATATATATATATATATATATATATATATATATATATCTTCTCGGAATTCTCTAGAACGTCAAAGAGCCGTCGAGAGATTTTTTTCATGGACTAGCATTCTTCGAGAACTTCATCAAAGCAAGCCGCCGACCTCGATGCGCCAGACGACCAATATTTCGGAAGTATCGGAAGAATTCTCGTCATAATACATTCATCTGCGAGATTTTTGTAACAGTTTTCATTATGATTCATTTGAAGGCAGGCATTTGAATTGTAATATATTAAGGTGGACTTATATTTTCCGATAACGTCAAAAGTACAATTTTTCAATAAATTGAAAAAATGAAGGCAAAAGTCCGTAATGGTCATAGCAAATATCCCAAAAATATATTTTCAAATTTATTTATTTATTTATTTATTTATTTACCAGATACACTCCACGCATATTTACATAGTGAGTCCTACAAGGTAACAAAGCTACTTGCTCGTAGGCTGGTATATACTTACAAACTAACCACTAACTAAACTAATTAACTAAAATTAAACTAATTGGATAAAAAGTTTTTAAGTTTTGTTGTACTTATACATATATTAAGTTGTCTATAAGACAACAGTTGTATCCTAAGTACTTTCATAAATTTTTCATAATCCAGGGTTTAAATTTTGTTTAATCTTATTTATCTTTTCTGTTGCCATTGTTTTAAGTTTATTTGGTAAAGAGTTAAATGTTATTATTGCTCTATAGTAACTAGTCTTGACGCTGTCAGTTTTACTTCTGTTAGGGATTTGAGTGGTTTTATTTCTTGTTATGCTCCTAGAATTATTGAATACATTACTAAGGGTTTTATAATGATATACTACAGATTCACATGTAAACAGGTGTTTAATGTTGAGTGGGTATTTTTCGTTAGGTATAACTTGTTTCTTTTCTATAATTTTTAGTAGTCTAGTCTAGTGTCATTATATGCTCCTCCACATGCTATTACTCCGTAGCTAATAACGCTATGGAAAAAAGCGTAGTATAGCATAAGTAAGGTTTCAGCGTTCATAGATTTACTTATATTATAGAAAATATATATAAGGTACTTAGTTTTACTTAAAATATATTTAATATGGAATTCCCACGCCAACCTATAATCGAGAACTACACCCGGATATTTAAAATGTTCTATATAGTTTTTATATTGAGTCCATTGATATTAATATTAATGCGTTCAGGAATACTGCTAGAATAGTTTTGTCAATATTTGGTGATAATTTATTTACAGCCAGCCAATTAGGTAGTTGTTCATGTTGGTTTCAACTTCCTTCCAAGTGTCTCCACTAACTACAACAGCCGTATCATCGGCAAATGATATTACAATACCATCAGGCAATAGCTGTAAAAGTTCAGTAATATATAATATAAATAGTAACGGTCCTAAGACAGTTCCTTGTGGAACACCCTTATTAATCTGAGAGAATTCACTCATGTGCATATTATTGATATATTTATATCTCTGGTGCCACTGTATAAATAACTTTGTCTATTAATTTAGGAGGTTTACCCTTATCACGTAATTTTTATATTCGTCAAGTAGTATCTGATGGTCAACAGTGTCTAACGCCTTGGCAAAGTCGAGGAATGTCACCGCTACAGGACGACTCTTGTCTAATTTGTTATATATAATGTCTGTTAAATAGTTCAATGCGTCTTTGGTGCCCAAATTTTGTATAAATCCATATTGCATTTTTGATATCTTTTCAAATATTTTAGCAAAGTTTGATCAGTTTTTTTTAAAGCATTGGGCCATATAGCTTGTTCAATGCAGAGATTTATAATATGAGTCAGCGGCTCAGCAATGTTCTCCGATAGCTAAAATAGTCTTCGCATGAATGTTATCTACCCCACCATTTTTAAGTTTCAATTCTTTAATAATTTTAATAACTCCAAATCTATTAGTTGGTGTTATAAATATGGTTTCAGAGTTAACAGATGGTAATTTATTTATGGCATTTGTTGGTTGCTGTATTTTATGACTAAGTAGAGACCCAATATTACAGAAAAATTGATTCATGTCATTAGCAATTTGTTCTGGTTCCATAATTTTTTGATTATTCCCATTGTAAATGTAACTAATATTTTGATGATATCTACGTTTTTTGTATTTATTATATTCCATATATTTTTAGGATTTTTAAAATTTTTGTTCATTTCATCCCTATCATATAATGTTTTCGCATTATTTATAACCTTCTCTAAAATCTTTACATACTTCTTATATGCAATTTTATTTTGGATATTTTCCGGATTTGATTTCCATGTTTATATAGTTGATTTTTTTGTTAAAACATTAAATGTCAAGATATGTCAGAAAGTGGTTATTGATTATACAGTGTATTCAAAGTGTTTTCTTTTTGATTTTTTTAAAAACTACATGTTGTGTAGAAGAATTTTGGACCATCCTCATCTTCCTTACACAATAAATCATTCAAATCAGTTCACAACCAGTGAAAAAATCATTTAACATACATACCAAAAAAAATTATAACTCGGTTTTGGAAGTTGGTTAATGAATATCAGACATTATGTTGAAATAAAAACTATTGTCATCCATTTTAAATGAGCTTCTACTTAATAAACTCGCAATATGTGTACCTCATAGAAATCCACTAAAATTTACGAAAACGTGAAATGTTTCAAGCTTGGCATCCCTAATTTAACGCCTACTTTAGTGATATTACCATAATATAACAGCACTTAACTTCCAACAAATACATCCGAGCCGGACGTAATATTCAAGCAAACCAACAGAACTGTCACACGATATGAAACTTCTCCTTGGAAGTTACGGTCAACTTTAACTGTCACATAAACAGTTATGTAGTCTCGGTTTATTGCTGGAAAGCAACTCGTAGAATTAACTCAAACCTTTAATTAAAACTACAAACAATGTGTCCCTTCGCGTCCGTCGCCGTGCTCTGACATTTGGCAGAATGGGGCTTTAATCGCCATGGAAGTCGGATGGCGAAACGCCAATATTGCACATTTAGACAAACCACAACCACTAAAGTCGTTCAGGTTTACATAAATACGATGCGTTCGTTGGGCATAAATTCATTATTAGTTAAATAAACAGTCAATAAACAGCTGTATTTTGGATTTTAATTTATTGTTTTTCTAAATACTAATCTAATATACAGGGTGAACTAATCATTCCTTGCCCACAAGTTGCTTGGATTTGTTACAAAATGGGCGAAACAAACTATGTTAAGTCACTAAACATAGTTTTGAGAAAAACGATTTCAAAGATATTTATTAAAGATAATTCAAAGTTACTCAGTTATTTTTAAACCTATGGTTTTAATATTTGGCATTAGAGTAGCTTATTTGGCTACATAATAAATTGTGGTAGATTTTTTCCCATAAATAAGTTTTTTTTTCTAAGTGACTTATCATACTTTGATTCTTAGAAAAAAAATGGCATACAGGACTTAACTCATGTTAAGTCCCTAATTGGGTTAGAATAAATAAAGCCAAGTCATGTTAAGTCCAAACAAAGGTATTTATTATTCTTAAAAAAAATAAAACAATTAACGAAAAAATGTAGACAGATCAAGATTGGCAAATCATGTACTCACGGATAATGGTACACACAAAATGGACAACGATTCCTGATAAGGAATCGAAACGTCACAAAAAAATAGATAAGTACAACACAAAATACACAACATATTATACTGGAGAACTAGTTGACAAATCTGTAGACCTACTTTCTCACAGTTAATCCTGCGGGAGAGTTTTTGCTATAAGAGGGCAACTAGGGTTCCGGGCAGTTTCCACAAACTGCCCTTAGATACTACACCTTGATATTCAAGTACTTAATTTATCTGTATTTTCAGAAACCATTGCGAGGAGAGAAAATGCCAGATGAACATTCAAAATAATCATTTACCTCCTCAATCATTTAGAAACTACTTTTATTATTTTCAAGAATTTTACAACAGGTTTCTTCCACTACTACTACTAAATTGTACGTCCAAAGCTTTAGGCTATAGAAGCTTTGTGAGTTGTGAAGTTCCGGGGTGGTAAACACTTTTGTAAATCTACCATGACTATTTTTTCTGTGTTGTTTTCTCGTGATCGTTTCTTGTCGTCACCTTTCATTTTATATCTATTTCCTGTATCTTCCAAATGATGATCATACTCTTTCTGTATTAAGGATCTAAGCTCCTGCGTTTCAGCCTCTTGCAAATTTAATGAAAATATATCACAAGTGTCATTATCTTGGTTTTTAAACCCATAATTGAACTTATAGTTGAAAATCTCACCACAAAGCCATTCTTTAGCAATATTGTCTGGCGAGACTCCTGATACCTCACAATGCTATTCATAGAGTCGATACATCTTGGCGATGTTTAGATGATTTCCAAGAAACATTTTTTAATCTTTCTCTGGGTAATGCGAGTCATACACAGGAAACTAAACTAAGATGACCCAAATTGCCATCGTGTGAATTAACCTCGTTTCGCTCAGGGCCGACTTCGGACTTAATTTGATTTAAAACAAGCTATTTTCGTTGTTTGTACAGACGTACAGATATCGCCAAATGGAAAAGAGCAAAGGAATTAACATGAAAAGTTTAGTAACCTAACATATTTAACTGAAATTTGACAATTTTGGACTTAATATAGTTTGCTTCTAGGGTACAGATATATAAATAGGCAAAGACAAAACGGTTCATTACCATTTTCTCATCGGTCGCACAATCGATTTTATTTATTCTTCTTTTGTTTAATAGCTACTGACGACCTTCAGTGCAGAATGCTAATGTTAATTTATAATATTGGTTCATTCATGAAATAAAATATAATAAAAAAATCATTATTTACGTCGATACTGTCAATGCCAAACAAATAATACCGACAGTACCGACAGATTGCTTGGAGAGGAAATCATAAGATGTATTGACTCGAACATGAACGACTGAACTAATCGAAAAACTAACAAATTTGGAACTGTCCGTAAAGTTATTGCACATCATCATGTTATTGAAAAAGAACCTATAAAAAATTATATTAATAATGGTCATCTTGATTCTTTTTATTTTTATATATATTTTCATATAATTTGACGAGGATTACGAAAATCGTGAGTTTCAACACAGACCGTAAGATTCAAGATAAACAGAACTGGCAGCCCTGATGTCATGGCCATCTTTGTTGTAGGGACTTTGGTTTATCTTTTAACATTTCATAATACTGTTCGCCGTTAGGTTATTATAGCACTGTGGTTAAGGTAACTTTTTAATTCAATGAGTAAGATCAAGATTTGAGTTTCATTCACTGAGAAAAGTTTTCAACAAAAATAGGTATTATTACAACATTAATTAACAGCAAGTTCAATGTGTTTCTTTATATTTTTCATACAAAATAAAAATAGTCATTGCTTACTATGTGTGGTTTATTAAAATTAATGAAAATTATACTGAATCTTAAGATATCTGGTTTATTTATATGTTTTTATGTTTTGTAGTTATTTTGTAATATTAACTTTTGAGTTGGTTGTTAGAATTTTGTGCTTACGAGTTGAAATCGTTAACTGAAATGTTAGAACAAAGATTATAATTTGTTTTATTACTCAATTTAAGGCTATTAAAATCGTTCAGCCTCATATCTCAAAACTATATGTTAACTAATGTTTAAAAATATAATAGTTAATATTAATTTGCTATATAATAAATGTTAATAATTTTATAGGGATCTGAAATTTTTTATGTTGAAAATTATAACTACATATTTAAATGCTTAAAGGCCGAATCTTTTTACTGTTTTCTGTCCATGTATTTTATCCCATAGATAATTTGTTTCATATTACATGGGCCAATTCCTGCTTTTATTACAAGGTGACTGGTGAGTAAAATAAACATCTTATTGACATTTTAAATGTCTATTATTTAAAATATACAGAAATTCAGTGCATCTACTGATTTGTTATGGTAAGGTAGGTATGTACCTACACATATATTCGAGAATAAAATGTTTTTTTTTCAACATTTTTTCCTTCGAAATTTTGCATAGCTTGGCGGTCAAAACCTTGAGTAACTATATATGGAGGAAGCGAGCATTAGATGCTGTTAGATTCTTAGAGCATGTACTTCTGGAAGTAGCATGCAATACACAAATGTTGTACCAAGAGTAAAAGAGAGGCAATAGAGAGAGATGCTGTCTTACTCGTTTAGGAGATGCAGCCAATGAACTACATACAGCACATAGTTCTTTGGATGCACCTCTTAATCGAGTGAAATAGCCTTTTGCCCTCTCTTTCTAGCCTTGGCAGGATATCTGTGCATTGCTGGATACCACCAGGAAGTACAAACTCTATGGTTAGATTGATTGACAGTGACCGGCCAATGCCAACTATCATGCGAAGACTATCTTGGATAGTTTAGCATAAAGTGATGTTATTGTTTAGAGGTAAAATAGTCAATGTGGTAGAAAAGTAGTGATTTTTCGAACGAGTTGCAGTAACTTTCATATTAAATATTCTGTTTTTAATATGAATGTGAATTTAATTATTTGATTAATATATTATTATCACAATCTACCAGCGGGTATTCTGTAAAAAATTGTCAGTCAGCGGACATTAGAGAATATATTAAATATTGAAGTTCTCATATGGTTGTTGGTCATCTCTCTTCTTTAATATTCATGAACTCGATTGAAACAGCAAATGACGAAAACTTTTAGGTTGCAAAGAACAATCTTCCAAATATTCTTCAAACATTTTACAAGGAGCGGTTCCAGTCAAAATTTGGGGGTTCACGCATTTGACAAAAATTATTTCGAATGCATATATTTCATTAAATTTTTATTTTACTTTTATTTCAACAGAGTTGTGAATATAAAGTGAACAATTTTGGTCATTAGGTACATCTACTTCTTCCAGTACCCCTCAACTTTATTTCTTATAAAAAAATACTTTTGACAAATTTGATGAAATATAGTCGAATTTCGACCTCTGGGCGACTACTAGTTTTATTTAATGAATGAACCAATATGATAAGATAATTCCAGCATTCTGAGGTCACTTCAATTATAACAGATTAAATTATAGAAACACTGTTTAAGTAGATACTTTTAAACTATTAAGCATCTTCAGACGATTCCTCAAAATAACTGCTGTGATAATTTAATCTAATACATATTAAACAAGTATATGTTTCAAAACCAACTTGAATAATGAGAAGTACCTGGGCGACCAATCTTCGTTCTGAAATTAACCCACTCTCACTTACCTAACTGAAAACGATTTAATTCCTATGAAATATTTATTATAATTACGTTATTAAAAGTTTAGATATACAAGATACTTTGAAAATACCTGATATTGTTACTCAAAAATGTTAATGTAAATGTTTACTTTATAATATGAATTTGAGCAGAAGACAAATGCAATAGCAACTTGGTATGTGGTAACCGCACCTGGTAACGTACGTCTTTAACTAAAATGGCTCCAATAGAGAATTGGAATTATTATTAAAGTAAAGAAAATTTTGTGCCGGTATTGTATATTAAGTAATTGGATATTATATTTATTGATTTTCTATAAATGAAGAGTCTCTTAATATATCATCTGGTTTCTGTTTTTTACAAAGAAAGCCACGTTGTGGTATTTTAATGTTATTTTAATATTTTGCACTCTTTGTTGCTTTACAAGATTCCTTATCTTTGTCTATGAATTTACCAACATCATTTTCGGTCCGATCTAAAATAGTCAAGATCGTGCTCATGTAAAATTCTAGCAATATTGTTGGTTTTATTATTTATATCTAATAAATAAGCTTAGGTATTGTTTTCTAGTGCGTCTAGTGTTTCTCATCTCTGGAACTAGGTTTTAGCTTGAGGGCTCATTCTGTATATAAATCCATTTTGTTCTAGTACAGTTATTAAACTATCCACTTCGTGTTTAATGTTATTCTTGTTACCCTTAACCGCGGCATATAGCTGTTTGAAATTAAGTGAATGAATAAGATTTTTTTCACCTCTCGTATAAATATAGTCGTAGTTTTTCTGCGTTTTTTATTGGAAAAGCTGTGGAACCTTTGGTGTGTCACAAATGTAAAAACACAGTTTTGCACCCTAACACCAAACCTTTATTTTAAACACTCAACGCACGTTTCAACAACTCTAAGTTGTCATCTTCAAGGAGTAAACCCAAACTAAATCGAAATTACAATTTTCTCTAATTTATACCTACCACTAAACTATTACTTAAGTGATTAGTACAAGGGGTAAATCCTAAGTACCTGAATTCTAAATAACAGATTTCAAAAATAAAGCAGATTTTATATAATGCAAATATGTAAATTGGATAATCCTTAATTACCTGCCTACTTTTACGCTACATTAAGTAATGACATTTATAAAACTTATTTTATGGATTTTTAGAAAGTAAACTATACAGTGAACTGTATGGAATAGGACCCTTATCTGAATTCATTAGTTTATTATTTTTATAGATCATAATGCTTTCGTAAGAGTCCAGTTCCCTATAATCATTTACTTGCTTAACTAATTTTAAAGAAGATAAATCTATAGAGTGGTTGTGTTCTAAAACATGATGGGCAACACTAGATTTATCCGCTCTTCCGTATTTCAAGTGGGCAATATGCTCTTTATAACGGGTACTGGTAGGTCTGCGTGTCTGTCCATAATACTTTAAATCACAATCATTACATTTGATTTCATAAATACCGGACTTCTCGAAATCAGCAAGTTTATCTTTAGGATTGCCCAACAATTTCTGTAGTGTTGTAGTTCTATACACCGCCTTCATACCAAGTTCTTTAAAAACTTTCTTAAAGCCCCTAGTATAACGACTGTACGGAACCGAGATAAACTTTTGTTCTTGTGACTCATTTCGAAAAGTTGACACTTCTTTCATTCGTAACCGAAGCCGTTTCTTCCTAATTAATTTATCTATAATATCTGTTGGATAACCATTACATGCAGTTATTTCCCTAATAGTTTTCTTTTCATTTTCAAACCTCTCTTTATTGAGAGGGAATGTCAACAACCGATGTACAAAGAAATTAATCCCCGCTATTTTATGTTGTTGACAGTGAAAAGACGTATTAGGTAAATATCTATATGTGCTAGTATCCTTCCTATATACATCAAAATCTAACTTTTCACTATCATTTCTTAAAACTAATTCATCTAAAAATTTAATAGAAGCAAACCTATTGTTAAGATACATAACAAAATCATTAACATTGAGCTCATTAGTATTAAATATAGCAAATATGTCATCCACGTACCGTATCCATACCCTGGGAAAATACTGGGTGTCATTTTTTGCTTCAACTTCGAACCTGCCCATGAACAAGTTGGCAAGAAAGAAACGGCGACAGGGGTTTCCCATTGCAGTTCCTTCCTTCTGCTCATAAAAGCAACCTCCAAACTGAAAACAATTTTGGCTCATACATAATTTTGTGAGGGAAATTAATTCATTAATTTCTGTCTCACAAAAAGAGCAAGTCCTCCAGGTACTTCAGAGTTTGTGGAATGGGTACACTAGGAAATAAAGAACTAACATCAAACGATACCAAAATTTCTCCAGTTTGCAGCGAAACGTTTTGTATAGATTGAATAAACTCTAAAAAATTCTTTACGCTAAAGTTTTGCTGTGGACAAAGTAAATTTTCGAATCGTTTTGTTAACCACTTCGCTAACTTATAAGATCAATCGCTGAAACAATCGGACGTACTGTTTTTCCCGGTTTGTGAATTTTGGAAGACCATATAATTTCGGGATCGTTGGATTAGAAACATGTAGTCTTCGTTTCAGCTCAGGACTTACAATAGATTTGCATGCTTTAAGGACATTGTTTACTTCTGATGTCATCTTTGATAAAGGATTTCTAATTAATTTTGAATACGGACCGTTCGTAATTAGGTTATTCTATCAAAATAATCAGATTTGTCGAGGATCACTACTTTGTTGCCCTTATCGGCTTTCAAGTAAAAAACGTCCCTGTTTCTCAATCGTTTAATAACTTTCTTTTGTGTGTTCTTTTTCGTGTGTTTATTAATAGATGATAAATTTTTGTTAAATGATTTCGAACCTGTTCACGGATTAAACCTTTAGAATTGTCTGATAAGTATTGAATTGAACTTTCAACACTCACCACAACATCTTCTAGAGTTTCGAAATGAGTCACAAGAACAAAAGTTTGTCTCGGTTCCGTACAGTCGTTATACTAGGGGCTTTAAGAAAGTTTTTAAAGAACTTGGTATGAAGGCGGTGTATAGAACAATAACAACACTACAGAAATTGTTGGGCAATCCTAAAGATAAACTTGCTGATTTCGAGAAGTCCGGTATTTATGAAATCAAATGTAATGATTGTGATTTAAAGTATTATGGACAGACACGCAGATCTATCAGTACCCGTTTTAAAGAGCATATTGTCCATTTGAAATACGGAAGAGCGGATAAATCTAGTGTTGCCCATCATGTTTTAGAACACAACCACTTTATAGATTTATCTTCTTTAAAATTAGTTAAGCTAGTAAATGATTATAGGGAACTGGACTCTTAGGAAAGCATTATGATTTATAAAAATAATAAACTAATGAATTCAGATAAGGGTCCTATTCCATACAGTTCATTGTATAGTTTACTTTCTAAAAATCCATAAAATAAGTATTAAAAATGTCATTACTTAATGTAGCGTAAAAGTAGGTAGGTAATTAAGGATTATCATTATATAAAATCTGCTTTATTTTTGAAATCTGTTATTTAGAATTCAGGATTTACCCTTGTACTAATCACTTAAGTAATAGTTTAGTGGTAGAGAAAATTGTAATTTCGATTTAGTTTGGGTTTACTCCTTGAAGATGACAACTTAGAGTTGTTGAAACGGCGTTGAGTGTTTAAAATAAAGGTTTGGTGTTAGGGTGCAAAACTGTGTTTTTACGTTTTTTATTGATTTCAAATTTCTTCCTTTCAAAATATTAAATGTCAGGTCAATATTTATATCCAGAATACAAACCTGAACTAACAGGGATTATCACCAAAAAAAACGCAAAATATATTCAAAAATAGTTAAGGAAGTGTATTCCTAAAAGGGTATTTCCTAATAAAAGAATCTTTTAAGGGGAAAGGAAATATAAATCACTACTGGAAAAGTATTATAAGTTATACATCATATCATATCATATTTTTATCGTTTAATGAATAACAACACCAACATTAACCACTAATGCACATTTACAGATTTTAGCGCTACCTGCAGATCCAACACATGAGATTACTGTCTACATTGAAAAATCCTGTAGCGTAAAAGTACAATATTGCTATTACTGGAAAGATGGCGCCAAAAGTGCGTCATAAGAAGACAATCATTTCCAAATTGCAACTGAATAACCAGATCGTATTAATTTCACAACATACAAAATTGGTAAATACGACGATTAGTAGCCGTGAATACGGCATTAAATAAAAATATATATTAATTCTTTTATCTTTATTTTATATATTGTTACCACGACATCATTGAGAAAATGTGTAAAATTAGCTATAAAAGAGCAGTGAATAAAAATTTTTTAATACAAAATTACCGCTTCATTTTTTTCATATTTGCTACTGGTGACTCATTGCCAATGAAAACTGCCTAAGAATTAACATAAATAGTAGAGAAAGGGTACAGGGGTGAGAGTGAAAATGTTGTTCTGGTAGAATTATTTGCACAATTACTCACAGGGGAAATCCCCATAAAAAAATATCAGATGCTAGAAGTCTCCATGTTCAAATGAATTGTAAGAAATGATAAAAATACAGACATCTCTTCTGTTAAAAATATCAAATACCAAATTTCTCAAAAATTGACAAACATTGACAGAAATGATACACAGATTTTGCACTATTTTGATTTAAACAATAATTTGGTCAAGTGCGAGTTGGACTCGCATTGTAAGGGTTCCGTATCACCTTCAAGATTCGCTGTATTTAGTTTTCTAATTTGGCCCCCAAAAATTAACATTAGAGTTTTATTTTACTAATAAAGTTTCAGGGAAGCCTTTTATAATCTATTGTCTGAATTTTGAGGCTCTATAGATTGGAAGATAAAGGGCACAATAGGTCAAGTTTTAAATTATAAATTATTAAATCTGTTATTCAAATTATTTAAAAATACAAATAAAATATATTTTTCAAAATTTAAATAGTATAGTTTCTAAAATGGGAATTAAGTCGATGTTTAATATCTTTGCTAAACAAATGATTAAAAATATGATATATTTGTAATTCACATAATGAGTCTTTTATTTGATATATTACATGATTCGTTTGAAAATTGAATTTTTATTTTCCATTTAATTGTATAATTTGTCCCTAAAATTACCATGAATGTTTTCTAATATTTTTTCTTATAAATTTCAAGTGAGCCCCAGTACCCCTAATTATTTTCAAAATTTAAGGTAGTATGGTTTCGGAAATAAATCGAGAAATGAGAATTTTTTATATCTTTATGTTAATATCTTGTAAACAATTAATTTTAAAAATATATATTTGTATTTCTCATAACGAGCCCTTCATTTGATATATTGCATGACACGTTAAAAAATATTTTTTATTTTCCGTTTATTTCTATAAATTGCCCCCCATTATTAATATTAAAGATTTCTTCGTATTTTCCTGTAAATAAAAAAAATTAGGTCTTATAGTTTGGGGAATAAAGGGGGGAATGGGTATTTTTTTAAATATTTTTTTAAATATATTTTAAAATATTTATTTAAAAAAAAATAAAAAAAATATATCTGTATTAGTCATAATGAGCCCTGTGATTTGATATATTACATGATACGTTAGAAACAAGTTTAATTTTTTATTTTCCATTTAATTCTTTAATTTGCCCCCCAAATTGAATATTAGAGGTTTCTCCTTATTTTTTCCAGTAAAGTTCAGGTGAGGCGCTATACCCATTTTTTTTTCAAAATTTTACAGCTTGTGGTTTCGGAGATAAGGGGGGGAATGGGTAAAATTTTTATTTTTTATTTTTGTTAATAACTTTAATAATTTATTTTAAAAATATGAAAAAATATATTTGTTTTCGTCATAATGAGCCCTTTTATTTGATATATAACATGATGGGTTAGAAATAATTTTAATTTTATATTTTCCATTTAATTCTATAATTTGCCCCCAAAATAAATATTAGGGGTTTCTCCTTAATTTTCCAGTAAAGTTCAGATGAGGACAACAATTTTAATTTTATATTTTCCATTTAATTCTGTAATTTGCCCCCCAAAATGAAAACTAGATGTTTCTCCTTATTTTTCCAGTAAACTTCAGGTCAGGACCTATGTAAGTATTTTTTTCAAAACTTTACGTTTTATAGTTTCGGTGATAAGGGGGGGGGGAAATGGGTAAATTTTGGTATATTTTCTTTAATATCTTTTTAATTAATTTTTTTTAAATATGAAAAAAATATATTTGTGTTCATCAGAATGAGACTTCCATTTGATATATTACATGATGAGTTTGAATTTTTTTTTATTTTTAAATTTTTATTTAATTCTATAATTTGCCCCCAAAATTAATATTAATGGTTTCTCCTTATTTTTCCTGTAAAGTTCGGGCAACGTTCTATATTTTCCATTTTTTTCAAAATTTTAGGTTCAGTAGTTTCGGAGATCAGGGGGGAACGGTCGATTTTTTTAGTTTTTCCCCCAGAAGTACCCCTTAAATCAAAATTTCTTCTTTTGCGATATGTGCTCCTGATCAAGTCACCAAACTATACCTTCATACCAAATTTCAACCTCTTCCGTCCAGTAGTTTAGCAGAAAATGGCTGTGATGTGACAGAGGCAGAAATCCTGAGTGATATTATAAGGGTATCCGTATACTCTATATACGGAACCCTAATAGTAAACAAGCAATGTCAGATTTAAACGCTGACTTGGATACCGTATGTAAATTTTCCAGCCACCATAAACTTGCTCTTAATCCAACCAAATCGAGCCTCATGATATTTTGTCCAGAGTACTACAGGTATCAGCTTAAAACTGAGCTCAAGATAAGTGTAGGCAATCAATTTTTACCAGTCTCGGAATGCATAAAGATTCTGGGGGTACTTTGGATGAAAGACTGAGATTCACTGGCCACCTTAATAACTTAATGAAAAAGACATATCTAAAGCTGAGAGTCTTATCTACCAACAAACACATCTTAAATTTTAAACTCAGGAAAAAACTTTGTGAGTCGTTAATTTTGTCCATTGTTTCTTACGGAGATACGGTTTATTATCCATGTTTAGATGAGATTACTAAGCATCGGCTTCAGCTCATTCAAAACAACTGTGTTCGCTTTATTTTCAACTTGAGGAAATTTTGCCACATATCAAGTAAATATAACCAAATCGGGTGGCTTAAGATGCCTGATCTTTTCTATTACCACCTTGCTAGTTTTATTTAAAAGTTATTAATAACATCTAAAACCCTTTACTTAAGAGAAAAGCTTATCTTTCGTAGAGAAGTACATGAAAGAAATGTCAGGGATAGCAATTTTTTGTCCAGTCCTCATCATAGTACTACCATGTATATATATTTTCATATAATGCGGTGGTCATTTATAATTCACTGCGCAACAAACTCAAAGATTTTTAGCCTAAAACTTTTTCAAAAAATGTTATAATGCTGCTGCTCGCGTCATTATGATATAATTCCAGTGATCCCTCTTTTCGTCTCCTGTCACTGCTTTAACATTCATAGATTAGTTGTATATGTATGTGTGTTGTATGTATATATAGATATAAATACTTTAGGTTATAGCGTAAGCGTTAATTTTAGGAATGTATAGTTAGTATCTTGTGTACACATAAGGAGTGGTTCCATGGTTAGGTGTAAGAGTAGCATTAGCTAAATCTCGCCATTATGAACCGATCTGTAAACTCTCATTAAATAAAGGCAAGTTAAATAAAAATATATATATATATGAAATTCAAAACGTACAAAATATCAAAAATACCAATATCGTCCAAATTACAGAAACTTAGTTTAAAAATTATATGTGGCAATATCTAATTTATTTTTATGTTTTTTCTCAAAGAAACAGAAGCGTTTTTTCTTTCCACATAATATGTTTCCTCTAGACCCTTAAAATAGGCTCTTTGTTTCAGTGATGCCATCTTCATTCGACCCAAATCTCTTACTTCCCAGCCATTTATTGAAGGTGCGTTCCAACAGACCGAATTACCGATACACAACCGATAATCTTTGTGCGCCGTGACGAGTTAGCGTTTACAATGTTGTTACGCGCAATACAATTACCGGTTGCTTATCGGTTTTACGTCGAGTAAGAACACGCTTATATTTTTTGGGGAACAATAGCTGCAATGAGTTAGGTTCTGGAGAAAAATCAGTTCGAACCTCAATTGATGAATTTTTTCTACACGTGTGTGCTGCCGTGCTTTTTTTTGATTGTACAACATTTTTTCTTCGCCAAATAGGGTCTAAATATTCATGAAATAATGTAATATACCAGTTCCATTGAGATGTCTGCAGTCTCAGCAGGCTTTATGCATCTCATTCTCCGATCGCCCAATATCATTCTATGAATTTTATCGAACATTTTTGGAGTAACGACCACTTTTTGGCGATCTGAACGTTCTCCATCACTTCTGGTGGTACGACCACGTCTTAACCATTGAAACTGATAGTGCAGATTCCCGATAGGATTTATCAAGCCTTTCCTTGCTTTTCACAAAGTCACGGACTTATTAAAGAGTCCTCATACTTATCACTTATATGACAATTTCAAAATTTCTTGGCAATTGGTAGGTCAAATATAAAATTCTAAACACCATTTTAAAAATTATTTAATGAATTTTGAAAAAGAATATTCCGTTTGAAAATATAAGTATGCGATTCTGAAGGATTCTTAATGTTTACTTAGAAGGCTGTAAACCATGGCAGACTGTTTTCGATGGACCACCTTTTTTCAAAGTATGATCTAGAAGGGGAAAGTCAATGAGGAGATCGCCCCCTCAGAGACCTCAAAATTAATGAGATTAAAAGTAGCAGGAGGGATTTCTCCTATAGCCTGAAGGAAAGACACTTTTAAGCCTCAGATTTACTCATTTTAATTTCATAGCCCACGAAATACTCTGTGTCCAGAACATACTGTAAATTTAGTACGAGGCCCCTGAAGCATGAGATTACCCCCTTCTCCCCGACAACCACTTATCTGGATCCGTCGCTGAATTTCCTAGGTGTTAATTAATTCAAGCAAGTGCCTAATGCGAAGCAAAAATGTTATATTCCCCTAAAATCAATAGACAATACCAAAACAACTAACAGTTCGTTTTATAATAGATTTATTAAAATTACAATTTTCCAACAATTTTTTCCCAGTCTTTGATTTGAAGCAAAGCCTCCTTTGCCGCTTTTCCCATAATGCCTTCGGGCGAACTCTCTGGCTCATAATTAAGAATGATGCTGGCTTCTGTGAGACATTTCACCGCTTCTTTCAGACGAGATTTCAATTCCATTTTAGACAAAGATTGACTCGTCATGTTCCTTGTGAGGAGAATCATCATCGGCGCATGAAGCTCGTACAATGTTACTCCTAGTAAAAAAAAACAACCATAATTTTTATATTTACCTTTACTATATTTTGAACTAGAATTCTTACTTTTTTATTAATTAGGCTATTTATATTTGCCTTCACATATTGTTTTTATCTAATCTAATACTATAATACAAGCAATGTTTGTTTCGATGAAACTTTCCCATTTGGAAGTTTCGATGGATAGAAATCGATTGGCGAGGGTCTCATCTTTGGGAAAAATCGTTTTACAAAGAAATTAAATTATTAAAAAAATATTGACAGTTTGACATCAAGGCGACTGCTTTGTAATTTCAAAGCGTTCAATACAGGGTAATTTGGTAACCTACGTAAGAGTGACTCCTGTTGTAAAAATTATTATAATACAGGGTGATTTGGTGACCTATTTGAGAGTGAAACTTTTTTTAAACATTTTTTCAATAAAAATTGTGTTTTGTGTTCCGAACACGTAACTATTTTATGCCCCCGTCATATTTTCCTAGCTTTATATTTTTATACCAAGTTTTCAAAGTGAAAAAACTAGAACGGTAGGCAATTTTTGAATGAGTAAGATCTCATAATTTCGCATATAATATGAATTGGTGGTGTAAAATTATAAATATACAGGGACCCTGTTTCATTTCAGTACGACATCGATCGCTTTAGAAAAAAAATTGTTCTCGAAATAACTCGGCAGCTGTAGGATTGATGATTGATTTTAAGCGAATTTTCTATGCTGGTTTTAAAAAGGAAGCAGCCCACGATCGCAAGTTAGTTAGACAGGACGACGAGCGTATATTGTAATGTTATTGTGAATCAGCTGTTCTGTATAATTTTGATGTAAATAAGAGTTCTAGAAAAGTGAAAGTGAATATTAGTTTTATAATTTTAAATTGAACCCACGGACTACATAACAACATGTTTGATGGTCCATAAGAGTTGCCATGCAGGATATGGTTAAAACATAGCGTCAATTGGAATTATAGTATAGTTAGAAAAAAAGCGAGAAAATATAATTTATAGGGTGCCCCATAAGCAGTTGGAAATTGATGATAGCAGACATACAGGGCGGAGTAAAAGTATTGTTATGCAAGTCGCTAAAAAATGTTAATAGAATGTTTTACCTATAGGGTAACTTATTAGCATTTGCATTTATTGGGTGGTTGCAATAAGGGATGTACTTAACTTATATACATTATAATATACATGGTGATTCAAAAAAAATACAATAGGTGACCATAAACAAATGCATATACAGGGTAGTTAAAACATACGATGGTGTGAAATTATAGTTATACAGTGTGATTTAAAATATGTTATATTAGGTAGCCTGTAAAAGTTGCATATATAGGATGGAGCGGAATTATAGTTATACAAAGTGTTTACAATAATGTTACAATATAAATGAAAGAATTTGGAAACATAAGTGTTTGTAGAATGGCCAAGAGCGGTCGCATATACAGGGTTGTTGGAATATGGAATCGAGTGGAAGTGTAGCGTGATTTAAAAAAATGTTAGAAAAAAATGTTTGGATGGGTTTTTCATAAGAAGTTGCACATATAGGGTGATTGAAATATAGTGGGGGAGTTGAATTGTAGTAACACCATGTAAATAAGAAATGTAAGGAAAAAAATGATAGGGGAGTTTAAATTCGTTTACATAGCAAATGTCCGATTATTTGGATATATGTACGTTTATGATAAAACCTTGAATTACGAGTGAGGCTCGGTCACCCAGGTATTTCAATTTAATTGCATTGAAACGTTGATTGCCCAGAATTCATTTATACAATGAATTAACCCCGGACGGCTTGCGGTGTTCAGAAACCATTACTTGATACATTAAAGGTTCGTTCCTTCAACCGATTGTCGACCGATCGGCAATTGGTTAATGCATCGATACATGAATCGTTTATTGCGCAACTCGATGCATGTACCAGTCGGGGGCTGCACCACCGATTCTACCCTGAAGCCGGTGATCGAAATTACCGTACATTAACTGGTTGCGTATCAATCACCGTGTCACTTGGAACACGAAACTGAACCGTTCACTAAACGGTTATTATTTTGAAGGAACGCTATTTTTCTTGTGCGCAGGTACGCGACCGTTGTGTATCGGTTATCTAGGCTGAAGGAACGAACCTTAAATAGATTTGAAAGACATCCAGAACAGAAGCCTACCTTACTGAAAAATTAATGTCATGATCCGATAACTGCATTTTCAAAATTAAATTTCATTTCATTGGTTTATAATCATTCTAGCTAACGATATGATAAAAATATAACATTACTTTGTTCAAAAGCTAACTCAATCTACATTTGGAACTGTACCATAATATAAGTATCGCGCATATCCGATCTCTAGAGTGCAAGCATTCGAATCTCTGACAAGATGTAGGAGACACAGAACACAAATGTCCTCGAAAACATTGAGGAGAAGAGGAGGTTCAACGATACACGTTGCTGTACTGTACATGATTGAGTATCTATATGAACAGCTCATCAGGGTAAGAATGGAAGAGTTGACAGAAGGAGCTAGGTATCGTACAGAAACTCAACAGAGCTTTCAAAACGCAGACCCACCCAACAGGAAGACAAAATGATGGACTTGGAAGGGTATCCTGAGAACAAATAGCGTGGGAGAGTATCGTTGAGCGGACAATTCAGATGGTAATAAGCATGGGGTTAATGTTAATGTTTGGGAAGAGTTCATGGCGAAGAGGGTGATTGTGGTGCGAGAAGTCAAATTGGGGCTCTCACAGGAGTTGGGACAGGGGTCAATTCTAGGATCGAAACTATGGAACTTCCTGTACGACCCTGTGATGAGGCTTCCTCAGGCAGAGGAATGAGTCAACATGGCCGTTGGTGTTAATTTTTCGAACCTGATATCAGCCAAAAAGTTTAATAACGGCTACATACTCACGTTGTGAACCCCTGAGAACACCAGAGAAGCGTGAATGTGATCGGTTTCCCGTCCTCTAGTTCTCGGGCTCACCTGTTCTCCGATCGATATCGGTTTTGTTGGCGCTTCAAAAGGTTTCTCGGATTAGAAACGACGACGAGAAGGTCGTATGAATGTAGATACCTTCTCGGTTCTTGCGCAATATTTCGGCAAGATTTCTCGACGAGACTTCTCGCGTGAGTCTGTAGCCGGTATAACGACAAGAGAATAAAACATTGGAAATAACCAAACAACGGTGGAGGGAAAATACTTTAAGGATGCTTTTATCCAGGGAGATCCCAATCAGGCAATCAGGTTAAAATGCCTAAGCATGTACAGGGTGTTTTGTAGAAGGTTTGCCAAACATGGAGGGTGGGTGAGTGGACTCATGTGCTTTATGATATAGAACATAGAACATCTGAATAGCATACGGTTTTTCTTAATTTAATTTTTTTTTAATTCCCAAATTTTTTCACGTGAGTTTGTGTAAATTACTTAGTTTTTTCTGTAAATTTACCACATAAACTTAAGTCTAATCTATGATGTTTGTTTAATCTACTGCAATCGATATTTAACACAAATAATTGGTTGAAAAAATGATGTGTCCACAAATGGCGAGGGTCCATTAGAAAGTCATTAAGTTAAACACTTTATCACATTACAAAAAAAATTAGAAGCTCGTCGAAAACTTCAAATGCTTACAAAAACTTCTATACTTCAGCTCCTTGCCAATGATATACCACATGTATTGTAAACAACAAAAAATAAAACATAAAACAAATTTCAATAACTTGTTATAAATCTTAAAACGTATTTTTTATACAGATGTAAAATTATATTCGCATATAGCGAAAAGTTCGTCACCACTCGGGCCTTAATTGACTATTTATGATTATTTCAACAAATAACATGCACTTACCCCTGATTCTAGTATATCCAGGTTCAATAACGTCAAAAATTTTGAGTATTTCTTCGCAAAGATTTCTTTTTCTCAGTAATAGATCATCGTTGAGCTCATGGATCAAATATCCATCTATTTTACCATACAACTGGCTCAAAGAAATTTTGACGCCTAAGGAAATATAGTGTGTTGGATGTAATACGTTTCGATACTTATTTAAAAACATTCCAGTCCATTTATGTCATTAGTGTCAATTTTATCGACTTCGTTAGAAACCCTAAATGAGAAAATGTCGTGTTGATTTCAAGACATTTCAAATAAAATTTTACGATCTTACCTATTAAGAAGCAGCCTCATAGACTTTGCCGATATCGAGTATCCAGGACACTTTCCGTTTGTGCTCTTACAACTCCACGTCGATTCCAAATCTGTAGGTTTATCACAAAGAACTAATCCACAATTGCATTTTGGACAAAGAAGTGCACCCGAATAGGTGCCCAGTTCTGTCGGATCTGAACATCGTTGACAAAAGCACTCAAAGAATTTATTATCTAACAGATGTTCTCTTCTTTTCACAGTATTCTGGAACAACAGTCATATTATTAAAAACATTGTTATTATAAATAATTAATAGAGAACACTCACCTGAAGGGTGTAGGCGTAACTTAAAGTGACTGGGTGTCCCGCAGGGATTCGCACTGAAGCTCTTACTGTTAGTCTGTAATTAATTTCTTCATCTGCATGATTAGTGTTAGGAATGCAATCATGTGACATAAGGAATGCTGTGGGGTAGAGTCCGCGGGTGCTCACACCATTTTGACCAATTTCGAAACAATTGACCTACAAGAAACACCGTAAAACTTAAAATTAGCATTAATAAATTCTTAATTTAATAAAAATTCACTCATTATTAATAATAAAATTTACAGATTTTATAACACGTTGTCCAATTTCCTGGCAAGTGTTATTTTAAACAGTAATAAATCAGTTCCAGATTCATACAATATGTAGATAATAATTTGTTTAACTATCTATCTAAAAGTATTTTTCAACATAAATACGAACTCTCTGGAGCATATGTTTTGAAAATAACCCAAAATGTGACAATAAAATTAAATTTCAGCTAAATAATACATCAAAACTGTAATTGTTTGCTTTAAAATCGAAAACTTGGCAGAACCTAATGTAATAATTAAGTTCTGGGACAGTAATGGTGGCGTATTTTTAAATTGTTTAGGCGGTTGTGTGTTTTAAGACACATTATTTGGATCTGTACAGTATTTCCGGGTAATGTTTATATGAAGAAAAACAGATGCCAGTCATTTTTTTATTCTCATAAAGGCATAAAATGATTTTCTGGGTAGTGATATCAACATACATACTGTTTAGCAATGGATTATTATTGCCAATAGTACTTATTGATAAAATTCTCTATAAATTTTAAATTTTAGCAACGATATTTCGAGAAATAACTATTTACCGCCATTATCATATTTTAGAGTTCCTTAGGTCTGATAAAGGGAAAGCTTACAGTATCACTCTTGTGTCTTCCCATCTGTCAGAGAACACTGGACGAAAAAAGTAAAAATTTGCTATCAATACGCAGTTTGATGACCTAATTAGGAATAAATACAAAAATAGTTTCTGTAAAATTATTGTTTATGGTGACAAAAAAAAGTTTTCCTGAAAGTTTGAGCCCTTAATAACAATATTAAGTGGTGCATCATGGCAATTGTTTATTTTTAAGAGTTACGCATTTTTTACAAAAAAATCGGACTTAATCAATTTTTTTAAAAATTCCAATCTCATTTCCCTGTAGGAAATTAAATTCCCCACAAAAAAGCTCTCTTTGTAAATTCTCATAGGCCGAGCCCTTTCTCTGTAATCAAGTCTCAAACATTGGTTTACTTTTTCTATTTTTACTTTGTGTTCGGGATTCTCAAAACGACCTTAAATAACAATATTTTTATAAGATCAATGATGATTCTCAAAGGAAATTTAAAGCTATACAAAAAAGGTCGTTTGACATTTTTCGTTAAACTCACTCCTTTCAAAGTTATTCGATGTTAAATTAAATTCAAAAATATTTTACTACTTATTTCGCGTCCGACATAATTTTTTAAACTTGTATCAAAAATGTATGACTCAAAAATTTTTGTCAGCAAATTACTTAAGTTTTTTTTCAGGAACTATTGAACCTAAAAATTTGGAAAAAATAGGATTTCACTTAGACTCTACCGAACACAAGCATAGCCAGGTAATATATTGTTGTTAAATTAATTTTACACCCACCAAACAAAAAAATAAGAAACCTTCTTCTAAATTAATAGTTCCGCTAAACCGACTGAAATAAACAAAGAGGAACTCAATTGCTATCCAGAAAGTTCGATTGACGTAAAAATCGGCCTCAATCAGGTTCCTGAAAATACTGTGACAAATGAGAAATATCCATGGCATTCGGGTATTTTCTGCACTGGCTATTTAAAGGCGATGGTTGTACGAGTTGAGCAGTTTAGTTTAAAATTTGCAGTGTCTGATGAATCGACACCGAAAGAAGTAAACAGATGTAATATTACTCATTATGTTTGTAAACACTGAATTTGTTTTGTTGAAAATAGACATTGAAGAGAAAATGAATATTTGTAAATTTTTGAACCTACAGAATCTATTGCAATTTAAATTGGCTACAACTCGAAATATGGCAGAAATGGACGAGACTAGCAAAAAATATTCAAACAGGTTACTGATAAACTGGACGAAAAAATAACACAGATCCTCGAAAAACGTGACAAAACAAAGAAAACAAATCAAGATGAAATCCAACAATGGTTAATGAATTCTTTTGACGAAAAACGTAAATTAATTTAGAAAATCAGTCAGTAACATAGATGAAAAGCAACAAAACATTGTCTCTACGCTGAAAAGTGAACAGCAAACCTTGATTCTACGATGAAAAGTGAACAACAAAATTTAATTGAAGGGTTATTTTCGAAATCTGAATTATCAAGACAAAATTAATTTAAAATATTGGAGGAAAAGAGACAAAATAAATTTAAAATATTCCAAGAAAAACAAGAACATACTACATTAAAAAGAGTCAGACTGATGAATTAAAAAGACAATAACAATTTGAATTTGGATGAATGCAAATAGTAACGCAAGTTAATGAAGCAGTGGAAGTAGACACCGTCATAAACATGTTCAAGCCGAAAGTTTGAGCATTTTCTTTCCATCAGGACGAACCAGAACCACCCTTCAGGCAGGCAGTGTTGACCAGAATAAACAAAGTACTGCAACGGTCTCAAAGAACTGACACCAAAGGAGCATATTACCGTTGTAGATGGACAGGGCACTTTCAACGTGACTGCAGAGTAATGCTACCGGAACGATCACCAGCTAGGTAGTCAAGCTTACCAACAAAGAAATTCCGACAGTCAGCATAAGGGGGCGTATGCTGCCTAACTCTCCACCGCCCCAGGACAATATCCATCCGGGCATTTTGCCGAGATTGCAGCAGCCTAGTGATCAACGGCACCATCAATGGCCAAGCAATAATCATCATCTTTGATACCGGCGCCGCTGTATCCATTGCCAGGTCCAGGGTTTCGAGGTCATCGGAAATTCTGGCCAGTTAACAACAACATCCAGCTAAGAAAAGTCACCGGCGAATCCATGTCAGCACAGGGCGAGGCAGATGTCGTAGTACAGAGAGGGGACAACTGAATCGGCATAGGGTCCTAATAGTGGAGAATGAGGACAATTTTATACTGGTATAGACCTAATCAGCAACATGGGTTCAT